>JADDOH010024114.1:0-206909 GCA_016648135.1 Agrypnia vestita | reverse complement strand
CGAAACTGGAGAGAGCTGGCACTAGACCGAGATGAGTGGAGGAAAATTATTGAGGAGGCCAAGACCCACCAAGGGTTGTAGTGCCAAGAATGATGATGATGACGTTTAATTGTGTATGTCTACAGAGCTTTTAGTAAGTACTTAAAACTTATGTTCATGTTACATTCAAATAATGAAAATAGCTTTGAATAATATTTGCTGTATTTTATCAACCTAAAATAGTAATAAAAACTACTACTAAGGGCCAGTTGTCTCATGTTGGTTTAAAGTAAGCGTTCGTTTAAAGCATAGATATTTACGAAAACGGACCGTCTGATTGGCGGAGAACGCAAAAATCTATGCTTTAAACAAACGCTTACTTTGATCCAACTTGAAACAACCGGGCCTAACTCTATTACAGTGACTGATTGATGCTTGGAAAAATGCCTACAAAAACTTTAATGCAATGATTAATAATGAAAATTTTATTAAAATTGCTGATATAAAAATGTAAGCCACTGTCGTTAATTGCTATTCAGCTCTATAAACAACAAAAAAAACACAAAAGTATTCGGGATCCCGCGGGATTGAAAATTCTAATCTCGAGAGATCCCGAAAGGGCAATCCCGACTCGGGATTACATTCCGTAGATGCTATGTCCCACCTTCGCAATGACGTTTAGCTCTAATCTGATCTATGGGAAAATTCTTTGATTTTCAAAAAAACATTCATAAAAAGGACCCGCACATAATTGAGGATTTCCAGAAGGTTTAAATCATCTGGAAAGATTTCGGAAAATCCTGGAAGCAGGGGCGTGCAGTGAGAACATCGCAGATTGGCATTTTCATAAGCGTATATTTTGAAAAAAAAAAACATAGAATATAGGGATGCATCCGACACCGAATATCAAAAGACGGTGAATATAAGGAGGTTTAAACAGGAGTGCAAAAATTTAATTGTAAAAACTTTTAAATGACTAGATGGAATGCAATATGTTTAAGTAATATCATGTACTAGAAATAAAAGAAACAGCACATAATTGAGGATTTCCGGGTGGTTTAAATCACTTGGGAAGATTTCGGAAAACTCTCGAAGCAGGGGCGTGTAGTGAGAACATAGCAGCATGGCATTTACGTAAGCATATATTTTGGAAAAAAAAACATTGAATATAGGGATGCATCCGATTCCGATATTCAAAACGCGGTGAGTATAAGGAGGTTTAAATAGGAGTGCAAAAATTTTATTGTAAAAACTTTTAAATGACTAGATGGAATGCAATATGTCTGAGTGAAATCATGTAGTAACCCACACAACGTTATGTGTGGAACTAAATAATTAAGATAAATAAATAAAATAAAATATATGGGCGGTATCGTGGGTTTTCCGATATATCGGAATCGGCGATACTAATTTGACGGTACATTTTGAATTTCCCACTATAGGTAATCCGCGTGTAAACGCGCCACAATTTATCTACGCTCGGGGAATCCCCGCGTTTCATAATTTCATTCCGAACACGGAACACGTGTCGCATCAACATTCTCACTATTCTCAAACTAAGCCAAAAGCCTGTGCTATGAAAATAGGACTAAATTGCTGGTGGCTCGAATTACCGATCACCAGATCACTAGGCGAGCGTCATAACCACTACACCAACAAGCTACTCATATAATAATCTGAACGTAATGTTCTGTTAAATTACAATTTTTCAAATTTCATTATAAAATAAATATTCTAAATAAATATTATACGAGTAATTTCGCCTGTTTCTAATCTAAACCCACAACTGTTTACACCTTTTGAATTCTTAACTGTCCGCATCGGTATTGTCGATACTTTTTTATAAATATCGATATCGTATCGGCAAAAGTGCGTATCGATGCATCCCTAATTGAATATAAAGATATTTCTCGTAATATTCCTATCACAATTATTAGCAACCCGTCAAAAATTCGCGTCTTTGCTATAAGCCCTAGTAAATATTTATAGTACCTTCTTGGCGGTCCACGAAGAGGCATGCGTAGCAACATGCGTCGAGGGGTCGGTTCGGGTTTGCAGGCCCGGGGTTCGAGCCCCATCTCCGGCCGTTTAATTTCGTTTTTTAGCCGTGAATTCGAACGAAATTACGGACGTCACGCGAATTACGAGGACAGACGGACGGACAGACAACGAAGTTATTATGTTTGATTATTCGTATATCATAATATTATGTCGCATAAATATTTTATTTCGTTATTAACGCTATTCCTTTAAATTACACTATTTCGCAATATATTACTCGTAAAAGAACACTTTGGGGTCGTCATGCGGCTCGCGGCCGACTTCGCATTGAATCGAAATGTCGAACACGACAACCGAATTCCTGCCGGGCCTCCGTCCCGTATTCGTATCCAAATGCCGATATATTCCTACTATCTAGATTATTCTAGTTTAGGAGAAGGCCCTCGTCGCTTCTCAGTTTTTCCAGGTGGTTTTCGCGAAGGTTGTAGATAATTGTACATTTTTGTAGACCATTCCCGATGTATCCATACAGTTGTTCTAAGTGACGTATTACCAGAGGTTCGGATAATGCGTAAATTCTTTTTAGAATCTCGTTAGAATAGATACTGACTGCACGCGCCTGGTCGGACTTATTCATAATCCTTTCCGAATTTGTAACTACAAATCACTCTCCAAAATGTTTATTTATTTTGTCACAATGAAGAAGTATGCGAAGACGTGTTGGGGAAATGGTGTAATTTTAGTTAACACTGTTATTCCGATTCCTCTTCTGTTTCGCGTCAAGACGAATTTAAAGTAGAATTAAAATCAACAGGAAACCGTCCCATTCCGCATAAAAATAATGCGCACTGTTCCCGCGAACGGCGCGTCATAGGTCACAGTTCAGCGTTGTGGCGAAATTCCCGAAAGTCTATAAGGAGGATGGGAATGATAATTGTATTGATTCAACTGTGACTCCTCGGGTGAGTTCAAAGTTCTTGGAAACGGAAAGGGCGTTACAAAGGGCCATGATGAATTTCCCGGAAAAACCCCATACTGGCGTGTGATAATAGATCGATATCTACTGGTGCGTACACGAATATTAATAACAATACTATTAGTCTCATCTCATCTCATCTTCTTCCTCTTGTTCTACTCTTAAAGTATTGCAAAAATAACCAACTATATCGATAAATGTCATATCATTTCATTCTCCAAAAAAAGAAAAAATTTATCATATAATTATCATCTCAACAATAAGCAACTCAACATCTGCACTCAGGTGAGGGATCTCGGTGTCATCTTAGATTCTAAATTAACATTCATCCCACATATGGAATCGGTAATTGCTAAAGCATATCGACTCCTTGGTTTCATTGCCAGAACGTCAAACCCATTTCAATCAACGTATACATTAATCACTTTATATTTTTCATTTGTACGCAGTCAACTGGAGTTTGGATCAGTAGTCTGGAACACTCATTATTCTACATACAGTGAGCGACTTGAAAATATCCAACACAAATTTTTCAATATTTTAAATTTCCGTTCCCGTTTAGAATTCAACTCATACACAGAAAGCGAGTGCTACCATAAAATCCCCCCTCTATCATATCGAAGATGCATACAAGATCTGTGTTATCTTTATAAAATCTTGAATAACTTTGTAGACTCACCCTATTCATTAGAGCAAATAGGTTTAAGTTGTCCTCATACTCAACGTGTTCAAATAATTTATTTTACGCAAACTTTGGTAGGGCTAACTGCTTTGTAACTCGTTCCACCTCAAAATACAATCTGTTAAATTCTACAATAACCTAGACATTTTTACTGACAATTTGCTTTTATTTAAAATGAAACTCCGTAATCTCATTTATGACTATTGATTTGATACTTCTTTAATTGAATCCCATTCCCTCCCTCTCCCCACCCCTCCCATTTTATGCATTATCATAATTTAAATCTTTGAAATATTTATTATTTATCACATATTCTTTATCATTGTTTTTTATTTAGTTTTTTTTTTTTTACCAGCTTCGAGGAAATTTTACTGGTCATACTCACGAATATTTTTTTTGATATTATATAAAAATTATTTTTTAAAGTTTACTTACTATATGTTTCCCAAATAAAATAAAATTAGATTAAAAATATTCGGGTTAAGGACCCATTGCATCGACAAGGCGCCTCCATTCGTCCCCGTCTTGCGCTGATTGTGCGGCCTCCGTCCATTGTAGTTCCATCCTTTCCTCACACAGTTTCTGGAGTTGCCTCGCCCAACTGTGTCTGGGGCGGCCCACTGGACGTCTTCCTTCAGGAATCGCACTCAGTATTTTCCTAGGAATTCGGTCGTCAGACATTCTTAGTACGTGCCCGAGCCACCTCAGTTGCGATTTTTCTATGAAGAGTGGCAGTGGTTCGTCGTCGAGTTTCTTATTCGATCCCATTTCGTAACCCCTGCCACTCCTCTCAAGTACTTAATTTCGGCCGCTTGGACTCTAGAGCGTGTTCATTCATTTAGCATCCATATCTGGTGACCGTGCGTAAGCGTCGGGCGGAATACCGTTTTGAACACTGCCATCTTTGTCTCGATACTAAGCTCAGTAATAATAGTAATAATATTAATAATCTTACAACATGATTGCGCCACAAATGGTGTAAGTATTGTACTTGTTTCCATTGCCAGTTAGAAAAAAAAACAAAACCGAAATCGTAAAAAGTAGCGGGAAGTACAGATTGTTTTAAAATTCATGCAGATAATATTTAATGAGTAGAAATATTACACATAAAATATTATTTACTGGTCACTAAATAAAATAATGTATTTAATAATATATATGTATATACACGATTACTAATTTATAATATACATTATGTGTTTTAAAATCGTCTGTGGATCTCGCTACATGCGTTTTTTTATACTGGACAATCTAGCTGTCATTGCGAAATCGCGCATGCGTGGCATATGTCAAACACTGGACGAAATGTGGAAATATTTACGTTTTCTCTTTATACTGTTTATCGCTTTAAAAAGCTACTATTAGTTTGAAATTCGGTTGTTTCATTCGTCCACAGATAGCATATTTATAAGAAAAGTGAGTTTAGAAGGGATAGATACATAAAATTTACAATTCAGTACATTTAAAATTGGTAATCCTAGGTGACTGCATTCAAAACATTTTTTTGATTTTTTGGACATCGCTGTCTTTGCTTTTACACCCCAAATATGCATTTTTCGTTTCGCAATATTTTTTTTTATTGAAAGAAAAAATGAAAATTCCGCATATTTTTGATCAATCCTCGTATGTTCAACACGTTTCCAATATTTTCGTGTCTATCGCTGAATGTTTTCAGAAGAGTGATTTATTTCCGTTTAAACTTCGGCGTACGTTAAGGTACAGGTACAGATGCTTCTTTAGTGGCATGCTAAAGAGCATGCCACTAATAAGCATGCCCTAACAACTGTACACACTTGCTCATTACTGGCATGCTTATTAGTGGCATGCTCGTAAATAAGCATGCCCAAAGCTAACAATCAAACACACATGCTTATTAGTGGCATGCTCTTGTCATTGAATAGAGACGCTCTTGTTCAAAATGGAAACTTTGCAAACTGAAATAGAAAATTCAAGTGAACCAATAAATCAAAACAGTTCCCGAGTTTCCATCCGCACATTTTTGATTTTAGTTTATATAATTTTTTGTAAGATTTTGAAATCATTCATGCCTTTAATAAAGTTGTAAACATTATTGTCTCGACTATATTGATTTGTACAACACGGTGACCGAGTATTCCACAACAGACATCTTCGTGATTCCTAAATAATCACGAAAAAGTAACTGTTTATAACCATCTCCCCACGCGCCATATTTGTTTTCATCATCTTCTGATCGTGGCGGACTGAGAAGATCGCATCGATAACACTAGCCGCGAAGCCCGCGAATGACATAAGCATGCTCATAAATAAGCAAGTCTGTTCACACATGCTCCAAAGATACCCCTTCTCTATGGTGAATGACAGTGGCATGCTTATAAATCAACCGGCGGTTGATTTTTGAGTATGCCACTAGGTGGCGTGCTCATTACTGGCAATGCGCGTACACACATGCCACTAATGAGCAAGGCTTAAAGAAGGTTGATACTGCGCATGCTCACGTGCCACTAAATAAGCATGTGTATCTGAGGCTTTAAGCAGAACGCGACGCGGTGACGCCGGCCGGGGCGCCGCCGTGACCACGGTGCAGCGACGTGACGCGTGCGCGGCTACGGCGGGCCAAGTCGCACCCCTAGTTTTAATCTGTGACGCGTAAAAATTTTTCATTTTTTAGTTAAGGGATTACTTGATACAACAAAAAAGAAATCGAAAACTTGATACAACAAAAAAGAAATCGACGCAACTATTGCACATACGAATTTTTTTTACTATAATTGTTTACGGAATACATTGGTTGATATTTTACACTGACAAATTATTTTTACAATTTCAAAATGGCGGAGTTATATGCTGTCCAGAAAAGGTTCTTCTGCGTGACGCGCGCAGCTCTTCGAAATTGTCGCATTTTACTTCCTTTCTTTTAACTCGTGGCGTCTGCTTGCTTGCCGGCTTGCCGGGTGAAAAAACTTTGGATAGATTTTTAACCCTTTTCCCGTGATCCAATCGAGCTAAAACTTGGCAAGTAGACTCGTGGCAACGATCAAGAAGATCTATCAAATTTTCGTTAAAAAAAATTAATAATTATAGTATAATTTCGGATTTTTTGAAATTTTATTGGTTTTATCAAATTGGAATCATTAGAAAAGTTTGATAAGCAACGGCGTCCCGATAACGTCGCGGAATATTTTCTAAATTTGAATTACTCCGTCGGTTTACATAATAGGTACTTCACTACGAATGTCGAAAATCTAAATTGACTGACAAATGTTTTTAGAATTTAACCTTCAAAGCATGAAGTGACTTGTCAAAGCTCAAAAAACATCTGACATTTTAGAAATATATTAAATTCCTGTAAGTTTAGTGTTATGTTATAAGTTTTAATTCGTCTTTAAGAATTTAAAACCTAGATAACGAAAGCGATCTATATATTTAAATTTTGATACGTTAAGTTTATCTCTAAACCTTGCAGATCGAAAATCGCTTCGAGCATTTAATTTTTTAAATTAAAAAATGGATTATTGAATTGTATATGTTGGTGGCAAAAACTTTGGGGGAGACTTCTACATTAAATTTTTAATAGAAAATATTATTTACACTTTAGGTGAAATGTAGATAGTTACGGAGAAAGCGACATCAAATTTTGCATTTTTTTTCCTAATATTTTTGACTTATTTCCTGTAAAATGTCGGACTATCATTACGGTAACTTATATAGAATGTTAAAAACGAATTCGTCTTAATAAAAATCTAATAAAATAGGGAAAACATTAGAAAAAAATATATATTCCGATTTTTGGAGGGTTTTTATAGTTTTATTTTTATTGTTTCGAAGCGAATGAATTATTAATATTCAATATAAATTAATTTCATTGAAGTCTAATGTTTTACAAAAGCCATAGCCATAAATATTGAAAAAAAAAGTGTAAAACTTTGATGTCGCTTGTCTCCGTAACTATAGACGGTTTTTTCTACTAGCTAAGAGACACCCTGTATATGTATATATTATTTTTAGACTTGAATTCTTTATAGTGTTGGGTCCAGGGATAGTCAGTTTCGTTCTTCAGATTTATTTGTGTGTAATTTCCAAGTGTTATGCTGATGTTTAGTTTGCTTCTCCCCAGTCAACAATACTGTACCTACTACAAAATTTTTTATTTACTCGTACAAACATAAGTATTTTTCTGGAGCATGTATCGATTTATGTATTATTTTTACGATGGCCATTGAAATACGGTCTGAAAACGTCGGTCACGAAGAATTTTAAACTATTCTAATAATATATAAAGAATAGGTAAAGTTTGTAAGTTTGGATGTCGGAAATCTCCGAAACAGCTCAACCGATTTCAAAAATTCTTTCACCAATATTTAGAATGTACTTTCAGGTTGGACCCGGAATATATATTATCCCGTTAAAATAAAAGGGCTCTTCGAGGTGACCTATTTTACAACTAAAGTCGACGAAAAAATGGTCGAGCGATGCATTTTTACGAATGCTGCCTTAACGGTAAGAGATATTTAAATACTTTCTATAGAGAATTTGCAGACCTCAAAAAGTTCTACAAAAAAGTTTCAGACAACATATATCTACGTGTTAAGGTTAATACATATTGATAAAGTTTAACTAAAAGTTAAAAAACATATATCTAAGTGTTAAGGTTAATACATATTGATAAAGTTTAACTAAAAGTTAATAAAAATCTACGCGCGGGTAAGCTAGTATTAAATAAAAACCGGCTTTGATTATTTCAGACAAAACCGTTAATACCGGTTTCAGTTAACGTCGCCATGAAAGCCGCAACTTGTGAGCTAAACAGGTGACGCACGGCGAGATAACGAGATTGAATGCATTCTCCCCTTTCTACCTCACCTTTATACCGTTGAGATATAAAATGTCTCGAGGGTGTGGACAAAATACAGTAGGTTATAATACCCCGGGAGCCTGGCCAGAATAAAAAGAAAAAGAAGTTCACAAACACGAAGCTTTTCATATTGAAACCTGTATGGAAGTCTTTACAGGGTGGCCCAGGGCTTGTAGTTTGTGTGAGCTGGCTTGAGTGATCACTTTACACAATGGCAAGTTCACCAATTCCACCTTAATCCGCACATTATCATTTTTTTGAATGTCCAACATCAAAAAAGTTGAAAAATGTTTCGTTATTATTAGGGTGGAATTGGTGAAAGTTGTATAACAAGATATATGGCAATCGGAAAGCTTTTAATTTTTTTTGTTTTTTTTTATTTCTAGTTTCTTATTTGTTATTTGTCTTGTATATCCATGTTGTGCTAGTGTTTTAAATCTGTCATTCTCGTATTACTCCAGTGTCAGTTTATAATAAAGTTGTTTTTGAATCGGTAAGATTTTACATATTTTGAATAGGTTTTCCTGTTGTTTTCCTTACATGCTTCCTTTTGTTTTATACTTGCTATTGTTTTAATTATTCTTATTTGTAGTTGTTTTACTTTGTCTGAATATGATTGGAACGTCAATCCGTAGCTGTTTAAGCCATAGTTTACAATTGAGTCTACCAAACTATAATATAAGCAATAGCGTGTAACACAATATTTGAGATGAAAGAATTTACCGAGTGGGGTCCTTAGTTTCTTACGTGTATCTTCTACGTGATGTGTCCAGTTTGCAGAAGTGTATTTTTTGTTAGGTCTGCGTTGATAAGTTTGGTCACCTCTCAGCTTATTTTAGAGTGCGAATTTCGAGTGATAACTTCACGGCCGAATGACGCAAGACAGCAGGGCGGAGACGGACCGCGCCCCGCAGGGCACACCCCCGTTTGAACTTTGCGCCACTGCGACAGGGCGCGTTTGGAATTCTGGCTTCCAGGCGTATACGGGCGAACTGATATTTACGGCTATGTGCAAGACGTGGACGCCAGCTTGTTGCAAATAACAAGTCCGGAGTCAGAGAATTAAATTATATGTTAGCAGGGTATTAAAAAAGCGGGTGAGTGTGCTTACGTACACGCTTTAGAAGTTGTACTTCTTTGGCACACTTAAAAAACCGCGTATTAAAACAGTGTTAAAACAAAAACTATACAAATGTAAAATTATACATCACCACGACCATAGCGACTTTGTCGTCGTCTGCGTTATTAAAAAGTTCACGCCAAGGATCGCACAGTGATTACAAAGATTTACCAGCGGACATTTCCGAATGTCATTGAAAATCGGTTCGCGTCTTTGCTAAACCCTAGTATATATCTATACCACCTTTTTGGCGGTGGAGAGGCGGCCGTAGCCACATGCGTCAATCGACCGGTTCGGGTTTGGTGACGCGGGATTCAAGCCCCATCTCCAACCGTTTTTTAGCCGTGAATTTTAAAGAAATTACGGACTTTACACGAAGTTACGGGGACAGAAACGGACGGACAGACAACGAAATTATTGTGTTTGGTAATTCAACGAAAAATCGTAATTAATTTTTTGAATTGGTATGTACAAAACTTATTAAATCCTAAAATATATTTTTAACCCTTTGAAGTTTTTGCTGAAGATGACTTTATATATATACTAACTAACTAACTAACTTACCATCACGCCGTTTGGGGGTAGGCAGAGAGGATAGAGCACCTTACTCTTCTATCCTGACATATAACTTTCGCTTCATCTACATTCATACACTCGGGCTTCTAACGGGACCATCTTCCAGTATCTGGTTAATCTGGTCACGCCACGTATTCCGTGGTCGCCTTCTCTTTACTTCTTTACTCTATCATACATGGATTTTCCACACGTGTCGTACGTCTGAGGGATCTCATCTCCACTGCGTTCAGTCTACTTTCGTTCCTCTTCCGCCGGCTCCAGGCTTCGCTTCCATACATTAGTGTCGGTACCAGAACTCCATTATTTAAATATTTGTAATTTTTTGTATATTAATATATTCTGGTAGCCCTTGCTCTCGGCATTGAAGTGCAAAGGTGCGGGAGATGTTCCCATTATCGGCAATTAGTGTCGCGGGATGACAGCCGGTGACAATGCGCCGCCGCGTCCATCGCGCATCGCTGCATCGCCATCCGACTGGGCCGCGACTACAGCGTGCGCAGAAATAAAGTTCACTTCATTTTCTAATAATAAACAGAGAGACACCAATCGTCATAATCTTGCAGATACTCCATCATCATTTAAAAGTCACTCCCGTACGACATCCATTTTTTTAAAATAACCTCTACCTAGTACTCAATACTCAATACAGAATACTCAAGTTATTGTTGCTTTATGTTAAAACACAACAGGTTAATTCTGTGGAAACTTGTAAGATGGTCTCTATACTTTCAATAATCATGTATAATCTCTTTATATGTACTGTTAGTTTCCCATAAATAAATAATAATAGTAGAATATTAAAAACTGGTAATGAATTTGGTTATATTTAAAAATGGCAGCCAATTCACATTATGACATTACTTTGCCCCACCTAGTGTACATATATATTTAGCTAATAATTGATAAATCTGAAATGTCCATTCTGATCTATATGTCTCGTATGAACGACGACCATGTTATTGAAGTATATTCTAACTATCTAACTATACAGTAATCTTAAAATTATTTTGGTACGTTTATCTTGCATGCACATGCTGTGCTATTGATATCAAAAACAACCTTGGATGTGCCTTTGTAATGATAAATATCCATTGAACGAGCCATTGTTTAGATTTCAATGATACGACGAACGCGCAGCACTCTATAATTTACGACACAGGAAAACTTTGAACATAATGTCCACGGGGTTGTGGCTGTGGGACACGAATAAAACACTAAAATAATTTAAACCTTTTTTTATTACGCAAAAAGTCGCTCAACACGTATTAAATCGGAACACTAATATAGACATAAATAGTTTGTCGAACATTTCACACACGTATTATTACGCTATTTTTGTCGCTTCAATCACTTTGGAGAAAATTTTGTTCAATTTCGCACGTAGGTACTCTCTTGATCTATTATCGCTGGTATCACACACTCGCCGCACGGTCTGCTTTCTATGGTGTTATAAACGTACCAGTATAAATTGGCGTGCAAGGGAGGGCGTCCCTGTCACGTAACAGAAGTTGCCAGGGTGTAAATTTATTACTCAATACATATTGTACAGAGTGTCCGGTGACCGGTGTCGGAGTCTTTAATAGAAATTTGGTCGAGCAACACTAAAGAAACAAACCAGTTATGGCGGCCGCTCTACCTAGAGTCCTGTCAAACGGTAATATTGATCCATTATTTGCTTTTTCAGCTTCGCAAAACTTTAATACTTCATTGTCAATTGTTCTTGCACCATCCCGGACTGTTTTGGACATTCAGTGTATATTGGAAATCGAGATGTCACAGCTCACGCGCAAATACGAGATTGATCTGAATGACAGAGCGAGGGATTACTGCCGGGTACAAAGTTGCCGCACGCCAATTTACGTTGGTCAAGCTCTAGTGTTCTTTGTTTCTTTCGTGTGCCTTCTGTGTGGTTTGTCCAGTTGATATTAATTGATTGTCGGACGAGATGTTATAAATGATCAGACTTTTCGCGGGATTGTAATTTAGCCAGACGGTCATTGCACCGAGATTTATCTCAATACGAAACTCTCGTCGGTGGACACGGCCCATTAGCTTCTGACGCGAGTTTAATTTTATTTTCGTAAAATTAGCATTACCTAGTGCACGTCCGCGACAATTTATTTTTGAAATAAGTGTATTTTCATATATCTCTTACGTATTTCGAGAGCGCTTTCCCGCGTGTTTATCGCGCGTTAGTCACCTTCGCGTAGGTGTTGGGAACATCGTGAATTTTATTTTATTCGAATTCCTCTACGAATATAAGACGCGATGTATCGTGACGGTGGACGCGGACTTCGCATCCCTACAGGTCGACCACAATCAAAAGACCATTCCCTAGCTTTGTCCGGTAAGAAGAAAGCGGGGGGGGAAGTTGCCTGACAAGCCTGTATTGCAATCCTCAATATGATATTCCAAATAAATATTAATTTTTAACTTCTGGTGGTGACATATTTATAATTTATATAAATTAACTTTATAAACACCACTTATTTATTGAAAAAATTCAACATGTTTCGAAGCCAATGGCTTCCTCGTCAGGATAACAAAATAAAATTTAAAAATCGAAGTATAGATCAAAATATTAAAAAGTTCAATATGAAAAATGATAATATAAAGTAGCTCGAGTAGCTTGTTGGTCTTGTGGTTAGGACTCTCGCCTAGTGATCCAAAGGTCGCAGGTTCGAATCTCACTCCAAACAAGCAAGTTAGTCCTATTTTCATAGCACAAGCGTTTAGCTTAATTTGAAAATACTAATAATATAGATGTGACACGAATTCCATGTTCGCATCTCTATTTAAAAAAAAAGTACCTGCTTAACATGAAAATTAATTTAAAAGATGACTAATTGCAAAAAGGACCTGATTATTTAAAACATTCAATTTACTATATTACTATTTACAAATTATACAGAATCACAATTTGATAAATTAGAAGAGTGTAAATAGAAAAGGAAATGTTATAAATAATCAGGTCCTTTTTGCAAATAGTCATCTTTTAAATTTATTTTCACGTTAAGTAGGTACTTTATATTATCATTTTCCATATATACCTTTTTAATATTTTGATTATCTATACTTCGATTTTTAAATTTTATTTTTGTTATCCTGACGAAGAAGCCATTGGCTTCGAAACATGTTGAATTTTTTCAATAAATGAGTGGTGTTTACAAAGTCCATTTATATAAATTATATATTTTTTAATTTAAAAAAGGTTACTTACTTACTAGAAAAACTTATTTTGTGTTCATTTTTTTGCATCGTAATAACACACATATATTTTGCGCAAATTTGTTTGAATGCGTTCTAGCTGTAACCTATTCCATTGCCTTTGTAACGTATTGAATACACCTCAACTATTCCTTGTGAGTATTTTTCATAGTTTAACCCTTTTAGTGCCATAAATATTTTGTCAAAATATGCTAAAAATGCCAGTAAAAAGTGCATTTTCATAAATAATTTATATAAACACCAAAACCACTTACCATTTCTGTTACAAAACACTAATTTTCATAATTTTTTCAACATTCTCTTCAGAAGATTTCAAACTATGAATAAAAACACAGAAATTGAATACTACATATTTATTGACAAGAAAATAACAGAAAATATATATATATATCACTCCCGCTATCGCATTGTTCTGTCATTTCAACATCCATATCGGAACTTTCCCTCGTGTTCGACATTTTGAAATCAAATTTAGGATTATAGAAATAAATAATAATAACAGTGTTTTTAGAAAAAAAGTGTGATTGAAAGCTGTCGGAAACGAGCGCTATCGCGACGCTGGCATTTTTCGCACACCGACCTACGAGCGCCATGGCGCTTGTCGGCACTATAAGGGTTAATTAAACAATCTCCCTTCAACGATCAGAAAAAAAGCATTTCGCAATAAATTTATATTTGAAATCATAATACAGACATCTACCTAGACTCAAAATGATTGACGTGTTTACATCGTACGTTCCACTCCAACATTATTGTAAGTTACCTTAAACTGTAGGACAAACTTTGTTTTGTTGCTTTGTATTGTTGTTTGTGTACGCTCCCGGCACTCCAAATGAAATTAGTAGTTTTACCTGAAACAATAAAAAAAAATGTCGTACAATGCCAAATGTGGACCATGCTTGATAATCGAAATCATTGAAATATACTGGCTGTATGGAAAATTCCTTTGTTCAATTTAACTTTCACAAAAGATTTGGTAACACCCACTTTAGAACCCATCCCCTTTCACTTCCTCGTAGATTCCTGATCGTTGTGTAGGCAAGTTAGTGCATGCTAGTCTTTGACAAGATAAACACGCATGTGATAAATATTGGTGAAAGGTTAGCAGTACTATGGTTGTGGTGTAATGTTGTGAACATAGTGTAGTGTTGATCCTGACGAAGAGACGGGTACGTCCCGAAACCGGTAGACCTAAAATCTGGTAGTGGTTTATACAAATTTAACTAACATTCTGTTGTATTTATTTATTTAACGCCCTTCAGGGCTTTCACATACAATAAAGGTAATGTATTAATTACAATATTAAGCAATAATAATCAGTAAGAAGGGGGGTTAGTAGTATTATACGTACTACACAATTCTGGAATAAAGCTATATTTATTTATTTATTTTTATTAAATCCAGGCTATCGGACATGTGCGCTGTAGCACCACCTACCAAGAAATGAAGAGGCTGACAGCTGAGAGGAGTGGAGAGATCGAGTGCTCGATGCAGATCAATCCTAGGATTATGACCCAAAAAAATACACAATAAAACTTAATTTTTCAAAGCAAGAAAACACTTTGTGGCTTGACATTACAAGACATTTAAGAATAAATTAAATACTATGTTTTAAACCACTTTATCACTACATATTTGTCAACTAGATTCGGTTGGACTCAACCTTCTTCAGGACAATTAAATACAATTTTTATTTATTTAAAAAATCCTTGTTTACAAATAAAGATACTTAATACTAATTTAACAATAAAACATAAGATAAATTACACATTTTTTTTGTTTTGTTTAATTTGTGGATTATGCCACTCTACTAGGCTACGCCTGTCCCAGAGTGGCGTTATAGAACACAATTATAATATTTTTTCGAGTTCGTCAGTAGTATTTATTTTCATAAGGTAGTTATTATGTATCTACAGAGTATCAAGTGGAATGTTAGTGAAAGTTGAGTTAGTCATAAGTCCAAGTGTAAATATGTGTAGAATAATTGTTTAATGTAAAAAGGGTTAAAGTTTTGTTTAAGATTATTTTTTATTTTCCTTAATTAATTAATTAATTTATATAGGTATATATTTTTATTTGATATAGATATAGACTGTCTATATTTAATTAAAATAAAACTTCTTGAACCTCATCAAACAATTGGCACCGAGACCATGTAAGCACATAAAAAAACAAGATATAGATATTCATCGAGAAATACTTAGAAGAACTTTCTACAAACGACTCCTTGATATTAGGTCCTTACATATGAAATTGGCGTTTTGCCGTACTGGCAAATTTGATCTCAAATATCTTCTCTTTGGTTAGGAATTCCAAATCCAAATTTATACAGCTATTTACTCATGTATTTGTGTTTTGAAAATTATAATTCATTTGTTTTTTCCTCAATTGTTTTTTTCTTTGCGTCACTCAGTTTACAAAATGAAAAACTTGAAATATCGCGTTATTTACGAGTACGAGTTCCACCGTGGCACCAGTGCTGCAGAAACGGCTCGAAGGATTAATGATGTGTATGGCGACGGTGCCGCAAAAGAAAACACAGTGCGTTTTTGGTTCCAACGTTTTCGTTCTGGAAATTTCGACCTGCAGAACAAGCCCCGTGGACGGCCGGAGACCAAAGTTGATAATGAAGAATTGAAGGCTATTGTGGAAGCGGATCCATCGCAAACCACATCCGAGTTAGCTGCAGGCTGCGGTGTTAGTGATAAAACTGTTTTAATCCACTTGAAGCAAATTGGTAAGGTGAAAAAGCTTGAAAAGTGGGTACCTCACGAATTGAGTGAAGCAAATCAACAAACGCGCGTTGACTGCTGCGTTGCATTACTCAACCGGCACAATAATGAAGGGATTTAAATCGAATCATTACCTGTGATGAAAAGTGGATCCTGTACGATAATCGGAAGCGCTCATCGCAATGGCTGAACCCTGCCGAACCAGCCAAACCATGCCCCAAGCGAAAATTGACTCCAAAAAAGTTACTTGTGAGCGTTTGGTGGACTAGTGCTGGTGTCGTTCACTACAGCTTTCTTAAATCTGGCCAGACGATTACGGCAGATGTCTATCGTCAGCAACTGCAAACCATGATGGAAAAGCTAGCTGCTAAACAACCGAGGCTGGTTAATCGCTCTAGGCCACTGCTGCTTCATGATAACGCTAGACCACACACTGCACAACAGACGGCTACCAAATTAGAGGAGCTTCAATTGAAATGTCTAAGACATCCACCGTACTCTCCGGACCTTGCCCCAACAGATTACCATTTTTTTCGAAATTTGGATAACTTCTTGTAAAGGAAAAAATTCAACTCCTATGGGGCAGTCCAAACCGCCTCCAAAGATTTTATTGATTCCCGTCCGAGTGGTTTTTTTAGTAAAGGGATCGATGAAATACCTTTGAGATGGCAAAAGTGCATAGATAGCAATAGTACATACTTTGATTAAATAAATATATTATAATAAAAAAAAATCGGCTTTATGTTCCTCCCATACTAAACGCCAATTTCATATGTAAGGACCTAATATTTAAACTCTATTTCCTTAAGTATCAACAGACAATATTTAGTTATCTCTCAAAACATTTTTTTTAAATATGTTTGAATTTAATAAGATTAGTGGCAAAAACGTCGCTATTCTTCTAGTACCCAATTTTTAAAGGAAGCAAAAAGGTCTAAAGAAAATCAGAATAAACACCCCGTAGTTCCAACAATATAAAATCTGAATACATCACAATCGACGAACGTTCAATGTTACACAATAGCGAAAGCATAAAGGTCTAAAGAAAATCAGAATAAACACCCCGTAGTTCCAACAATATAAAATCTGAATACATCACAATCGACGAACGTTCAATGTTACACAATAGCGATCAAAACACAGTTTGTTGTGATACCGCAAGCGGTCGGCGGTATTTGAGAACAGGCACGAATATGTACGCGGGCATGATATTCTATTAGAGGCAAATTTCGCGAGTACACTACTCCTATACCCACCGCACGATCTGACGACGAACCAAAAAAGAAAAGTGACTCATCCTCGACCAGCCATTCCGTGACCGTATAAGCGACGTAAGCCGCCACTACATAAAGTTGCAAGTGACATACATATTAATTAAAATGGTTATTGCGCGATTAGATCTGCGGTTAACGTGAAACATGCGGCGTGCCGCAAACTCCGACATTAGGCCCCGTATAAAGAACCATTAGACGAAATCGAAAATGGAAGACGCGCAGGGTACTACGCTTCACTGCTGACATCGGTTTCGACAGGAAATAATCGCGAATGTCACAATGATAACAATAAAAATTGATCGTTAGCATTGCGCAATTTTCGTAAAAATTTCACCTCAATGGCGCTTTATACAACAAATATTTCTGGGTAAATAGCCGTAGTCCAGACGTGGCCATGTGACCTAATCAAGGGGGGAAGAGGTAAGGTAGAATGCTATGCCGGGCTACGTGAGGGCAGAGGGTCAGAGTGGAGCCACGTAATTGTTCATTTATTTAATTTGGCCCAATTAAAACTGTACAGCGTATGGATATTTATTAACAGAGTTTTATTAATACTTTTGTATTTTAGGTAAGCTATTATATTCAAACTTCCGTTCTTACACATGCTTTGTAGTCGAGTGCTAAGGTGTATTTGCAGGAATGGCCGGTGACACCGTTTGAATCAGAATATTTACAATTATTAAAAAATATATAAAACTACCGCGAAGATGGAGGCCGAACATAGGACGCTCTCCCGATGACACTAGATAAGACTTCGAGAAACGTCGAGAATTGCTTCTCGGTGAAATATACGGTTCGTATAAAATATCAGTTTTATTTAAATACTTCCTGTGACAATATAAATTTTAAAAAAAAGGAATACATAAATGTAAAGATATCTAAAAAGAGAAAGCGTTGACCACGGAGATGGCGGAAATGAAAATAAACTGCGCTCCCCTTAGGGCAAAGAAATAAATCAAATGGACAAGACAAACCAGCGAGGGACCCGCGAAACAGTGCCGTACTGTTTGGTCTGGACACTTGATTCGGGTTACTTTATTACGGCACGGAACACACAACCAGCTCCAATTCTCCTTGCGTAATATTAGCCGACAAAATGTAATGCCAGTGTTGCAAGGGGCGTTCATGTTTAAACAGCCAAAGCGTGATGAGATTCGCGGTGAGTGGGAAAATTTGCATAAAGATCTACAAAAAAAAAAACAGTGAAGTGCTAAACAAAAAAGCGGAGAATTCCCACCGAAGACCAACACGTATGCGAGGCGTGGAATTCAACAGGTAAGACTCATTTTCGTATGCAAATGTTTTGAAAGGTCGACGATCTGTGATTCATCATAATTTATTAATATATGTTCCTGGACACTACGTTCTTATATATTATGTTATTTTATTTATCAGATTTGTTTTTGTTTTATTTTTTCTCATTTTGAAGTTCTCAGTTCCTGAATAATTCTGTTCTCATATATATGTATATGATGTTTCTTGTTTTACCCACAATCAGTTTTTATATTATTTTATTTTATTAATTTGACTGGAAATATTTACAAGTGTAAGAAAATTATATGTATATATGTATTAATGTGTAAATAGACAATAATGAACTCATTAACTTATATCCTAGCCTATTTCACATAAAAATAATTTTGAAATAATAATACATAATAATATTATTAATTTTTTTATTTATTTATTTCAAAAAATCCTTGTTTACAATAAATAGGTACTTAATAATAATTTAACAATAAAAATATAAGATAAGATTACACAATTTTTTTTTTTTTGGTTAGATTTGTGGATTATGCCACTACTAGGCTACGCCTGTCCCAGAGTGGCGTTATAGAACACAATTATAATATTTTTTTGAATTCGTCCATAATATTTGTTATCATAAGATAATAATTATGTATCTACAAAGTATCAAGTGCAATGTTAGTGATAGGTTGAATGAGTCATAAGTCCAAGTGTATATATGTGTAGAATATTGTTTAATGTAAAAAGGGTTAAAGTGTTGTTTAAGATTATTTTTTATTTTCCTTAATTTATTTATTTATTTATTTAGGTATATATTTTTATTTATAGACATTATTATGCAATTACAGTAAGTAATAATATAAGTAAATTAAAATAAAAGACATAGGTATTAACAGTAGTGAATAAAAAATAATAAATTAAATAACAATATTAAATATAACATATTAAGTAAGTCGATTCCCCGCGGGGCAGATAGGATAGAGCGCCACACTCTCCTGTCCTGAGACTCTCGACTCATCCACATCCGTACATCGTCGCATACGGATTCGACGATTGATAAGACTCCTAACGGGACCATCCTCCAGTATCTGATTAATCTGATCATGCCACGTCTTCTGCAACCGTCCTCTCTCTCTGGTGCCGTCAATACTTGCGTTATATATTTTCTTATCATTGTTTCCTCTTCCATTCGCTCAACATGCCCAAACCAATTTCCATTCTATCGACTATGCTAAGCTCAGCTTGCCACACATAGTCTAAGTGATCTCATCTCTACCGCATTCAGTCTACTATCGTTTCTCTTCTACCAGCTCCAGGCTTCACTTCCGTGCATTAGTATTGGTACTGGCCGAAGTCAGGATATCTACGGTATTGCAAGGCAATACTTTACCTACACTTCAACACACACTCATCACATCAGCCCTGATGATGGACCCTGCAATGGGATCCGAAACGTTGGCCAGAGAGGTCACATATACACGGCAGAATATCCCAGAAAACTATACAAAAGATAGGTATTATTGTTGTACACAAAATTCCACTGTCGCCGGACTCGTGCGGGTGAACATTGCAGAAATGATGCGCCTTTTGACATTGGTAATATTTTATTTCCCAGCGAGCGCCTCACGAACGGCATCAGTCAAACGGAGAACGCCATCGACAACAATGGAGCCGCGCACAATCACAGTCTGACAAGTGGCCGTGATTGGCGCGGCACACATAAGGAAGGCACGCCACGGCAGATGCCGGCCGGGCGGCACCAGAGGCGGGGGCGGAATCACGAGAGGAGACCCTCGACCGACTAAAACTCTCTGCGGGACCAAAACCCATCGGCAGAGCCGAATTATCTTTGATCACGGTGATCCTCGGATGTGAAGAGAAGGGTTGCATTTCTCTTTGTCACACATTCACACAAATTGAGTTCAAAGTTTGATCCTTCAAGGAGATTCTTCCATTTGTCGCAGAAAGTCACAAAGTGAGTCACAAAAAAGGTAAGAAAAGTTTTAGTTAGAGGTTATAAAATATTTTTAAGATTAGATTAGGCCGTAAGTTCTTCTTTTTAAAGACATACCAGAGATTTTGATCAAATCACCAACACAGAAAAACATCTGAGACGCCAATTTGGAATCCCCGCATTTGAAAAAAATATTATTAGCGCTCAAATATATTTGTTATTAAGAATAATGCTGTCTGGAACCCCCGCGGTTGAAAATTTTCATTAGTGCACAGACATAATTTGTTACCAATAAAACACATTTATATCCAGTTGTAAATCTATACTCATCTTTATGTAAATATTACTTGTCATTAGTGTTTGAACAGAATCTTAGAATCATACAGAAAATCCAAAAACCTTAATTAATTCTTATAATTATATAGCATGTCTTTCCAATGCTTTTGATATAAATACTAGTTGTCTAATGTAAAATATTTAGATTGATAATGCCCTCACAAGGCAAAACGCGCGTCAGAAAATTAAAAAGGTAGAACTAAAAAAACAAATGTTTTTATTTCCATATGTGTGATTATGGAGTTTTATAAACTTACCTCTCAAACAACAAAGAAGTAGAAATCAAGTGTGTATATGTGGGCATTGTAATAAGGACTCCAGACCCTGATTTACTACCCTTGCGGGTTCCTTGTCGTCATCATCATTTTCATCTCCTCATCGTTATACCAGTAACTAGGGAATGCAATCCCGATCCCGCGAGATATCGAGGCATTTTACGAGATCAATCTCGAACCAAAAAATCGGACGAGATTATCGGGATTGATCAGCATTTTTTATGTTTTGTATGTTTAATTGTATACGTCTATAGAGCTTTGTGTAAGTACTTAAAACTTATGTTCATGTCACATTCAAATAATGAAAATAGCTTTGAATAATATTTGCTGCATTTTATCAACCGAACATAGTAATAAAAACTACTACTAGTTAGTAGTTTTTAATCTACTACATTGACTGATTGATGCTTGGAAAAACGCCTACAAAAACTTTAATGCAATGATTAATAATGAGCATTTTGTTAAAATTGCTGATATAAAAAACGCAAGACATTATCGTTAATTGCTATTCACCTCTATAAACAAACAAAAAAAAACACAAAAGTATTCGGGATCCCGATCCGTAGGGATCCCGCGGGATTGGAAATTCTAATCTCGAGGGATCCCGAAAAGGCAATCCCGACTCGGGATTGCATTCCCTACCAGTAACGCAGTAAGACGATAAATACCTTTCGCGAATACGACCCGAGCCGAGGCGTGAGCGCGGGCCGAGCTCGCGGAGGAGTTCTCGCAATTCGGACCGAGAGACGGTGAAAATAATATTTTCTACAATCACGATGCAACGGAGTTCACCCGGCCGATGAGCGTTCCGTTTGGCATTGATTTATTTCTTTATTTAACGTGTGGGTACCTACCCGTTCTGTAAGCGTGGGCTCCCATCTAACCGGCATACCTGTGCCGTGTCGCTGCGCATGGCACATACGGAACAGTTACCCGTGTATAGTTTTCACGGCGTGAGCATCACACAAAAAATACGTACGAAAAAATACGAATTATGTATTGACCCACATTACATAACATTGTACACTACGTCACTTTTGATGTGATGAATATAATCTGAAATAATTGAATACTATAAGAAATAAATAATTAATAAAAGATATATTATAGATTCAAATGATTTGTTTGGAATATTTAACGTTCTTGACCCGAGACCATTATACCTTAAAACCATACTTATAAAATTCCACAAGGACAAGGTAAAGTTTAATCGTACACGACAAACACGGGTTACAAGGCTGGCAAATACAATTAATTTCGAGGTACCTAAAAGGAAAACGTCTTTTGGGCAAAGACAATATCATTTCACTGCCCCGCTTGTTTTTAACAAGTTACCTAATGAAACTACAAAATAACTCTACACAAACCTTTTAAACATCATATTAATAAGTTTATAAAAATATCAGGTAGAAGGTATGCTGAAGAAGTGATCCGCCCTTGACCTCTGAATTGGCAAAAACTAATTTATATAATTTAAAGTACTCTATAATATAATATTTATTTTTGTAACTACGTATATTCGTATCTTAATTTTGTATGTGTATTTTCTTTTCTTTTCTTTTCTCTTAGATTTAGGTATTCCTAGGATTTACTTTAAATTCTTATCTTGATTTTGTATGTATATTTTCTTTTCTTTTTATTTTCTTTTAGATTTAGATTCTTTAATTGTCATTTTTTATTGCTACATAAATACCATATGAAAATAACTGCCACAGAACAGGTTTTTACCTTGTGTGGCAGTTATTAATATCTTGTATTAACTAATGTAAATGTAAATAAACAATAAATAAAATAAATAAATAGATGTCTCAAAGAGACGAAGCTATTTTTAATATGGGAAAACAGGTATGGAAGTCTTTTGGGTCGTTCATAGGGCTCACGATCTATCGAACGACTGGCTTAAGTGATCACTTTACACAATGTAACGTTCACCAATTCCACCCATGAAAGACTACCATATCTATCAAATTTTTGGAAGTTGTATTTATATGTATCTTAACTTTGCACACCTATATACCATGTGCTTCCGCTTCCGCTTCAAACATCTCGTGCACTTTATAGTTATAATATGTATTATTATCTATGTGTTCTTCCCAAAAATGCAGAGAAGTAAGCTGCATCCATTATCACGAAATTAAAATCAAGTTAAGCACTTAATGCATCGTTAAAGACAAATTAGTAAACATGCCATCAGGTATGCTAGATGGACAAATGGTTGTTTTACAAATGGCTACACTAATCGCAGCGAGCAGCAAGTCGTGGAATTTCACGAATTCCGGTGTTTCGCTTTGCCGGCAACATAATAATAACACGAGTAAATTATTTATCTATTGTATTATAGAATATAGTGTTAATCACGTGCCGCCTCTGAGCGCCAGCTGTCAAAATTAAATTCTAACCAAAATTGGACGCTTTGCTTTGCGCGGGCTTATTAATTGACTACCCTACCCTAGGGTACTAATACACCACCATCACTAGACTAAGGGCCAGCAATCGCCAGACTTGGGTAATAATATCAAACCTGAAATATGTTCTCCATATGTACACTATGGTATGTTTGGATATTATGACATTTGAGTTCGGGGGATTATGGCACACAACAACAGGTAATACAGGTACAGAAAAACGAGCGAATAAAACGTATAAATAACAAACCTGATTTTTTAATCTGTTTAATGGGATAGTAGAGTTCTTTGCTTTTGAGAACGACAATCGAATTAGTATGTGTAAGCCGTGCGTACGAGGCACATTTTTTCTTTGTGTTGGTGTTTACGGGTATAAACGCTAACACAACGAAACAATGTGCGTGGTACGCACGGCTTACACATACTAATTTGATTGACTTTCTTAACTGGAAAGACCTATAATATACACTAATATAAATCATTGCAGGACGCTTTTCGAGGGTATTTTATTTGTGTTTATGTTTCGAAAATCATACCTTTATATGATTAAAAAAGTAACCCATAAAAAACAAGTTTTTACAATACTCCCTTTCTCATTTTCGGGTTTCGTGTCTACCATATGCGTCGGAATCTCCATACAACTTGTATGAAAAAACATTAAATATTTAAAAAATCCAAAATTATACTATAATTATTATTTTTTTAACGAAAATTTGATAGATCTTCTTGATCGTCGCCACGAGTCTTCTTGCAAAGTTTCAGCTCGATTGGATCATAGGAAAAGGGTTAAAAATCGATCCAAAATTTTGTCGACGGCAAGCAAGCAAGCAAGCAGACGAGTTAAGGGAGTAAAAAGCATTTTAAAATCATCAAGAAACGTAAAAATTTGTTGCAAATTTATAACATCTCTTAATTATTTTATTGTCGTAATGGTAGCTTTACACTAGTAAGAAAATAAATTCTGCGTACATATAAACATTCAGAATCTATTGATTTTGACGAAGACGCTGAAAACGAATTTTTTGGCCGCGGGTATTATTATTGCTTATATTTTCTTAATTATTTTAAATAACATTCGGTTTATTACTAACATTCTAAGAATAGTCTAGCATACACATGCCGAAATGCATTTGCAGCGATTCCTCAGTCTTAATGATACAAAAAATAATTAAAATCGTACATTTGGTCGAAATCGGTTTTGTTTGCCATTCATTGTTCATAAATATCAAAGATATTTTAATGTACTAATTGAGTGGTTTTTCCGGGATACATTAACTTCATAGAGTACCTGTACATAACTAAATACTGATAACACACACGAGTACCTTTCAAATGATAATTCAGTTAAGGAGGGTTTAGTTCAGAGATAATAAATAATATTTGATACCCCTTACTTTCTTAGGCATCAATTGTTACTTACGACGTATACGGGTTTGTTATTAAGATTTCAAGCTTACTTGAAATCTCCCCTTAGGGTGTGATATTTATAACATCACTCTACACGGGATGTTAGGTATTCATCGCTATTAACACTCGTTTCGGCATTTAAGGTTCGCGAATTAAATATTATTATCAATTACGTCACGACCCCCCCTCACTTCCACCCTTCCTTCAACATCCTACCCAACTAGCGAAGGGAAAAACTACATTTGAAAATGAAGACTACAACACACACACGTTCACCAGTTTGAAAACTACAAAGTGTACACTACAATTGTAGTAAAAACTACATGAAGTGAACTAATTGTAGTACTACGAAATGAAGAGAAGTAATGAAGTAATTGTAATATTAAGGAAGTGAAATAATGAAATGAAGTAATTGTACTACAAAATTGTAGTACTAGTGGAGTAAATATTTTTTTCCCAAATAAAAATTTGGCGAGCTAAAAAAAAAGAAACGAGAAAAATATTTAAGATAAATGACGATATTATCTCCGAAGTAACATTTGGTTCAATCGATTCCATAAAATTTTTCAAACCATGAGGGGGGGGGGTTGTTACAGTTTCCACAGATTTCTTCGTTTATCTACCCAAAAATTTCACGTAAAAAATACACTATTAAAGTATGTTTCTCATACTTTCGATAACTTTGAAGTGTGTGTACTTTGAAATGAAGTGTACTATTTGAAGTATATACTTTCAATAGCTTTAGTGTTTGTAGTTTGTAATGTGCACTACACTTCAAAACGTGTGAAGTGTGCACTTCAATGTAATGTAGTACTACATTGTAGTAGTGAGTACAGAGCGGACCCATCACTATACCCAGCACATTAATTCAAGCCCTCAGCTCGACGAGTGACACCGTTTTTTTTATCGCTACCTAACATTACCGCCAATTATCGACCGCCACTTCCGGAACTACTTTTCGTTACCGTAAAGTTGGAACAGCGTCGGCTTCCGAACATTAAAAGTCTCGTGTCGAAAATAGTGTCGCCAATTCGTCGATTTTGACCTCGTCTCATCTGGAGGAAGACGAAGATTGCGGCATTATTAAGTCGAGCTTCTTGTTTCTCTCCACATCGTCCCTACTTACTTATTTTTTGCAAAAAGTTAAACTATCATTGCAGCAACTTATATCGGTTATGAAAAATTCATTCGCTTCAATACAACTCAAACAAAATGATAAAAATCCTACAAAAAAAAAATTTGCAAGGTTTTTATAAATTTATTCGACTTATATCAAAGGGAATTGATTTTTCATAATCTATATAAGTACTGTAATTTATAGTTCAACTTAGAAGTTAGTTAGAAATATGTAAATAAAAATGCAAATTTTGTTATTGCATATCTCCATAACTATTGGTATTAGGTCAAGGTTGCTTGAATATTTTCGACTTATTATCAAGTCAGGAATCCACCTATAAAGATTTTGCTACTAGCTATGAAACACTCTTTATATTCATCTGGTATTAACTATTAACAGGTATGACGGATGCCGACAGTACGACGATGTCACTGGGATTGTTTAACAACACGAATAAAGGTACTGATACACACGCTTATTAGTGGCACGTGAGCATGCGCAGTATTGACATTGTTAGTAATGAGCATGCTCATTACTAGCACGCTCAAAAATCAACCGCCGGTTGATTTATGCTAAAGTCATTCACCATGAGAAGGGGTATCACTTGAGCATGTGTGAACAGGCTTGCTCATGAGCCTGCCAATGTCATCCGAGGCTGGTATCGATTATCAATGCGATCTTCTCAGTACGCGACAGATGAAACAAATATGGCGCGTTGGGGAGATGACAAAACATTACTTTTCGTGACTTATTATAGGAATCACGAATGTCTGTGGAATACTCGGTGTAAAAATAATGTAGCAAGAAATAATGTTTATGAAACTTTATTAAAAGACACGAATGATTCAAATCTTACAAAACAAATTATAAAAACTAAAATCAAAAGTGTGCGGACGGAAACTCGGGAACTATTTCAATTTATTGGTTCACTTGAATTTCCTGTTTCAGTTTGTAATGTTTCCATTTTGAACAAGAGCGTGTCTATTCTATGACAAGAGCATGCCGGTATTAAGCACGTGTGTTTGATTAAAAACCTGGGAACTGTTTCGATTTATTGGTTCACTTGAATTTTCTTTTTAATAAAAAATGAATTTTCTTTCTTTTTAAAAAATATATATTTATTTGGAATATCAGTACGGGCTTGCCAGGCAACTTTCCCCCGCTTTCTTCTTATCGACAAAGCTAGGGAATGGTATTTTGATTGTGGTCGATCTATAGCTTTGAGCACGCTCATTTATGAGCAAGCTTAAAATTGTAGTATGGGCTTGTAGTACGGGCTTGCCAGGCAACTTTCCCCCGCTTTCTTCTTATCGACAAAGCTAGGGAATGGTATTTTGATTGTGGTCGATCTATAGCTTTGAGCACGCTCATTTATGAGCAAGCTTAAAATAAGCATGCTAAAAAGAGAAAGTATGTACAGTTGTAAGGGCATCCTATTTTTGAGTATGCTAATGAGCATGCTCAAAATAAGCATGTGTATCTGTACTTTAAACAAAGAAACGTAAAATTAATGTCAATCATAATTAGCAAGTGAAAAACGGAAAATTAAGTGTTTTTTCTCTCTCTTGTAAAATTTTGTTTTTGGATATGGATCATTTTTACTCCCTTTATATTAACTCGTGGCGTCTGCTCGCATGCCGTCAACAAAAACTTTGGATCGATTTTTGACCCTTTTCCCGTGATCCAATCGAGCTGAAACTTGGCAAACAGACTCGTGGCGACGATCAAGAAGATCTATCAAATTTTCGTTAAAAAAAAAATAATTATCGTATAATTTCGTATTTTTAGAAATTTTAATGGTTTTTTCAAATTGGAATCATTAGAAAAGTTTGATTAGCAACGGCGCGGCGGCCTTATAACGTCGCGGAATATTTTCTAAATTTGAATTACTCCGTCGGTATAATAGGTACATCACTACGAATTTCGAAAGTTTACAAAACAATTGGTTCACAGATGACAGCAAAATTGTTTTTTTTGGGAAAAAATCAAATAATAATTTCTTTCATTTAGATTTCTGCTTAGTTTTGAAGAATTCTACATTACTCAAATCTGATTCTGACTAAATCATTTGACGCTGGAAATTCATAAGGCACGATATTGATGATAATTGAATCTATCAAAATCTTGACATCTCAAAACATGTGACATTTTAGAAATATATTAAATTTCTGTAAGTTTAGTGTTATGTTATATGTTTTAATTCGTTTTTAATTATTGTTATATTTTACAAAGAAGGGGAGTATAGTAAAAACTTGGTTTTTATGGGTTATTTTTTTATAGGGACGCCTTCGCGTATGTTTCGTTGCGGACGCAAGGTAGTCAGTGTTGTGTGTTACGCGTGGCTTTTTTTAATACGCACACCGACTGTCGACGAGCGACCGATCCGGGTCAAGAACGGCGAGCGGCCGCGCCGTAAGCAAAGATGGAAAATATTTTTATTTTTTAATCTAAACACGGTCGTCATCTGACTTTCCCCGTATAAAAAGTGGCGGCGTGCACTCGGGCGCAGGGGGTGAGAGCGCCTTTTCAAGACTCCGTCCCGCCGACCCTCCTAGGACAAGGGTGACGATGAAAATGATGACGAGTGTCACTGACAAGGGAACTGTTTCGCGTTAGGGTTCAGTCCGCGAGGGTGTTTTGTGCGAAGATAAGAGGAGGACTGCTGATAGTGACTGTCAAAGTTGAAAAAAAAAATGAAAAGTCAGAAAAGACATGGGTAATACGATTACGAATAATCATCACAGAAAATGGAAAATAATTAAATATATTTAAAAAAAAATTGGAAAAGCGTGTCTTCATGTACGCGCGGTAGAAGTTATACTTCATTGAGGTGATTGTGATTACTTGACATTTACATATTGGTTAAAAATGTATAATATAGTAATGCAATAATATCATAGTATTATCATCATCATATTAACATCTGTCTAGGAAGATATTATTTATTATAATATTTAAGAGTAATAGGTAATAATATAACTAAAATAACAAAAATGTTGAATGCCCTAGCACTATAAACCGTAAATCAAAGAATAAAGTATAATGCAAATATTTAAAATTAAACATGGATTAGTACCTACCCAAATACTTTGATGACAGGGTGAGATTGAATAAAGATTTTTCATTCTTACAATACAAGAGGAAGCGACAAAGATACCAAAGAAAGAGAAAAACACATCACAAAGTTGTATGATGTATGAAGGTATAAAAATCTTCGATAGCCTGCCGAAGGACATTCAAAACACGGAGAATATAAGGAGGTTTAAACTGGAGGGCAAAATTTTTATTGTAAAAACTGGTAAAAAAATGAAATATGTCTAAGTGAAATCATGTATTAGCCCACACATGTTTAGATATTTTTTATACCCACAAAACATGTTAATTTATCTAAATAATTAAGATAAATAAATATAATTGATACACTTAAATGTAGTTAAATTATTAATATTTGTTTTTAAAATAAGAGATAAATGTCTCCAAATTCAAAGTTATGATGCGATGAATAAAAAAAAGTGTGCATTTTCAAAAAAAGTCCTCGATTTTCGGCCTAAAACGGTTCCATATTCAAAAGTTTCGAAAGTACACAATTTTGACAGCCGCATTGAAAGTCGAATGGGTGAATATGTTTTTGTTTTGAAAACGAATATCTGACAATGGGAGGTAATCTGGAAAGCTCAAAGTAGATGACCTGGCGTGGTTGGCGGTCGTGCGAGCTGTCAAATTGTGAACTGTTGTTCGTATTTTACACAGGATTTGATAGCCACAAGAACTTCTGGTTTGTATTTAATGTCTTAGGGCCCGCAGTAAATCATCTCTTGTATTATCCACCAGGATGTCAGAACTTAAAAAGTGGTTAATAGAAAACGACATTACTTATTTATGAACTATATTAAGTGTTTTATTATGATAATGACTGAATAATTAGTCATGTTTATATTTATATATATTTCTTTCCTTTTCCTTAATTTTTGCTAAATATATTTTAAATGTTGCTATTTTCTTTATTTATTGCTCTTTTCTTAATTTGCTTAAAATTTTAAACTTTGTACTGAAAATTTCTTCTCTTTATGTTATTTTTTGTACTTAATTGTTTTCGTTTTTTATCTCTTATGTTTATAAAGTGAATAATATTTTGTAATAGTGTAACTTACAATTGTAAAAATGAACCTACAGACAAACGTCTTTTTAGTCGTTTTGTGGGACTAAATATAATAAAATGTAAAGAAAATAAATATTAAAAAAAAATGTACAAAGCGAGTCCGTATATTGACTCCTGACAACGAATTTTTACTGACCATTTTCAAATTAAGGCGTAATAAGATGAATAATGAACAAGCGTTTAAATTTGGTATTAGTGAGGTACTAGATAGTTGAATATTTATAACTTCATGTACTGCCGGTTCAAAGAACTTAATATTCGGGTAAAATGAACCACGTTAAAAATGTTAATCGGTGTATCCTGTACAGGTAGTATCACTTTTATATCTGACGCTTATGGAGGCTCCATCAGCGATGGAAGTTTGTTTGAAAAATGTGGTTTGTCAAATGTATTAGAGCAAAATGGCATTGTATTGGCAGGCCGAGGTTTTCAGATTCAAGATAAACAACTCCTTAAGATGCAGCTTCGCCACTCAAAGAAAATTTCATCAAATAGAATCCACATAGAAAGGTATATTGGGTTGACCAAAACATATAGAATTCTTAGTCATTTATCGAATAATCTACTTTGGGAAGTAGAATAATTTTTATGTATTTTATGCTATGTAATTTTCGTTATAATATCATGAATAATGGTAAAAATTAATAAAATAATTTTGTGTAAAATTCTTCACTTTTGTTTTCCTCTATATCTACAATACATTTTATTACATTTATAGAGTGGAATCTCTCATAACGAACATAACAATTTTTTTAAATATGGCTCCCTTAACAAGCGACTTTTCGCGTAACGAATGCGGAATGAAGTGAAACGTTTCATTTATTTTATATTGTTTTACAAGTAAGTTTTACATAAGTTTACACATGTAAAAAGAGAGCAGAGAAATTAATGATCATGATAATTACTAATAAAATACCTCACTTAATCAGTATAATAAATCTTTCTTATTTTTTTAGTAAATCCAATAATTTTTCTTTTAGAACATTCTGAATCTATCTTTTATAAAATTGCGTATTAAATCTCATTTATGATTATTGAAATATATTTAATACTTTTTTAATTGAATCTCATTCCCTCCATCTTGAATTGAACCCTGCTGAAATTCCAATTTAAAGGTAATTTAAAGGTTTTTATTATTTTATATGACTTGTATTTTTTTTTTTAAATAAGTAAATAAATTTTTCATATTCGATATAAGTTGCTGTCATGATAGTCCAACCTTTTACAAAAAATTAGTCAGAAATATTGAAAAAAAAATGCAAATTTGATGTCGCATATCTCCATAACTATTTTTTTTCACTCACAATCAAGGCCGTAATATACTCCTGCGAGATTATTAATGTTTTCCAAATAACCCTGTATATCCTATAAAATCTCGAATTCAGTACATACATTCTAAATTTGTAATCTTCGGTGACAGCGTTGATGAAGTATTTGATTTTTTTTGGATATTGCTGCCTCTGCTTTTACACCCCTCAAATAATAATGCAAATTAAAAATATATATATGATACAAAACTACTTAAAATATTATGTAATTGAACACGTTACATGCGCGTTGCATGCACGGGTTTACAATGCATGCATTTAGTATCGGGTATACATAACATGCTTCGCGTAGTATTCTTGTTAGTGCGTACGTAATATGTAAATAAAGGAGGAAGTGTGCGCGTGTTGAGTTATGTGAAACCTCATTTGCAAAATTAACTCGCGCTGTGAGATACAAATTAATTAAACAATACTTTATTATTAAACTGTACCATTAAATCATACCAATACCATATCACTGCAATTGCCGAGACGAGTAGGAATGAGCTGGGCTGCTTTTGGCAATCTTCAGCATATTTTTTAAAACAAAGAGATCCCATTTGCAATTTTTCAGAACAAAGTTCTATGAAATTTAAATTCGTTATTTATTAATCAATTAGAAAGACATACAGAAGAATCAAATCAACGAAAAAATATTTGGCGGCTACCGGGATTCGAACCACGGATCTCCTCCTATCCGGGGCGGGCGCGTTAACCAACTACGCTATAGCGGCCTCGTACATTCAATACTAAAGTAGTAATCCAAGGTGACTGCATTAATTTTAATATTTGGTGCCTTTGCTTTTCATGTTAACCAAATGGACCCGATACTCTACAAAATACTTGGTCACCCCTCAATACAATAAAAATAGGCTTGAAAATCCCTGTCCGATCAATGAGATCTCCATGCATATTTCACACGAAGTTTTACAAAACCGATCTAGTTTATTACTCTCATCTACTTAGAATGATTAATTACTAATTATTAAGGCTTCGTTCAGTAACGTGAATATATTCTCGATGACCTTGGAAACTATGCACTATTTACTTGTGTGGTGATTCATATCTCGTACAACTTGTCGAATAATAGCTGTAACTCGTCAAAATAACGTATTTTACGACGTTGATACATAGAGAATTTTGCATTTTTTATACCCATTTTTATTTTAAACCTCATTATCTACGCCATCCGATATTATATTTCAATATTTTACATTACCTCTCCATTATTTGCGCTACCCGTTAGTGACGGACATTGTTACGTAGAGAACTTTGCATTTTCTTCATACTTTTTTTGCCTTATCATTATTTGCGCCATCTGGTGGCGTAGGTGACGGACCCTGATACACATACAATTATATATTTTGTGTCCAATTATAATTTCTTCAATATTTCTAGTTTTCCAATACTAAAAAGTATATTCTGCACCATGTTATTGTACCTGTCTCAAAATGTTTTTAATGTCACTTTTAATCGGGGTCATCAACGACCTACTGATAGTCTGAAAATGAAATAAATGTATCCCAATAATAATAATAATGTCTGTCTGTCTATCCCCGTAACTTCGTGTACTTCTTCATAATAATTTTTTCGAATTTTTCTTTTTTTCGAAAATACATATATATTCCTTAGGAACCGACATGTAATAGTACCGTCATTAACCCGTCTAGTAAGATATTACATTTGTATTCAATTAAACATTCATTATCTACTCTCGTCGCGCGCTACGATGGAGAAAGTAAAACGAGCATAAATAATGTCATATTTTTCAAACATATTAAATTGTTACGTTATGTTCACCGATCTCTAGTGACACGCCTAGTTTAAGACCGCACAAGAGACATTACCGAGATAATGACGACCATACCTTTATAATATACACGATATTATAGAAATTGCCATGAAATTCTTCCGGGAAAAAAATGCATTGGACACGCGCTAAGAGTGCCAGACGAACGAACACCAAGAAGAATCCTCCTGGCAACCCCGGAAGCAGGGGCGTGCAGTGGGAACATTGCAGCATGATTAAAGAGTTAAGGTTGTTATTACGGTCGTTAGACATATTTAACTGTAATTTCGGATATTTTATACGCACCGTATGTATTACCGAGAAGCGAATCTCGACGTTTCGTTGGATACTTATCCAACGTCATCAGGACGACCTTTACCAGCGGAGGTGGAGGTCGGACTGATTAAAGGTGCTGCTTTCTAGGGCGCAGAAAGCAGCACCTTTAATCAGTCCGACCTCCACCTCCGCGGGTAAAGGTCGTCCTCCTAATGACGTTGGATAAGTATCCAATGAAACGTCGAGATTCGCTTCTCGGTAATACATACGGTGCGTATAAAATATCCGAAATTACAGTTAAATATTGCAGCATGACTTTTACGTAACCAATTATTTGGAAAAAAATTGGGAATACAACATATATTTCGTAATATTTCTATCACAATTGTTATCATAGCATTCATATTTTGATATATCATAAAAATCTGTAGCGTAAATATTTGATTTCTATTTTTTTTTTAGATATACGGTTACAAAAAAGTCATGCTTCAATGTTCCCACTGCACGCGCCTGCCCGGAAGGAAGACGGCCGGTGGGTGTCCCCAGATTATGGTGGGAGAGGCAATAGAAAAATGTGAATGAAAACAGAGCAGGTTGACTCGTGCGGAAGCAGCGCAAGACACATGATAAGGGGATGAAGATGACGATGATGATGAGGTATAGGAAGCAAAAAAATGTATAATTCCGTATTTAAAAATGTCCATCACGAACTTTATCAAGACGCTACGCTACTCTAGATAGCGTTATTCTCACAGTCTTAACTGGCAGCCGAAATATGCAATAAAAGTATGTCATTTTCGACGGATTATAGCTAGCATTGTTATAAATGCCTGGGAAGGCTACTAATTGTTTAAGTAAACTAATTTAAAAAAATAATACTGTGATTTAATAAAAGTGATTCGAATGCAGGAATTGCTAATGGAAACTTGTCGGTGGAGACAAAATTGATGTAGCATTATGAAATCTTGGTACCTCTTTTACGTCTTATCATGCGTGCATCCTCTTCTATTATTGAAGAAGCCCTCTGTTTATGTTGCCTTTTTGGCGGGCTGGTTGATGTGTGTGAGGAAAGATTCCCACCCGACCGGGAGAATCTTCCCGTATTCAACGTGGACTGCCACGTGATGGAGGTGTAAATATATGTTGTATGCGGCAAAGCTTGACAAACAGGGCTAAATAATACTCACTGTTAACAGAATGCAGATTACGGAATATAGTACACAGGCGGAATGGTTAACGGAAATAATACTTGCGTATTGTACAACGATTGCCGATGGAACGTTCGTAAGTACGACGAGCGGGAGTTTCTTGTATCCGACTGACTGGAATCCTTCCTATTTACATAATCCAACCGCCACACTCGCCTTTATATATTTTCCTTGCCAAACACTTCTCGCTCATGCGTTCCACATGCCTAAACCATCTCAGCGACTCATGCTTGAAATCTTGAACCAGAGAGATCGAAGACACAAGACAAAACAGCCCAGAAAAGCTACTGAATAAAGATTCTGAAAGGCCGTGAAAACCTGAGATTTTTTTTATCAACTTATGTCTGTCGATGCGTAACGTCCGTATATTGCTGGAATTAAAATTTAGATAGTAAAGTGTGACACGCAAACAGCGCGCGGCCCAGATTACACTCAAGGGTCCTTATTAATTATTATTAAGTCCCGTGATTTCCCATGCGTTCATGTGTGTTATAAAAGCAAATGCAGCAGTATTTAAAAAATTAATCTAGGAGGATTATTAATTTATAATAAATTCGAGATTATATAGGAAACATTTATAGGATACTGTTTTTGGAAGGTGTAGATACATAAAATCTAGAATTCAGCACATTTTAAATAAGTAATCTTCGGTGACGCATTCGGATTTTTTTTTTGATATTGCTGCTTTACTTTTTATACCCCACAATTAACTATACGTTCCTTAATCCTACTATTATTTATGTATATTGTCTGTTTTTGTTAAATTACAAATAAATATTTTACACTTAGGGAAAATACAATATTTTCGCAAAATAAGCATGGTAATTACTTCTTAATGATGTTTTTAAAACGACAACGCCGATTCGAAAAATATTGATGGTTTAGATTCGGGAATTCCGGGAATATTGATAGGGTTGCAAGCCTGCACGCATTAAAAATCCATTATCGTATTACTGCCCTAAATAATGACCCTCAAGTACCGGGAAAACGTGAACAACATTCATCAAGCACTTAAGTAAATTGTTTTGTAAGGAAATTTTAAGCCGTTGTTTTCAAATATTGTTATTTAATGAAATGAAATATGATCATATTCAATTACCTACATCTATTGTTTTACATTTCTTCTTCTTATTTTAACAACATTTTCTTGTCGCTGATGCTCTCGCCATTGATTAGTGATGAGAGAAAACGTGATGTTTTAACTATGATTGTGACATGTGTAAAATTGTAATGATTGGTAACTGGTTATCGTACCAACGATCGACGAGCAATCATTGGTACAATGGACGCTGAACTCCGCGATAGTTAAATTTCAATTAAAGGCAATCGTTCGAAAATGAGAGCAAAATTCAATAGTTTCACATGCATATTGTTTTTATGTGGAAAAGTATAAAATGAAAAGATATTCATAAGGTCGGTAGCGTATATTTTTCTAAAAACGACAGTAACACAATTATTTAATCAATGAATAAATTACCAAACCAATGACGATTGAGATCTGAAGAAAATTTCCCGACTATTAAATAACTGTATAGAAGTGTGATATGATTATTTTTTCAATAATATCTATATGCAATGTGAACGATTATAAATAATAAAAAATATTTTGAAACCGATTTGAAAAATAGTAAATATTTCTGTCCATTTTACATAGTTGACAACTTTTTGACTAAAATAAATTAAGAAAATGGATATTATTCTATTTAAATAAATATACAAAAAAATCTGAAATTATATTCCTGATTTCAACTATTTCTGTGGGCGAAAGGGACAACTGAAGGAGTCAATAAAACTGATTTTTGAATTAAGTATGCAGAGTTGAGTAAATGAGTCCGAAAATAGAATGAAATGCGATTATATTATTATTTTATTGAAAAAGGACAAATGACATGATTAATTATTTGAAAAAATTGGCAAAAAAACAGCGACATTATTTATCTTGTTTCTGCGTAATTGTGCAAAAACAAAAACTAAGGTGCAAAAATGAGATAAAAGTAACAATTTATTTCGTAAACAAACGAAATTCAGAAATTTAGTTTTGGCTCTCCTGAAAACCTGCACTTTTTTACTCATTCGGTTGAATGAATTGAACTAAAGTCGACGAAAAAACGAACGTTGCCTTAACAGTAAGAGATAAATTAAAGCTTTCTATAGAGAAGTTGTAGAACTCAAATATACCTAATAAAGAAGTCCTGGACGGTATATATCTATATGTTAAGGTTAATTCATAAATTGATAAAATATATATTTAAAAATAATTTAAACTTGTCGGGGGTAATTTAAGTACGTAATGTTAAATTCTTATCAAAATATATTTGCTAATCGCCAGGAAAATTTTATGTAGATAAAAATCACCTTTTACACAACATTGTTAGAATGAGTAGTTTAGATTTTAGATTATGTTGATTTTTCACTGATAGTTAGTCTCAATCTGGATTCCATGCGAGCGAAGCTGCGGGCACAGCAAATAATTATATAAAGTAAGTACTAATATTATTTTAAAAGTCGGTAGAAATCAGTTTGTTTCATATACGTCATGTAATTGCTTCATCCAAAGAGATTCACTCATTCATAAATTTTTCAATTACACTCTCAAACTGTTTGGGAAGAATTTAACCGAACAACGATGTTCGGTCATATGGCCAGGAGGATTTTAATACGTACCTATGTACCTCCAATCAAAGTTCTGTAGTACTTACTTGGGATGACAGATAGCGTTACCACCAATTGATAAATAATCACCGTGTTATTGTCACAAACGTTTGTTGTTGTTCAAGATAATAAGTGAACCATTTCGCGTCCGACTTACGAGAGATGCCTTGGTCTCGCATCGGCACGATGTACCGCACCCTCTTATCTCTACTTTATAATGTCGTTTTCAATCTTCGCTCACGTCAGTAGCTGAAATTTAAATTCAACTTTCTAGTTGATCGTGATCTTCCACTTCGTTCAGCTAACAGCACTTCACTATCCATCCATATTCGTAATACTGAATTCTATAGCTCTTTATTCGAAGTGCAAAATAAACACATTATAGACCATGAGTATTTTCAAAAATTTTACCTTTCGCAAAACCTAGTTTAACACTTCCTTGTCCCCATCCATCTCCTACACGTCTCTTATTCATTTAGCTAGTTAAAATAGTTTCAAAGTAAAAATACAAGTCCAACGCCACAATGACAATTTTGTCATAATTTTGTCATAATCAGGACGTTGCGGGAGAAGAAATTATTAAGGCATATGAAATATTTTTTCTATAACCCTTAAATACAGCATTAGTACTTATTTCATGTAATTTTAGTCGAAACATAAGAATTGTGAGGTTACGTTTGCGATAGGTACATCGGTAATCCGTTTGAAGCTCTGTCAGACCAGATCGCCCGGATAAGAAGGTATCTGAGAGATCAATCCCTTTTCTAAAGGCTTTACAGACATTGGACACCGCAAACAAAGGTATTTACTTTGAGAGAGATATGTGAAAATATACAAATCTCCTTATTTGAGTACGTCTCGTTTGTTTTTTGTTTTTATTCTCGTCTATAAGTGTTGGGATAACAATCTTGAGATTCCAATACAGCTATTTTCGTAATACGGCCGAAAATATGTACAAAAAAGCGAATAAATAATAAATAAAATTAATTAATCTTATCTATATAAGTAAACGTTTAGATTTGTCAAGACAACGCAAAACCAATAAGAATAGACCCGATTTAAAATTACTCATCTGACAATTTTATATTTGATACTACAGTGTAATAGGATAAATCAGGTGGAGCGCTTGTTTAATTTTAAATTTTGAAAGATTTTGGAAGCAAATCTCACAAATAAACAAGTGAATCAAAAAACTCTTGAAGAAATGCTTTTAATATGGACTAACAATTTCACCGTGAAAGGGTGAACGAATGGCACATGAGTGTTGAAAGGCTGATCGCAGAAAATACTGTGTACACCGCGCATCAACACTCTTTGAGCCCGTTGCATAATTTATTTCTATAGGATCATTTTCTTTTAAACCAAGGTTATCCTGAGATATCAAAAAATTTAAATTCAACATAACCTTAATTCATCGAATTTGACATCCTGTGCCGTCAAACGTCAAAGTTCTGCCAACTAAAATAAATAAATAATTTTAAAATCGAACATTTTTTCATGATAATGGAAAATTAATAATTTTATGATAATGAAATAATGACAAAATCACGTCGAAAATGATTTAATAATGAGTCATCCACTTTACGTAAATATTGAAAGTTTCAGAGCTCTAGCTAGTCGAGAAGTTGGTGAAAAATCAATTACAAGATTCCACCACAACAACAAACAAACACACAAAGAGAGTTAAATGAAAGCAAGTAAAAATAAAATATTACAAACATTTTATATGTTAAATGGAGGCTGACAGATTTCTCATAATTCGAGCTGACGACTGACTAAATGGTGTATTAGCACCAACACTATTACAACTACATTAGTGTAAGGTCAGTGACCATAGACGCATTCTATTTTTAAAATCGGTAAATAGTAAACAGATCAAAATAAAGAGGGCCTAAAAGCGACTGTAATGTGGGGACAAATCCGTTACTACCACAGCCCACCAAAATATACAGACATGAACTAACCTGGTGATTTTTTTGGTATAGATCTTTTCATATAAGCTTGCAATTGGGATAGTGTGGGTACAGTGCGTAATACGCGCATTGTTTCATTGTGTAAAGTTTACGGATAAGAGAGGGGCGTATCCGCGAGTTTTTAATTTAATCCAATAAGATACCCTGTGCTATTCTGAAAAAAGCAATATTAGGATTTCAGATCTTTATCCAACACTTAATAGACGAAAAAAAATATAAAGGAGATGTAGGTATGGTCAGAGGGAGAAAGAAGTACATGACGGTTATCCGTCAAACGTTAAATAGAAATAGAGTCCAACAATTTTTTTTTTCTATGGTTCAACGGGACAATGACAATTTTTGCTATAATTTTATCTGTGGGGGAGAAAATTAATAATTGCATATGAAATAATCTTTTTTCTGTAAGCTTTAAATACAACATTAGTACTTATTTCGTGTAATTTTAGTCGAAACATGAGAATTGTGAGGTTAAGTTTACGGCGAAGGGCAGACCGGATAAATCGGACGCAAATAAAGGTTTTTACTTTGAGAGAGATACGTGAAAATATACAAATCTTCTTTTTTAAGTACGACGAACACCGAATACCGACGTATACCTACATCTCGTTTATTTTTTATTTTAATTTTCGTCTATTAAGTGTTGGGATAAAGATCTGACATCCCAATATTGCAATTTTCAGAATAGCACAGACTGTCATGGAATGGCATCAACGACATCAGTCCCGATGACTGATACTACGATGTAATCCAATACGTCTACCAGAGAAACACGGCAAAGCGACCATAAAACCAGACACACAAGATTTCTTTCGACAATTCAGTTATCAATATCATTTCATATAATTTTTTTGTATACGATTATCAAAATCTTTCATAAATAAATAGATTAAGCAACACAAAACCCTTGCGAGCCACGCAAAAAATCAGCTACGTCCATATTTAAAAAAATAAACACCTCTCTCGACCTTCACGGTTTTCCAACCGCGTATTCGTGCGTACAAAAGTATTATTGTACCTTCCAAAAAAACACGAAGCGCGGTATTTCCACGGGCCTAGATATTTTTTTCAAAAACTTCCCTCCAGCTCGTTCGGCCCGCTTCGGGAAAGTTCGGAATCGTTCGGCTCCGCCCCAACCCCCACCAGCGCCCTTGCACCCTTAGCCTCGACCTTATCACAATGTTCTACAGGTGAGCCAATGTGTTGAGTGCACTCGTACCATGCGGTTGTGTTTTTCTCACTAAGCTTTCGCTGTGCTTGTGTAGAAAAGTTTTCTCTTCTTGTGATTAAGTGTTTTGGAGTTTTGAGACTATGTCAATTTTTTTTTTCTTCTCCTAAATCGATTTGTGTCTCTGTGAGCCAACGATGACGTATGCAAAGAGCAATGTGAAGGGGTGTAAGAAGACGTTGAGTGCACTAGACAAGTTGAGAGTGATTTATAAACTCACAAATGGTGATGACGAGAAGTCCGTGGCGCGCTTCATGGGGGTGACTGAATCAACCATTTGCAGCATCAGAAATAATGAGGTTAAAATAGAGGTAAGCTTATGTTGTTGTGTATTTAATTTATGCCATTTATATTCCGCGAATTCTAATAATAATCAAAAGCTTCTATTTTTATTTATATATTAACGCCCTTCACGGCTTTTACCGATAATAAGGTAAAGTGTACTACATTAAATGAATGAATACTTCAAACAAAATGTCTAGAAATTGTTACATAGTGTATGCCCATGAAATACATACAAGAAAAAATAATAACATAAAGTAGAAAGCAAGTATATAGTAATAGCAGAAGCTTAAAGAGAGCATAATGTAATAGAAAATGAAAATGTACAAAGTAGAAAGCATAATATAATACATATTTTTATATAACAGCTCCATCAACCAAACCACATCAACAACTGACATACACTCCACTCATTTAAGTCCAATCAGACGAATACTAGCAATCTTACAATACATAAATATTTTAAAATATGTTTGAATATTACACTACATCACTATACATACTTGGGAGTTAAATGGTCCAATACATTGATGTCGCAAAACAAATTTCAAAAAATAAACATTCCAGAATACGAACAGTTTAAGAAAGAAGTCAAATCGTTGATGTATTGTATCATTGCCCGCATGCCTCAAATGGTTTTTATATAATAAAAATTTATATTCTAAATACTTTCTGCTTTTGTACTTTAATTTGGCTTGTAAATACTCTTCCCATAAGCTCGAGCTATTGGCTCATATTATGGGGAGTATAATGTATAGAAAATGTAATAACATATATTTAATTTATTATAAATATCATGGAGTGACAACATCCTCAAAGATGTCTCTGCCTTAGAGCTTCGAAACTGGAGAGAGCTGGCACTAGACCGAGATGAGTGGAGGAAAATTATTGAGGAGGCCAAGACCCGCCAAGGGTTGTAGTGCCAAGAATGATGATGATGATGAAATAACATTATTATGTATCTATCGTAAAAATAAATATAATGTTGGTGGCAAAAACTTCAAGCTGTTTGCTCAAAACCTTCTATTTTTTTGCAATGCGAATTTTAATATAGTTACCTTTAATGTGCTCAGCGTACCGCGAAACACCCGTAACTCGCGTACACGGACGGCTGAATTTGGATGTTTTTTTTATAATAGCGAAGGGTTAATTATTAAACGTATAATGGTATATATAATAAGGCTTTTACTGCATAATTCTTACAAAAATAAAATAACCTAATAATTAACACTAATTACTAACAAGTCGGAACTTCCAATTTAAAATAAAATAATGTTAATTGCAGCGTTGAGAGGTTGCCTTGATTTAATTATAACTGAATTTAAATTCCTTAATATCCTCATTGTTAATGTGCTGTATTTTTTAAATAGATATGCGAACACGGAATACGCGTGGCATCAAAATTCTTTCTATTTTCTAACCGAGTTAAATGGTTGTGCTATGAAAATACGGGCTATAGTTAGTAATACAAACAAAACACAAATTTCAATATTTCATTTTTTCCCCTTATGTAATAAAGGATCCCGAATGAATAAATGGTGTCAAATTTTATCGCAAGCTAGTTTAAAAGCAATGATTTTAAGTTTAAAAGTGATGCATTTTTGATACTTCACGCCATAGACGCCCGTATAAAATATATGTTTTTGCTGTTTTATTCATAGAAATTGACAAATCACGTTTATCATAAGTGGGCCCATTCATTATCTTTCATGTCAACTATACGATCCTGCATTACGCCGGCGCGGTGGCTTGCCATGCAATGTAATGAATGCCCCGCATTAGCTGAGAAAAAAACATTGTGAATTTGAATTATTGTTCCCGAGAGCTTATATCCGTTTTTAACACAAAATTGGCCTTTTCCCTACCGGATACGATAAGGAAGGATAATTTTCTACGGTTTCTTGTGTCAAAAATGTTTTGTTTCAAACGTAAAATAACCGCTTTTAAACTTGCTTTCGCAAAAATTTTACATCATTTATGTAATCAGGACTCTTTATTACGCCAGGGATTTTTTTTTATGAAATTTGTGTTTCGTTTGTATTACTAACTTATTTAAAAATAGGAGTAACTTTCTGGTGGTAAAATACAATGGATAAATTTTATTTTAATGTAGGATTTAATTATTGTACTGTATGTCAGATGTAAAGAGTACACCGTAATGTACATTTTTTTTCTATAAATGCATACCTCGATAGTGAAGTAGTTTTGTCTATCGCGGCGTTGTAATCGATGACGTAAGACTCGCGTTCGGCGAGGGATCGCCGGTACAAAATATTCAAATCACGCGACTCGGGTACACTTATCGTAAAAACTAAGGGATGGTACATCCCTTTCATTCATCCCCCTCCGAGGTTTAACATCCACAAGGGAGACGTAAAATTTTAAAATAATGCGCCTGTACAAAGATATTCAAAATACAGGGTGTACCAGAGGTAGCAGCAGAAACTTGGCCTGCAGATTCTTGCCTGAGTTATGAGTCTAAAATATTCAAGCAACCGTGACCTAATATCAGTAGTTATGGAGATATGCAGTATCAAAGATTGCATTTTTTTTCAATATTTCTGACTCATTTTTTTTGCAAAAAAGTTGAACTATCATTACAGTAACCTACATCGATCGCGAAAAATTCATCCGTTACACTACAAGTTCACTAAAATGATAAAAACCCTGAAAAATATCCAATTGGAATTCGAAGGTTTTTGTTATTTTATTTGACTTGTATTAAAGGGAGTGAATTTTTCATATTCGATATACGTTACTTTAATGACAGTTCAACTTTTTGCAAAAAATGAGTCAGAAATATTGAAAAAAGATGCAAACTTTGATACTGCATATCTCCATAACTATTGATATTGTCACGGTTGCTTGAATATTTTAGATTCATAACATAGGCAAAAATCTACCGGCCAAGTTTCTGCTGCTAGCTCTGGTATACCCCGTATATTATTAAATATTAAAACGTATGTATCACACACGATGCTTCTTATGTGTCCTAGTGTCAGTTGAGTGTCGATCAAAAGCTACTTAGCTAATTTTTACTATGATATTTGAAATAACTTACCGTTAACTATGTATAAACACTACTAAATCCATATAAATTCAATATGAAAAAAAAAGAGTGTCATTTCTAGTTACTTTGAAACTTGTCAGAGGCAAGACGGTAAATGAAGAGTCCTGGTTCCAACACTGATGTAGAAAGCGAAATAAGAATGAAAGCAAACTGAATATAGCGGGAATGAGATTATCCAGGCGTGTACGTAGAAAATCGATTAATGATGGAGTAAATAAATTTAGTGAATGTGAAGCCGATCTTAAAGTAGTGGATAGGGTTGAAGAGTTTAACTTACGTGGTTTGATCATGTGGAACGGATGAATGGGGAGAGAATAGAAAGATAGATAGGTAGAAAAAGGGACAGATGACGCAAGATCACTTGTCGCGTCCTACCTAATCCTAAGCAACGGATAGCGTAGATCTAGCTACGGATACGAAGACTCCGGGTTAGATTCCTGGCAGAATCGAAACCATTTTAACACATTTTTATTATTTGTTTTTATTTATTTATTTATTTACTTTTACGCCCAATACATAAAAAATAATACATAAAATCAAAAAGTACATACATTAAACAATATCGTCTTCATATCTAATAATCGAAATATCAACAACTTCCCGGTTAGCTATAACTATGAACCATTAATCCTTTGTGTATTTCCAGTGACAATGTCTCCAAAATGATTTGTTTGATATTTTGAGAGATACACTTAATTAATTTTAATATTTCATAATATAGAGAAGATAACAAATTTATCGCAAAGACATTTGTGATATTGTAATTATATAATCCTGTTGTTCTAGATTTCTAGATTATAAAAGAATGGATGTGTATGAATGAAGAAATATTGTTATCTAAATATAATAAATTCGTCATCTCTGTCCCGTAACATTCTGGAATTCACGGCTGGAGAATGACTCGAACCTAGGACGCGCGGATGGCAACTAACCGACGTAGCCACCACACCAGCGCTTCTGCATGGCTCGTCAAAAATATACTATACATATTGCACATTGTAAGAGCAGGGTGTTAAGACGCGACCTTATAAAATAATGCTCAAATTATGTTCCGTGATTTTTCACGGGTGTACACGGGTGGCTATAATATTATAATTTTGCTAATAAATGCTTAAACGACGTAACAATAATGATTTTACATTCTGATGCAGAGAAGCTTCATTTCAAAATGCAAAACACTTCAACCACATTGAACACGAAAATTACCAATCTTCCTAAACCGCACATCCCGTCTTAATTCCGGTCCTAGAATAATTTATTTTTGCTTAATTGATCTTGCCAAGGTGGTAAAGACTTTACGTATTTTTTATGTACTTTTCCAACCCAGGAATCGAGCCAAGAATCTCAGGGACGCAAAGCTAACGCCGTTAATACACCACTAGCGATGACACGAGGGAATAAAACGCGCACGATTTTCAGACATTTTCGCCAGTTCTAGAACCACGACCAAACCGATAATAACGATGTAATTAGCACCACGGGTTATTTGGTCACGGAGAGTAAGGTCGGAAATAATTTTGCGGTTTTGATTTGAAAAGCGGTTTGAGAAAATGGGCCAATCAAATAATTAACAATATTTAAAAAAAACTAACATGCGTTAGTTTTTAAATTTATATTAGTTTCGTCGCCGTACGTACGAAATGAAAATGAACATACTTTCCGTAATCCAATCGAAGTAAAATTTCGCACGTCGACTCGAAAGCATTTTGACAACTTTGTCGGTATGCACGGTCATTGGGGTTGCTTTCGTTTTTCGCAAGAAAAAGTCGTAGATCGATTCCAAAAATTTCAAGTTCTCCAGGCGGACGCAGCCCGCCGACGTCTTTGGAAATACATTCGTCCCGGGACGTCTCTGCTCGTCGAATTTCAGCTTTTTTCATTTTAATCCGAAAACCCACCTTGCAACGACGTTAAAAACTTTTTTTCGTCCGAACCTGAAAAAGAAAACTTTTCCCGAAACCCTTTTTGGGACCTGATTTTTATTTTATTTTTCGGGACCTCCCCCCCCTTCCAAAATCGAAATTTTATTTTCGTATTCCTGAATAATCACACTTGGGTGAAGGCCAAAATGAAGAGAATTAAAACATTACCTACTGCAAATTAGTAATCGCGTGCATTTAGCATTTTATCTTCCTTTAAAATGACGCATACATTTTTTATTTAGCTTTGGTCACCTTTTCTAAGAAGTACCTACTCGGGAACGTATCAGCACTGCAGATAGTGACAGTATACAATTGGTGCCTATTTTGAACGTCATTTAGGTGTTTCCTGGTTACGTTTGGTAATCCGGTAGCCACGCTGATTGGTCTTCCTCCGCTGTACGTGTTTTTCGCACAGGACGTCCCGAAACGAGGATTTCGTGAACGTGATTTAAAAGAGGAACCATTTTGTTAGAAGAGGACAACACCTCAGTTGAATTTCTGATTCTGACATCTTCACGCGATTCTCGGGTCAGTGAGGACGATACGGCAGAGCTGTGCGTATTGCAGGATTCAAATTCGAATATTGCGAGTGAGTCACTGCTACCTGTAAATCACGGTGTGATCACCTACAGTGATTGAGCACATGTGACGTGTCGCTTGTCTCGCTGAAATTGTAAATTGCGTTTAAAATATTACGAGTATTGCTCTCTCCTAGGTTAAGTATAAGTTTAGAAAAACAAAAATATGCATATTGAAAGTACTGTCAGAATATACAAGACATGTATACGCTACCGTGTCCGAAATGAAGACATAAGGAAAACTTGCAAAATAGACGACATAGCACGTTGGAGTAGATCCAGAAGGAGATTCTGGCGGGATCACGTAGTCAGAATGGACAGTGACAGACTCGTGCATACAGCAGAGAATGAAATCCCTTCTGGACGACACCTTCCGGGAAGACCACCGAAAAGATGGAGGGATAGCTGGACCTCGTCATCCCAGGAGGCGTAGTTTTCTGTAGCACAGATAACAGATCTACTAAAAGAAAAAGAAGAATCATCCAATAGACCATTTGTAGTTATAGAATTTCGAAGGAATTTTATATATTTCAATGTCATATACTCAAGGTGTGTCAAAACTAGCAGCAGAAACTCCGGGAAGTCTTCTTAATTCAATTTTGATAAGAAAGTATTTACAGAAGTCTTGAAAAAACATATCACCAAGTATGACATAAACGCCAACCACAACAAGTGATAATGATGCCCTTTACGGCTCGTAGATAACAATAATTGTTATTATCGTAATATTGATAATGTGCTTATCTTCTGTTGTCATTTTGTTTTTAAAATATATTGTGTTGAATCACTCTTTCGTCTGACAGACTTCAGTCTCGCGTTCTAAGATTGCACGACAGCTCTACGAAAATCACATCAAATAAGATTGAGAAAACGCATCATACGTAACTTGGAATGGTCCAAGACCTCGTACAGAACTGACAGATACATCAAATGTAGAACTGAAAATACACCATAAATATATTCTTCAAATACTTCATTTCTTTCATGCAAGTTTTTTTAATCATTTTTTTTTTATTAAATTGTGTACATAAATGAACTTGTATTTAAAATGGCATGTATCTATTGAGGGTCCAGGATAAGGAAATGCCAAGTCATAATTTGTATCTTTATCATGAAACAAAATCTGTTTATTTAAGCTTCAATTCCCTTTGTGTCGTTTTAAAATATAAGAAATGTGATGTTAGAGAAGGAGGAAAGTGAAGCAACGCGCGAAACGCATTAAACGCAGAAAAACTGTCAAAATTAACTTAAATATGGAGTTATCATAATGCTGGCTATGTTAATATTAAAAAAAACTAGCTGTAACCCGTCAAAAATGACGGTACTTTTACATGCCGGTTCCTAAAGAATAAGAATTAACTTATTTGTAGCCGACACCGATGAAATAGTAATAACGGCTTCAAAACATTTGGACATTTTTTTAAATATTTCCCCTGTCGGCAGTTAATAAAGCTAGTATTTTAAACCCTGGCGGTAGGTACGAGAAGGGCGTATCCGTAAACTTGACAAAACGAAATAATGCGCGTATTACGCACTGTACCCACACAAACTCCATTGCACGCTTATATGAAAAGACCTATACCTACAATTTCGCGTCAACACCGTCCCACAAGTAAATAAACTATTACCAGCAATCAATATTCAAATATTGACATTTCATAAATATTTATTATTACTGTCATACCTATCTCTCTTATTTATTATTCCACTACAAAATGCAACGGAAATGATTATATTTGCGTAATATCAATGGTGGCAGTTGCAACGGAGGTAAGGGCCAGATAGTACAAATTTAGAAGACAAGATAAATAAATTAACAATATTGCATCGTCGAATCGTAGAATCGGAACATAGCACACAATCGGCCCGATTCTGAAAATAACAATGTCTGGATCTTTAAGATCTTTATAATTTATAGTTAATATATTATACTTAATAGACGATAATAATAATTAAAAATGTCCAGAGTGGATTTTGTAATTCTACGGCTCAAATACACTATATTAAAAGATGATATAGGAAAGATTGTTTCTTACAAACGTATTAATTTCTTCATCCACAGCGTCCAGAAGAAATATCATGGCTAAACTTGTTATGACCGCGTTCGGCGTTACCGCGTATTCAAATCTTCCCATCCTAACATTTGACAGATATGTCTGGATCTTTAAGATCTTTATCCCAACACTTAATAGACGATAATAAAAATTAAAAATAAACGAGACATAGCTTTACGTCGGTATTTGTTTCTGTAAGTTTCTACATGAGATAGATACAGAGGGAGGGAGAGAGATGTAAATTGTTATCTGTCAAATGTCAAGATGGGAAGATTTGAATACGCGGTAACACGGTCATGACAAGTTTAGCCATTATATTTCATCTGGACGCTGTGGATGAAGAAATTAATAAGTTCGTAAGAAAAAATCTTTCTTATATCATCTTTTAATACAGTGTATTTGAACCGTAGAATTACAAAATCCGCTCTGGACATTTTTAATTTTTATTATCGTCTATTAAGTGTTGGGATAAAGATCTTAAAGATCCAGACATTGTTAATTTCAGAATACGGATGAATACATTACTAACATACAAGTAGGGAATCCCGCGAGATCTCGAAGCATTTTACGAGATCAATCCCGAACCGAAAAATCGGACGAGATTATCGGGATTGATCAGCATTTTTTATATTTTGTATGTTTAATTGCATATGTCTATGGAGCTTTTAGTAAGTACTCAAAACTTAAGTTCATGTCACATGCAAATAATGAAAATAGCTTTGAATAATATTTGCTGTATTTTATCAACCCAACATAGTAATAAAAACTACCACTAGTTGGTACTACTACTACATTGACTGATTGTTGCTTGGAAAAACGTCTACAAAAACTTTAATGCAATGATTAAATAATGAAGATTTTATTAAAATTGCTGTTATAAAAATGCGAAGAATTGTCGTTAATTGCTATTGAAAATTAAATAAAAAATATTCTTTTACCTTTTATAGGTGTTTGATACTAACTACGAGACCCGAATTCAGAGTCAATACTTAGATGATTTAATGGTTAATGTACGCCTTATAAGTGTTATTTTGTACTGAAAATTACACTTTTAAGGCGTACGTTAACCTTTACATCATCTAAGTATAGCCCGAGACACCCTGTACATTAATCTAATCTAAATATATATAATTTCGTTGTCTGTCCATAACTTGCTGGAATGATTGAACATTCGATAATTGTGTTGCGCGGTCACGCAAGGGTCGTAAAATAATATTTTTACAAGACGTGCCATCTCTCAGTAGGAGGTACAATCTCGCGCTTGGCGAGGGTAATCGTTTACATTAGGTACGATAAAATATAGTTTGTTATTTTTAAACGGACGAAAAATACTCAATTTCATTATATTAAAATAAAACATAAAATATTATTTCGCTTATTTCACGTGTCTAAAACAAACGATTAAGAAAAGTCCAATTTTAAAAGAAATGCAAAAAAGAAGAAAAATATGAATTTAACAATGAAGTTGAATTTCCGTGTCGTGTATTTTTTACCCTTACGACAGTTGCAACATCTAGCCCCGATATTACGTCTTGATTACACAGTTGCTTGCTATCTTGCATACAATGCTGCCATTCCAAACGCGAGAATAATTTCTGGAGAGAATTTTAGAAATTATGCAACCGGTTGTGGCGTACATAACACCGACTTGCATTCTGCACAGAAGAAAACAGCGAAATTCGACGCTCGGAAAATTGATAGTTTATGTACAGGGTGTCAAGTAGCAAAAACTTTACAGGTGGATTCCTCCCTTCATGATGAGTCGAAAATATTCAAGCAACCATGATCCGTAGATATGCAATATCAAAGTTTGCGTATTTTTAAAATATATCTTGCTTATTTTTTGCAAAAACTACACAGTAACTTATAACGATTATAAAAGATCCATTCGCTTTAATACAAGTAGAATTCCCAATAAAAATAATAATTTCGTTGTCTGTCTGTCCGTAGCTTCCTGTAACATCCGTAATTTTTTTTAATCCCACCCTTTCCTCACCGTTTCGCAGGTCTTACCCAAATTTTGCGTAGGTACTTATGCTTTAGGAACCGACATTTAAAAGTACGTCATTTTGACAGGTTTACAGCTAAATGATAAAAAAAACTTGCAAAAATTGAAATTAGAATTTTTTACAAGGTTCTATTCACTTCATTTTAGTTGTATTGAAGCGATTGAATTTTTCGTAATTGATATAAATTGCAGCAACGACATTTCAACTTTTTGAAAAAATTAAGTCAGAAATATTGAAAAAAAAAACGTTGAATTTGATATTTCACATTTTTAAACTATGGATATTATAAGTTCATTACTGCTTGAACATTTTCGACTCATTATCAACGCAGGAATCCACACGTAAAGTTTTTCTTACTAGCTGAGATACCGGAGCGCCCAAAATAGAATCCTACCTTAAATAAATTAAATAAAAATATGTATTACAGTCTACTCCATAATATTTAATTCAAAGTTGAAGTTATTTACTAATAATCCGTAGGTTAAAAATATATAATCTCAGTAAGCTTTTCATTATTTTATTTTATCGCCTCTATTCATATTCTTTCTTACTTGTTCATTCGTAGCATTTCTTGGCATTTTTAGTGCTCTAATCTTTCCTCGGACATTTACGAGTTTCAATGGTGTGTATATCAAGTACCTGAGAACTTCTATTTATACTATCATTATCTTATCTCTTCTCCGAGCTCAAAAGCAATAAAATAACGCGCAATCAAATTTAATTACTCCTTTAATATCTCTTTCGCTATATTCACAGACACTCGTAAAGTACAATAATGTAATTAAAGATTTATTATTTTGCATTTGAGGGTTGTAATAATATGGCATTGATGCCAACAATAAAAGAGTAATGAATTGGAAGGACGACAACACTTTATACTGAAGAAATGTTAGAGCGACTTGAAGCATCTACCTAAGATGTGGATTTACAAGGGAGTGCATTTTTACAAGAGAATTATGGACAGAATTACAATAGGTATGATGACAGTATTAAAGAATGAGTGATTTTAGAGAAGAAAATATTTTAAAAGTATTCTAAAAAAAGATCCAGTTTTAATATACACATTTAGATTAACAATAAGAATGGACTTTGGCGCAGACGTTAAAACAATGAGCTCTATACTCTATTTAAGGAGCCAAACGTTACCAAGTTTATGGATGGGTCATGTGGAGAGAATGTCCGAGCATCAAGCACCAAAGTCCCTGCTGAACTCGAGGCCAATAGGGCGAAGGAGCTTAGGAAGGCCAAAATTAAGATGGAGTGACAACGTCCTCAAAGACATCTCTGCCTTAGAGCTTCAGAACTGGAGAGAGCTGGTACTAGATCGACATGAGTGGAGGAAGATTACTGAGGAGGCCAAGACCCACCAAGGGTTGTAGTGCCAAGAGTGATGATGATGAGATTAATAAGATTTTCAATAAAATAAAAGTATAAAATTCTGCAATCCGCCATTTTAACTGAAACACCGTGCCTAAGTATCCGTCACGGTGTCTCTGCAACTGTTGTCATAGACACATTGCAATGTTTACTTAGGCTTGACGTCACGACACCTGCGGGCGTTTTCGCGCGAAATTAAAAATAGGTAGATAAAAATGTAATTATTTGCTTAAAAACTTAGTTTATTGCTGAAATAATGTTATTTTCAGTAATAGTAGACGTGTACCTACATTATAGAAGGTTATTTCAAAATCTGTCATCATGCCTATTGAAAATGTTGTGGATCTAGATCAGCGGTACTCAATCTTTTTCTTCGGGCCACATAGATATTTTTGCTAAGTTACGCGGGCCGCAACATAACGACCGTTGAAATAACAAATTCGTTCTTGAAATCACCGGTTTTAAAATGACAGAAGTTTTTTGTTTTGTTCGCGCGTATTTCAAGATATTCGAAACATCCTTACTCGACCTGTGGCCGATCTAGATTGAAAAAAAAACATATATATAAAAAAAACACAAAACCCGAAAATTTTAATATCTTGGACATTTAATGAGACATCCAGAGAGGTGTCGCACCTTGAATCAAAGGTAGATAGTAGAACTATCGGTAGAACTGAAAAACTATTTTATTTTATTAGAGACACTTAGAGAATAATGGGTACCTACATGATACATAGAGAATAAGAATACATTATCAATTAAGACCTGCCTATTATCCAAATTACAAGTGTCTTCGACCTGTTCTAGAATAAACATGCATATGGTTATTGTAGAGTATTCATGTAATGTGAACTTGTAAAAAAATGTAACTAAATAATTGGTTAATGTGTTCCATGGGTTTAGGTTATCATCAAGAAAATGGATGTTGTGTAGTAGTGACATTTCGAATGATGATAGGGTGTCTGCAAGAATATCAACATCGACATTACGGTCAGCACAATATGTACTGTAAGTACGACACATTCTTGTGATGGGAGAAAAATAACCAACATTATTAGAGTCCTGGCTTATTCTAAAGAGCTCCAGGTTTTTTATACGGGGTTTTACACGCAAATTTATGTCAGATAGAGAAAGAGAATCAATAGCTCCACTGAGAATCTCGCGTAGCGCAACGAGATAGGATATTTTCCGTCGAGACTGAAGTTTGTGCATCTTGAAAAGGGCAAATCGTTCCTCGTAGCTGTGAAGGTTACTGTCTAGGACAGAATACACTCTTTCGATTCTCGCAACATGTGTTGTGTAATAATGTGATCAAATATAACTGATGAATATTCCAAGATACTTCGTAAAAGTGGTATATAGAGAATGTTTAGATGAGGATTTTTAAAGTCGTAAATAATTCTGGTTATAAATCCAAACATAGTGTATGCAACAACTTTGCAGACATGCAGCTATTACGAGTCGTGGTAAACAAACCATGAGAAGAACACCACAAAACAGGCAATATTACATCATATGTGGGGTATGAAAGTAAAGGCAGCTATATCAAAAAAATATAAAAAATGTTTTGAATGCAGTCACCGAAGATTACTAATTTAAAATGTTCTATATTTAATGTATCTATAGCTTCTAAAATCATATTTCCTATAAAATATTGAATTTAGTACATTATAAATTAGTAATCCTCGATGACTGAATTCAATTTTTTTTTTCTGCCATTGCTTTTATATCTCACAGTCACACATGTAGACTTGGAGTCAATGTAAGATTTACATCCATTGTAACCGTGTATCGCTAGACTTGTATCAAGTGGGATTAAAGTCAAAGTTCGTTTAAATCATAGATATTTGCGTTCTCCTCCAATGAAATAACCCGTTTCCGTAAAAATCTATGCTTTAAACGAAATTTTATTTTAATGCAACTTGATATAACCGAGCCATGCCCTAGGGTTAACTTGACAAATATTGTTGTTGGCAAGAAAGAACCATATTTCTTTCAAATTTACATGAAATAGTGGAGTTAGAACCGTCCTGAATTAAATTAATATTTAACACATTGGAAGTAGGTTCTTGCGCACTCGGTGCAAAGCTTAACAATTTATTTCAAAAATCGAACGATAAGACAGCATTTTTTTAATATCCAGTCAAGTGAGAAATGCCCGATAAATATAGAACAAAATTATTTTATTTTAAATATGCGTGCGTGTGGCTTGCGTTATTGCGAGTGTGACCCGCGTGCAGACGACGAGAATTATATTAATTTTGAATACTGAGCGTGCAGTGAATTTTTATAAACGGATCGAAGGCAGTTAGCGACTTATGATGGCCAATGGCCGTTGAACGGATTAAGGCGGGAGAATAAGGCCCGGTTGTTTCAAGTTCGATCAAAGTAAGTGGTCGATCAAAGCATAGATTTTTACGAAATCGGATTGTCTGATTGGTGGAGAACGTAAAAATCTATGCTTTAAAAGAACGCTTATAGTCCGTCCAACTTATCTGGAGAATAAAGGAGGGCGTCCCAATCGTTGTGGTACTGCCCAGTCTAAAAATTATCTCATTTGTAGGGAATTTTATGCAAATTCGTTTTTTCTTAAACAAGTTATTAAGCAGTATACGACACGATAAAAAACAAAAAATGTAAACTAACGTACAAATAAATTTATCAAAATGTACATTCGTAAAGTACACAAAATGGCGTTTTTTCAAAATCAAAGAAAAATAAAATTTTCAGGAAAAAAAACAAACAATAATAATTCTTTTAGGCCGGCGCTACATTACGCAGATCTTCCGCCGCGTTTTTTCCGTTGCGCCAAATCAGCAAAGCAAATAGATCGACCGATCATCCGCTTAGTGTGTTTAATAAGCGCATATTGTATGGAAAGAAATGTAGTGATGTTCCACGACAGAAGAGACGCGGCGGAAGATCCGCGCAGTGTCGCGCCGGTTTTATTCGGTGTCTCATACCTAATGATCATGACCACCATGTTTAACCCAGTAACACCTAAGGATATCAATCGGTTTAGGGCCGTTGTATCAACTTGATTTATAGTAATCTGTAGTGGTACCTGTTGAACCCTGTACCATGTACCTATCGCCCGATCCAGAGTTTTGTTTATATTAACATAATAAAAATCTCCGCGATATAAACAAAAGGGTCGAGCTAGGGACTTGGCGACACCACACCAGTCGGGCCACTGCCGTAACACCAGGCAGATCTCCGCGCGTCATCCATTTCTTTGTTAGTCATTACATAAAATATTACTTGTAAACTTTAACTTGCTTCCTAGGCCTATCTCCGAGAGGAAATAAATAGTAACAACATATCGCTCATTCCATCGACCTACGAATATCCCAACAAATCTTTCGTTCAAAGCGTAGATATTTTGCATTTTCCACCGATCAAACAACTCGCTCTCGTAAAAATCTATGCTTTAAATGAACTATTGCTATAAAGTAAGTTGATGCAACCAGTCGTGCATAAAAAAGTTTATTTTTGAAAAAAGATGTTTATACCAATGAACTCGTTAATGAATTATGTAATAAAAAGTATAAATAATAGAAATTCTATGTAAAAAATTATCGAATAAAATAAGTCCTAAAACTTTTCTCATCTTACGGCTTCTAATTCGATTTTTCCACTTATCCTTGTTCTTTTTTTTTCCGGGTGTTGATATTTTAATGCCCATTTCCACGGCCATTTTACTTTCTTTAACTATTTTGTAAATTGCCGATTCAGAAATATCTGAAGAAATTGAATAATAGTAAAATAAAAAACTAAATATGGGAAAATCATTATAACTGCATGGCAGCACTAACCTGAAGTGGCGGCAATAAGTCTATGAACAAAATCAAACGGTATATTTGGGGCTTTTAGATGTTGTTTTTCTTCAAAAAACGAGTGCATTTTCAAGATTATTTCCCGAACACCGCTTTTAATGGTTTTTGGCACGGTGACAATCTAAAATTTTCTTAAAAAACTATCGAAACAGTCGTGAACCCCTCTGTAAACAAAGTCTGTCAAAGGTCTGTCAGCTGTAGATAATCCAATATGGCGTCGTTAGTTCCAAATTTGGCCATTCTTCAGATAAGTTAGACGGACTATACTTTAATCCAACTTGAAACAACCGGCCCTAAGGCCCGGTTGTTTCAAGTTCGATCAAAGTAAGCGGTCGATCAAAGCATAGATTTTTACGAAAACGGATCGTCTGATTGGTGGAGAACGTAAAAATCTATGCTTTAAAAGAACGCTTACTTTGATCCAACTTGAAACAACCGGCCCTAAGACGCTCACACTTCCCTCGCTTCTCTCACAATTAGTAACGCTTGCTTCTGCCTGCGTGATGCAGACGATACACCGTCAACTCGTCACCATTACATACATACATAATTAAACATCCATACTGAATATGTGTTCAACGAACCGTTTGAAAATAAAGTGCCCGCCTTCTTGTGATATTCAGCTCACATCTACTCATACCTACATAATATCATACAGATATGAGATTCAATAAAGCACAGAAACGAAGATGGATACTTTTTTTGTTTTTGTTTACGTGTCTTTCGACGTTTTCGTGGTTCAGTATCATTGTAAATGCAAAAATATTGAGAAACTATGAACACCTGCATTTCAAAAAAACTAATTTCTCTATGAGTAGGTACGGCGAAACAATGTACCTACTTCTGAGATGTCTCATTTGAAAGATTTATTTAAATAAATGTTGTTTGATTTTTTTAGAGTGCGTAGGTACCTACTAGGTACCCTTGTAAACTATATTGAGTGAACATGCTGATTAGGTAGGTACCTACCTACCTCTGGAATTGTATCGATAAATGTACGCTTTGAAGGTAATCAAATTAAGGCCATTAAAACGAATGTACGAATAGGTTTACATACCTGAAAAGTAGTACATTTGGCTTTGAAAATCATTAAAATTATCAATTAAAATAACGGATGGTAAAACATATAAATAAACAACAAAATAGCTTTCTTAAAACGTAGCAAATTATAGTATTATAAATAAAGTGTCGACATTTTGATTTAATCGTCATATTATCATGATTGTTATCTTGAGACAAATCTCGATTTTTAATTGCGTTTTTGTTTTTCTGATACAGCGATACGATACGAGCATGATTGATTGTCGTACGAACCATTTTTGTTATAAAGATGTGGAAATTGTAACATAAATTATCAAACCTCAGGCATTTTATTGAACAAAATGTTTTGCTATGGAGTATACCTACTTACTAAGTTATGTTTAAGCGGTAAACTAGTACGTTCAAACAATGTGATACCATTCATTAAAACCTCTCAGCGTAAATAACTATAAACTATGTTTATAACGGAAGAAAAAAAATTAGCATGTTTACAAATTGTCAAAAAAATCAATTTATCGTGTTTACACTGCTGCAGTTTTATAAATATCGACCTTAATGATTGCTATTCCCATTGCATAAAATATTTGAACATTTGCCAAAAGTGAATATTATAAGGTCTCAAGTGACATAAACTATCGCTATTCATAATATTGATTGGGAAATTGGGTAACATTCGGACAGAAGTCAAAGGATAGCGACCTTCTCACCGCGTTCAGTCCGAGACACTGGAACTCACAAGGATAACGTACGCCGAAATAGACCTTACTCCTCTGGAAACTATTTGTAAACCACCGCTGACATTCCCCACCAGCCCATCGCATATCTTAAATTCTTTGACTCTTACATCCAAAAATAAGAAAATCAGACATCAAACAGGTGTCAAAAGAACGAATACGATACTGTCAATCGCCATGTTCCTCGCTTAGAAAGTTTCCAAGTTCGAATAGTAAAACATAAAACTGAGTAACGAATGTTGAAAAACAACTTGACCGAATTCGTAAAGGTGAAACCAGCGCACCTGGGAAAAAAACACAAGCAAAATGTACGGGCAGAATCGTGTGCGCGCATGTATATCATTGCATAATTTGTCAATGGCAGTCATGTTTAAGGAAAGGGGGCCACATTACTGACCTTCCTTGCTGTCCTCGGAAACAGAAGCTGCCTGAACCAGCCCGCTCACGGGGCGGTCCTTCTGAGGAGCTTCAAACACCAGGGTCCGCGCCGACTGAGGCGTCGCGCGACCTCTGTTCTTGCCATTCTTATCGACATCCATCCCCGCTACACTTTTAAAACTGTCACTAGAAACCGTCTGACATGATAATTTTCACTTTTCAGACTCGATTAAACCATTTTCGTTACATTTTAATACACAACACACTGACAGAACACGTATAAAGACGAATGATGAACGGCAAATCCACACGGACTTACGTACCGCGGAGGGCTATGAAAGCATCGCGGACACCGACGTACGTTTACAATAAAATTGACGTTTCGAATAACAAAAAACCGGGTAGCTCACTAGACCCGACTCGAGTTCCTAATATGAATGCGCGAAAGAAACAGACAATTTTCCACCGCGATACAAGAACTTAGTGCGCACGGCGGCCGCTAGACAGGAACACTAGCGAGCAAAACAAAATGACAACTAAAAAGATAGTAAACTGTTATTAGAATTTTCAAGACAAAAAAATGTTGCCATTAAAAAAATAAAAACTATGAAAAAAGTTCGAAATAATATTTTTTTCGCCATTTTTCACATTGAAATTGAACCCAAAAATAAACCTATATTCACTTAGTATATAAAAAGAAAAATAATATTTTAATATCGAGTTTCAAGGTAGAAAATCATTTTCAAACAGATGCACCTGGCGGAGAGTCGCAGGAACTAACCGATTTCCGAACGAAATTCACGAAATAACCCGAACGCGAGACGCATCGGTTTGATATCAGCTGAATTATTCGGCTGGAGTGCCCTGTCTGGGCCATACGTAGTTTCTGGGTCAGCCATTACGCCTGAACATCACACGTTTGTCTTATTTAGTTGGATATTTTGGTATATAAATGAGTAACACCGCTTATGATTTAACAAAACGTCTTCTTAATGCTCTGGACAGTAATTACAATGTAAGTTTACGGCTTTTTAAAGCTATTTATGAGAAAAATGCGTTTTATCCAAAACAGCCCATCACTTTGACGAATGTATGTACATGTACAGTTGGTATATTTGTATTTTTATTCAAGATGTTGCGATACTCGAGATGAAATCGCAGTTAATGAAATTAGAGTGTTAAAAGCGTATATACGGAGTGATTAAAATATCTAAAGTGTGCTCTGCCAACGAGATGTGATGCCCTCCCGACTGCCACACTCAATGCTGGAAACTGACGTTAGGGGTCCTTGTCACATAGACCGACGGCAAGGCTGTCTATCCGTCGGCGAAACGGAAAAACAAATAATTTCGGATGTGTACCAAGTGAATATTTGCTGGCTGGAGGTTTGGTGATTCTTTTTATCCAACCATGTGAAAGTTTATTCCTCAAATGACCTTATGTGAAGTTTGGACAAAAGTGTATATCGGTGTGGAAATTCGATATTCTATAAATTTTTCCAAATCCTACGCTCTTTTAGAACTTCAGAACCTACCATACACCTTCAATTATCAGGATTTCGAAGGAAAAATACATATTCGATTTCTGCCCTTTTTCTTGCAAAATGACTAGGTTGGAATATTTTGAGATCCTTAGATGACCAATGCAGTTGGCGATTTTATATAATTGACCCCTCTGGCTTCATTCCAATTTCAAAGTATTTGAAAATGTCAAATTCTGTTTGGAAATACAAGATTTGCTTGCAAAACATTTCTTTGTTGAACATATAACCTATGAATCGAATTGCATCGTCCTCACCGAAAGGATTTTTCAATATCTATTGTTTGTGTTGATGGTCCGCTTTTAAAATGTAATGCAACAAGTTTCACTAGTAAACAGTGCTGTGAATCACAAGGTTATAAAAAAAATATATTATGTCTATGAATATTCTGCAAAGGGCTTAGACGTAAATGTCTTGACCATGTCTGTAAGACATCATTTAACATCATTCTAAAAGTTTATCTATTATCGTTCTAGGTTATTATTCTATCTAGGTTTCTTTGGTTGTTGTTTAGCCTTTTTTAATAAGTCTCTAGCAAAAGGCAAGAAAAATAAATCTTCAATTTCAAATAAGCGACATTCATATTATTCATGCAGTATCTTATATTTGAAGTAAATAAACGATGTCCGAAATAATGTGAAATTTTCAAGTCTTTTTGATACTGCACGCAACATCTTAAAGGAAAGGAATCCGTCTTTTAAACTAGCAATGATCACTTCGATTATTCCAATAATTCTCTACGAATTCCTGTTCACATTTTGTTTCAGCACTTATTGCTCAACTTGTCTAAAATGCCTGCCAATGTTGACTCCTGAATGTCGCATGGAAAGATTAAGAAAAATGAAAAAAAAAAAATCTAAAAGAATTTTCAGCAGACCTCATTTAATTTAGTTTCAAATCAACAATTATGATATTGAATGATATATCTTATTCGACCGTATCAATTTGTCAAAGCTTGAAAGTCTTTGACTGAAAAAATCTTGCCACACAAACTTTCTCTGTCTTCAACATAAAAATATTGCATAAGGGATTAATGAGTACAATTACATAAATAATTTAATCTTCAAGCATTGAAATCGAGCGCATATAGTTCGTTTTCATTCAGGATTCTATAATGGACCAACTTATTGCAAAATTTGTTGAAGGTGTTGTTACACCATATTACATAAGATGATGAGTTTGTATGAGTTTGTGTGATATTTTTGTTACATTTTGTCTGAATTCAAATTTTTGTTCAATAAAACAATTGATCCTAATGTTCACAGCGGATTTGTTGAAAATGATGCAAAATCTCATCCTTCAAAAGAATGTTCAAATAATTAAAAAAATATTTCTCAATGAAGAACATTCTCCTGAGAATCGGGATTCAATTTGAAAAGATGCGATAGTAAGATGTTTCGGCTATTAATCATTAATTTATTACACTTTGTACCTATGTTTGCACCGGTCACTATTTCAGACCATTTTGGAATAACCTTTGTATCGCAAGATCTGACGATGGACACAATATGTAAACGTTTGCAATATAATCCTGATACCATCCGTAATTAAGGGATTGTCTACACTCGTGGATTGTCGAAATTCCTAATTCGTTGACATCTACATCTGGGGCATTTCTTGCAATGTGCAATTGATGTGTACTTTTCCTGAGGGTAAACATACACCACATTCTAGTGAAAAAATGTATGAATTTTCTGGCAGTTTGTTTTATGTTATCTGACAAATGTTGAAAATGCTTGCGAGGAGTTGTAAACAATATAACCTAACCTTATTTCAATATTTGTAAATTATTTATGTTAATAATGATTTTATTATTGACTGATCAAATTTTAAGTAGTTTGCAAAAACATATTGTAATTTTTAAGGGTTATACAGTTCATAGCATAGCAATAAAGAAATGGCAAAAAGTCTATAATAAATATTTATTCTTGCCTTTGAAAAGTTCACATTTCATAATGCAAGCATTGATTGTTTTACTGTTTCACTATCAGTTCTGTAGGAACGGAACCGTTTCAATACATTATACTCTCCTCGGCATATATTGTTTTGGTGTTTTTATTTCTTTTTAATTTAACCTGTTGCACATTTTTCAGGTTGTCGACATGTGTGCCATTAGCGAGATCATATCAGTTCTGGAAAATATTAACATCACAAAAGAGCTGTTGGAGGTAAGTAATCATTTATCTTTTTTTTTTTAATAAATTTTAATATTACTCTTTTTGTATTGTGTGAGAATCTTGTGTATGATGCTCCAAGACATGCCATCGGAGCTGAAAACCCCTAATTTAAAGCATTGTCTTCAAGGTTCGAACTATGTATTTGTATAAATCTTCTTCAAGTTTTTCTAAATGCTAATGTTCGTAGTCCCTTGATCTGTCTGATACTCCTCGTCTTGATTGCAACATTTGAAATAAACCATGTTAATTCCTTTACGGATTCCTTGTAACCTTTCCCTGCATTACAAGATGACAACTGGACATCTCATTACAAATCCGAAGTCTTAAAGTTTTTAGATTTTTCTTCTTTTTCATTATCAACCCAGACCATAATAATTTGCATAACTCTGTCCATTACACCTTATTATAAGCGTTCTCCCGTAGATTCACATCGCAAGTACTTCAAGTTGCCTTATCATTTTTCGGTAAGTATCTTTGCTTCCATTCCCTAAAATTGTATTCGGAAAAATCTGACCATTCGCATTTGCAATCTAAGGTTGAGATAACTGCACTACATCAGTTTCATGCAGGTAAAGGTCGCTTGAGTTTGCTCAATGCGTCATTTGAATTGAACTGAATTATCTGTAAATGAAGGATTTCATTCTTCGTTTATATTACAACCCCAGAATACTACAATCTGTATCTCCTATTAACCTAACCTCTTTATTAGGTTCATCCATCTCATAGCACGCCACAGGCGAATATACACGTTTGTGAGCTTCGCGGTCCAGCTCGAAGGAATGCAGCATGTTCCATCTTTCTCATTATCTGTATTTCTGTTGCAGTGCTGTGAGAATACTAGATTTTTATAATACCAAACTCAAAACTGTTCAATTAATTATTATCATGATGTCAGCATGTTTGATGGTGCAAATCGCATTGAAACAAAGTATACTGACTGCCCCCATGTGCTTCCTCAGACCACCCGACTGGGAAAGCACGTGAACGAGCTCCGTCGCAAAACGAGCGATGCGGCCCTCGCGCGCAGAGCCAAGCTGCTCGTGAAGAGGTGGAGGGACCTCGTCATACCAGACAGGACAGGTTGGTACAACCCTAGTCCGTAATTGTACCGTAAAACCCCCATTTTTTACATATGTGTGTTAAAAATGTTCTCAGGTTTTCATTGCCGTTCAGAATCTTCTTCTTCTGTGTAGTTTTATGGGATATTTTGCCATGTATGTGTGACCTCTCTCACCGGCGTCTTGGATCCCATTGCAAGCCAGTACTTGACCTTAACATTAACACTTACTCATCACATCGGCCCTGATGATGGACCCTGCAATGGGATCCGAAACGTCAGCCAGAGAGGTCACATATACATGGCAGAATATCCCAGAACAGAAGATTTGTGTTAAAGTGTGGATATTTTATTATACTAAATATTCAGTTTTAACTAATTTGTGGATAATTCAACAAGATGGCACGAGGACAGGTATGCACAACAATCATGAAATGCATTTGAAATTTTAGTAAGATGAGATTATGTGTCCATACAATAATATGACTATTTTAACTGACATTCATGTTTTTTTTTGTGTTTGTAGCTTGTTTGGAAATGATTACTATTTACAAAAAAATAAGCTAACAAACTGTGTAAACATCACATTTTTTAATTTGAATATCGACCGATTTCTATACCACTGTATCTTCATCAGGACCGTTGCAATAATAATGCAGCGGTTTTGAAACCGTTTATCTTAAAATTAATTAATGGACTTAAAAGAAAGTTTGTTAGTTTTTTGTGTATATGTTTCCAAACCAGTAAAATATTTGATACTCTATTTGTATTTGAATGAACATAATCCTCAAATATTTTAGTATAGGAATGCTCACCGCCTGTCATTGCACAATCTTCATTTAGTTAGTCGAGACACCTATATTTAGCCAAGACGCCAACCAGGATATAATATATATTGCAGTTGTGTGTCGTGAGTACCGTGTGTATGAACGGTAACATACATATCTTCATCCACTTCCTTTTATGATAAATCATAGTTTCAATATCCGAACAAATGAAAATTAGTACTTGACAGCATAAAACCTAACCACTTAGTAGATTTTATTTATCTTCGCTCTATTTTTGCATTTATTTTCCTCATTAATTTTAAAATGCATTTTCCTGGTAAAAGAGACAAAATTTATGATAAAGATCCGGTTGAAAATGTTTAAAAAAACCTAAACTTCTGCAAATGAACGAATTGATTCATAGAGAGCTGTTTAACCGGTCGTATGCCGCCCGTACGTAATGCGAAATGTACGCTGTCTGCTGCGCAATTTCGCACGATTGCTGTTTTTTAGACACTTTTTTGTGATTGTTATATTCATGTAAAATCAACAATAATCGCTAAGAAGTTGCAGTTTCTGGTTTCTCAATATACTTCAATAATTACTTGTACAATAATTACTATTTATTAATTATGAAAATAAGTAACGAAATTTACTGTCAGAAATGTACGCACATGTTTATCGAATAAAACCATGGAGGCAATAACACTATAGATATGGTATTTCAATATTTTCATTCTAAATATATCAAAGAATATAGAAATACTTAATTTGAGCACTTTTTTTATTACTCCCTTTCTTTTAACTCGTGGCGTCGGCGATTTGTTGTCTGCCTGAAAAACTTCGGATCGATTTTTAACGCTTTTCCCGTAATCCAATCGAGCTGAAACTTTGCAGGCAGGCTCGCGGCTATGATAAAAATGATCTAACAAATTTTTGTTTCAAAAAATGTAATAATTATAATATAATTTTGAATTTTTCATAATTTTAATGGTTTTTTCAAATTGGAATCATTACGAATGAGTAATGACCCCGACGCGTGCAGTAGGCACGAAACCTGATTAAATGAGAAAGGGAAGTATAATATAAACTTGATATTTATGGGTTAGTTTTATAAAAAAAAAATTTTTAACATGTAAATAATATAATTTCTGCGGGGTTCGAAGACGATATTTGGAATGATTTTTTGACCAGTTTTAGCAGCAAATGAGGTTACTTGACTAATAGAACTCGTTTATTCATTAAAAAATTTGAGATACATCCAATAATAAGCTTTAAAAACCCATAAATAGAGGATACTATGTTAAATTTACATACATGTCTAGAGATCTACACATATTCGTGTAGATCTACGCTCCGGCATACTACCGGTTCATGGCATGTATGTTTTAATTTGTTTCATTGAGCTATTAATTGACAAGTATAGGTTGGGTTGTTCAAAAGGTATTTGATTTTCTTCACAGAATTTTAATAACTTTATGTTTGTTTATTTTAATATTATATTTAGCATTCAAAGAGCCTCCTTGCCGGCTTGGACAAGCAAATTCTTAAAATTCTTAATTCAAAGCAAAAACCTTATCCATACTGTAGAAGTGCATACATACATACATGCATACGTACTATATTCATGGACTGGCGTAGGTAATGTACTCAGCAGAGATAAGCCAGTTTATTGTGACCTACGAGATCTGTAGTTATTCGAATTTTCTAAAGGTCATTCGTGGACAGTGCCAATGGAGAAGTTTCATTTTTTTTTTAATGAATGGAAATGAAAATTTGGGTAGCATTAAACAAAAATCTGAAAGTAAAATAAAATTTCTCAAAAACTAACAGAGTTATAGAATTGAAAGAGTTGTGCAGATACTTCGTGGTGCAACATTATAATTTAAAATATGTTTTACTTTACTTGTAATACACACACACAAATTTTTTCCCTACTTACATTAGACCAGCTTATTACACAAGCGGGATATATGAAATAACTTGCTGAAACTGTGATAAAAAATACATAGGACAAACCACTAGAAACACTGCTTAAAAAATAACAATTTCTCCGAATTTTCCAATCATAATTAACACTAATCATTCTTTCAATAGTCACAAATTAAAATTACTCCACTGGGATGGATAATGAATAGTTTTGAAACCGTTGAAATCCTAAAATAATTGAATTCTAGAAACACATTAATAAATAATATCACATTTCAGTCCACTTCACCACTCCTAGAGCTGTATGGGGAAAAAATACCCTTCCCCACCGCGCACCCCCCTGACCTACCCAATTAGATTGATAAATTTTGTATTTAAGTTAGTTATTATCTATACCTGATGATGAGAGGGATTTTTTCACTAGTTTATTAGTTTTGATCTATATTTTGATTCATTAATTTAATTATAGTATTATCAATATTTCTTTTTCCATTCTCCATTGTTTACTTATATGTTAACACAGCGTATGACGTAGTCACAGAATATAAGTGTAATCCTCGTGAAAATGCATTGCAATAATTATACATTGATGAAGTCCATGTAAATCTACTTTGACTGGATTTATTTTATAGACCATCATCGATACGCTCACATGAGATATGACTTTATTGAAAAGTCACATTGATGAATAGTGGTCAGAAAGATATACGACTGCGGTGTTTAAAGTACCTAAAATAGAAGATGTCTACGGAAGATTTGGCATGACCAGCTGAACCAGACACTATGGTTCTGTTAGAAACTTTAACAATAGGCGTATGAATAAGGATGAGGCAAGAGTTGTATTGGGATAGAAGAGTACCCTTCGTTCTCTACGCCTACCTGCGTGGAGAAACTTATTACCCACTTACTGCCCACAGGAATGAAAAAGAATTACTTTTTTTTTAAATTTATTTATTAATTTTTTTTTTTTTTTACATCTCAGACCCACAAAACATCACATTGATATTTGTCTGTAGGTGCATCAATACATATATATAAATAAATTGTATTTACCAGAAATACATTCATATTAATTAATTACAATAGATCTTATAAACTCAAATACAAATCAACAATACAATACAACAATACAAGAAAAAATACAAATATTACCAAAATCAAAATAAGTCTCTTTTATTTAATAACATATTCATTAATTCTGTATTTTGCCCTTTTTTATTAATATCCATTTTGACACGACATGGGATTTTATTGAATATTTTTGGTATGACATATTTTAATGTTCTTTGTCCATATTTATTTATGACCTTCGGTATTCGTAGTCCTTCTTTAACCGTAAATCTGGTGCTATGTTTATGAATCAATCTATGCTTATATGTCCCATCTTCTTGATATTGTGTAATTAGTTTGTACCACAAGATAGCATTAATTGGCATAGAGCCTTGTTTCTTGAAGAGTTCCTGTATATCTTTAGTAGCACTTTCTTTATTTATTAATTTTATAGCCGAATTTTGAATATTTTGAATTTTTCTAATATTAGTTTTGTAAGTTAGACCCCAGCTAGTTATTCCATACCTTATTACCGATTCCGCTAAAGATTGATATATAGTTTTCATAGTCTGAGGTCTGAGTCTGAGAATTGAGGACTAGTTTTGAACGACTGGACTTCATTTTGAAAGAAATACTCTCTAGATTTAATTTAATTTCTAGGCTAACTTCCAGATTGTCACTGTCTTAGATCTTCTGTGTATTTTTTCTTGACGCAGAGTTCGATAGTGTATTGACGAGCCCGAGCCTCACTCGAGCAAAACTTGTTTTGACTTCTTTGGTAGGGATTTCCCCGAGTGAAATATATTTGTGTATTGACGAGTCCGGACGAGTTAGGGCAGATTGTGTTTATCCACTTGACAGTTTTGCCCGAATGTTACTCGGGCGGGCAGTTTGATTGTGTATTGACAAGCCTAGGCCAGACAATTTGCAAAAACTTTGACGAAAAATCTGACAATTTATGGACACCCTTTCTTGCCAAAAGCCAACTGTTAGGCAATCATGAAAACTTTACCAATTTCGACATGACAGATCTTTAACATGGACAAGAAGGTATCTTCTGACATTTTGATTATAATTGTATACATAATAACAGTATTACATAATTCGATTTCGATAACACTGGCTCACTGGAATTACTATGTTTAACTCGACAGTCAGTGAAGCATTGTTGTTTTTATTTAATCATCATCATCTTCATCCCCCTGTCTCTAGTTTGGTCGGTGGCTCAAAAACTTGACAAGGTGCTTCCATATTCCCCTATCTTGCGCTGCTTCTGCACGAGTCAAGCAGTCTAGACCCATTCTGTTTCCATATACATTTTTTTGTTGCTTCTCCCAGCTTATTCTGGGGCGACCCACCAGTCGTCATCCTTCCGGGGTTTTGCCAAGAGGATTCTTCTTGGCATTCTTAGCACATGTCCAAACCACCTCATTTGTGTTTTTTCAATGTATAGGAGTAGGGGCTCCATGCCAAGTGTGTGCCTTATGTCAGCATTTCTCACTCTGTCCGTCAGTGTGACTCCCGCTTAGAAAATTCTTCTGAGCAACCTGGATCCTTGCTCTCACTCTCTCTGTCAGGATCCAAATTCCATGGCAAAATTAGGGCAGACCAATACACAGATTTGAAAACAGTCAGTTTTGTCTTGACACTAAGCTCGGATTTTCTTATCACCGCACTATATATTTCGCACGTAGAACGCCGGCTGCAGCTCCAATTTTTCTATTTATTTCACTTTCCTGCTTCGCGTCGCTAGAAAATGTTTTTATGTATTCTTTATATTTTAATCATCTAAACTGGGAACCTCACAATGCATTATTTTTAATGACATTGGAGATATTTTGCAGCTGGCCACCATGACATGCGATTAATGTTTGAACATATGTCTATTTTATAATTAGTTTTTTATTTTTCCTCCAGGCGTAAAGGCTGCGACGCATCCGGCGAGCGGAGACAGCACTCCTCGCCAGAGCCCTCTTACCCCGAGGGGTATCAGCCCTGCAGTTACTCCGGCCGTAAGTTGATTTACATATTAGGTGTACCGAAAAAGGACATTTTTTGAAATGATGATTCAATTTTTAAAACCAAATTTATTAGACTATATGATCTGTCGATAGAGGTGACCTTCCTCCATCATTCTAGTATGTTTTGGAATCCTCGTTTATAAAAAGTCATAATTTTTGAAGTAAAAAACTCTCTTAGGGTCGTTTTTGTTACACCAGCGCTATTATCGCTAAATCTTATCCCATTTTAACCCTTACAGTGCCGAAAAGCGCCGTAGGTAGTTGTGTGAGAAATGCCAGCATCGCGGTAGCGCTCGTGTGTTCCCGCGTTCATATTTTTATTCATTAAATTGCGTTCTAACTTTCTTCAATGACACTTTTTTCTATGAACACCGTTATTATGCAAGTGCACTAGAAGAAAAATGGCTAGATATAAAACTGAATTATGTTTTTCATCGAAACCGACTTGTGGCTTGAAAAAATTGCCAGGACGAAATTTACGAAGATGTGTGGCATGCGGCAGTAAGGACAGTAGCGCTGCGAAAAAATCCAACCTGATTTTCTCTTTGTGTAAAAAAGGACTGCACAGTGTTTGTGTGGGAAAATTCTTTTGTAAATAAATCTTGTACATTTTCCATATTTTCTGTAATTTTCTTGTCAATAAATATGTAGCATTCAATTTCTGTATTTTTATTATCATAGTTTGAAACCTTCTGAAGAGAATGGTGAAAAAATTATGAAAATTAGTTTATTGTAGCAGAAATGGTAAGTAATGCACTTTTTTACTGGCATTTTTAGCATATTTTGACAAAATATTTATGGCACTAAAAGGGTTAATAACGCTGCATATATCTAATCAAATAATAATCAGAAGATATTAGATCGAGGCTATATAATTTTATTTTCTTCAGAGTTCTAAAATGCAACTAAGGAAATTTTGGTTCAGATTCGTACGATTGTTCATGTCTATGTTTGTATTTTATTTTTGGAACACAACCAAATTACAGATGACAAGATAATCAAGATTCTATTAAGTATAAGAATTTTTTTTGAAAAGCTTATAAAATTTCCCTACCATTCATTCACTTACACATTTCCACAACATTTCAAAATACTTGGCCCTACGGTGCCTACGTTTTCCACAGGGTCAAAAAGGATAATTATGCAAAATTTGAGCTAGATCTGTCAAACGGTGTAGATTTGTATGGAAAATACATTACCAGGAGGAGGGGAGTAAAGGGGGAGGTAAGTTGTGCCTTTGTTTTCTGCAGGGTCTTAAAGAATAAGCATGCAAAATTTGGATTAGATCTGTCGAATTGTGTACATTCATATGAAAAATATATTAGGGTAAGGGAGGGGAGAAATGTCACCTCTGTTACCTGCAGATGTAGATTTGTATAGAAAACAGACATTCAGACATTGAATTTTATAGTTCTAGGATATCCAATCGCCAACACTAGGCAGGATGTTTGACAATTGTTAATTACGAAGTAAATTATAAATTGAGAGGAAATCTTAGCAAAAATATATAGCACATGGCGAGCATTGCACTGACAAGAAAAGGAAGACATTTCCCAATAAATATTCTGACGTGTGCCTCTGCATTCTTCACAGGCATTAGCGGAGACCCATAATCCCGAACACTGCAAGGGTGATAGAAATGTCATTTTAAAATTGTCAAAATAAATTATATACGTATTTTACCTATAAGCTTGCTAAATAAATAAACATTACATATCCCAGACAGTTGTTAGTAACAGCTGTGTCTTCTAATAATGGAAAATGCAATAAGTTACTAAAAACCGCCACACACGGGCAAGAAAACTGAAAATTTAAAAATTTATATTTGTGTAACTTTACAACTAATTTATTGATGTCATTTTCAAAAATAAGTGCATAAAATATATGAAATGATCCGTCCATAAAATGATTTCCATATGAGATTAGATTGAAAAGTGTCACCTTGAATTTGAGGCTAAAAGTGCAGTGCAGTATGAAATTAATCAGTGGTGATTCATACAAAAGGAGACATGGCAAAGTCAGCTAAAACGTAATACTGTTGCAAATTGTAATATGATTGCAATTATTTTGTGTGGGATAGAAAATTATATTGTTTTTTTTTAATAAACAAACCTTTCAGCAGTTCTCAAAAGATGCATCGGCAGCAGCATTCATTCAGCTGGACTTTGTAAGAATAATACTATGCAGTTCATTTATTATCTGGTGCACTATATTAAACTTCAACAGAATTGAGTATTATCACTCACTTTTGCCTGCCCAACATAAATTGGCGTGCGGCGAGTTTGGAACTAAAACCCGCCCCGCCCGCACCCGGCGGTAACCCGTCGCCCTGTCATTCAGTTCATTCTCGTCTTTAAGCGCGAGCTGTGTCATCTTGATTACCAATATACACTGAATTATTATGTCCAAAACATCCAAAACAGTCCGGAATGGTGCAAGAACAATTGCCAATGAAGTATTAAAGTTTTGCGAAGCTGAAAAAGCAAATAATGGACCGATATTACCGTTTGATAGTTTGACAGATAGAGCGACCGCCGCGGAGCGCGCTGTTACCCGACCAAATTTCTATTGAAGGCTCTGACACTGGTCACCGGACATTCAGTACATTATTTACTGTGTAATAAATTTACACCCTGGCAACTTCTGTTGCGCGACAGTGACGCTCTCCTTCATACGCCAAGTTATAGTGGTACATCTATACATGTATGAGTCCATTTCAAGGACTGATCTTTCTACTAGAAATATTTTTCAATGTATTTTTTCTATTCTCACTTTGAGCACACTATTTTAAATATCACTGCAACTCAAGAGCTCATATCCCGACAGCAATATCAGCTCTAAGACCCTTGGTAGGTCATTGTTACTTCAACATTTTCGACTCATGATCAAGGCAGGAATCTACCTGTAAAGTATAGTGGACTAGCTCTGTTACACCCTGTATATTTTATTTAAATGTTAGAGCGTTTTGGAGATAACTCTCATTAACAATAACATATTTTCAACTAAATTAAAAACAATTACAGACAATATTTATGGGGATTGGGTTTATGAGTGATGCGGGTAGGGGGCGGGGTTAAAATGGATAGGAGTTAGGAGGTTATGGGTGGTATTTGAATGTTAATTATGTTTTTATTGTATATTTTATTATATATTATGAATCTCTGAGCTCTAAAAAAAATCCATTTTTTTTCCTATTTTACAGCTATGTAACAGTGTTAAAAGTGTTAAATAATTATTATCGAACGTATGACCCTCTATTTTGGCATCTTCCGCCATTTCTAAATTTAAGCCGAAGTTTTTATTTGCTCTCTTATGTTCTTCTAACCGCTCCTTTATTTTTCTCCACTTTTGTCCGATGTAAATTGCGTCGCAATATCTACAACTTAATTTATACACTCTGAACATTTAAATGAATGTGTCATTTGAACATTTAAATTAATATGTGTGCTTTCTTCCTCAGGTAACTCCTCGATTATGCAGTCCGCAGGTGCCCTCTCAAGGATTGAGTCAGACACACAAACATGGTAAAGATCACATACTTTGTCAATATTGCCTTACTCTTAGTTAAGTCACACCTCTTGATAAGTTTCTGTACACATACATATTATACATACAAAAAAAAAATCACCCACCCGCCCGAGATATCGAGGACCACGGTAGTCAGGTTGGCAACGAATCAAATGTGTTTCAGGTAAAAATATTTTTTTACACGTTTTCGATGTGTAAGAAATATCTTAGCTAAAATCTGAAAAGTATTTGATATTAGCCAGGCGCGTGCAGTGAGTACACTAACACATGACTTTTACGCAGGCATATAGTCCGTAACTTCCAATAGCTGATCTCATTCTGTTTTCAAAATTAGTATGATTTCAAAATTGTTATTTAAAAAAATGAAAACATTGACTTTATGCTGAAAATTTGAAATACTCTGAATTAGATTTTTTTTCATATGTCAGTTTAATGAAAATTAAAACTAATAAGTGCATCCAGTACCACATTGCATGTCATTGGTATTAATCATTAATCAAAAAATATTATTCTCTATGTAACAATGTCCATCGCTAACTCCACCAATAACACAAATAATGATGAGGTATAAGAAGTAGAAAAAGCATTATTCTCTTTCCAATAATGTCCATCACTTGCGTTATCAAGACGCTACGCTACTCTGGATAGCGCTATTCTCACATCCTTAACTAGTGGCTGAAACGTATGATTTTTGTAAATATACATCATTTTTAATGGGTTATACCTAGTATGATAATGATACGAGATATAAATCTTTTAATTCAATTCTTTTTTCAAAATATGTTCTTACATAAATATCAGCTTCAATGTTCTCACTGCATGCCCCTGATATTAACACTCTTGTGAGATTATTCTAAAATACAGCAGGTGGTAAAACACCAGGGTTTTGCAAAAATCTATTTTTCGTCAGGCATCATCGCCAGGATGGCAAAGTCAGCAATATCAGTATTGACAGTATAACCGAGTACGTATCAAAAATTTCAAAATGTAATTTATATATTTTTTATTTTCCAAGGATCATTGACTCCTTCTTCAGGGGGCATGAAACCCACCCTGCAGCCGCAGAGGAGGCAGCCCCTCACCTCGCCCGCCCTCCAGAACCTCTCACCCGCGCACAGAATGATCTCGCCGGGACTCAGAAACATCTCTCCCGCCCTCAAGACCATATCGCCCGGCCTGAAGAACATCTCCCCCGGCCTGAAGAACATCTCCCCCGGTTTCAAAAATATGACATCCGGATTTAAAAACATATCGCCCGGGCTCAAAAACATCTCTCCGGGATTAAACGTTAAAAATATTTCACCCAGCGTTAAAAACATCTCGCCTAGCGTAAAAAATGTCTCACCCAGCGTGAAGAACATTTCTCCAGGGTCTAGGAATATTTCACCCGGTCCGATGGGACTTCCCGTTGTGAAGAACATGACACAGGCCGTGAAGAATTTGTCGCCGGTGTTGAGATTGTTGCCGGAGACCATAAAGAATATAACTCCGGCTAAAGGAGGTGACCAGTATGATTCGGACTCTCAGGATGTTATATTTGTGGATGACGATGTGTTTGTGGAGCCTCCGAAAGGGAATGATAGGAATTTCGACATGGGGTTATCGGGGAAAGGTAAGTGGTATTTAAATTTGGTTCATTTATATTGGAAATATTCTTTTTTTTGTATCGTGTTATTTAAGAATTCAGCTTTTACATATTTTCATATATTAGTGGAATAGTTTTGATCCATGACACGTCTCGTGTTAAGTCAACGTGCAATCATTGGGGAGTGACTTTTCACTTTAAATTAATTTAAATCTTAATTAAAATGTTTTTCAAATTATCGAAAATCATGAATTTCGACATGCAGCCATTTGTATAAATATGATTGGTTAGTGTTTTTTATACCTGCGCTGACACATCTTTTTCCGGCCCCTAATCCCTGACAGGACAGTATCCGTATTACAATAAACACATATAACGGTAATTAGCAGGCGCGCCGACTAAGATGGAAATCCTGCCAATAGACAAGATTGAAGATATTTGAAGTTTAGTCGTCTTGTGCACCAGTTCATAGTTTTAAACTGTGACACATTCATTTTTATATGCCTATTTTCATATTTTTCTACATTTGAAAATATATTCATATTCAAAACGTGTGAAAATATTACGTCACTGACATGCACATAGACCCTTTTGTGAACGAATTTTGTGAAAACTGTTTTTTGAGATTTTAGACAGAATTTATTTTCTTGCGTTCTTGTGATTCATTTTAGTCCTTTTCGTATTTTATTTTGTCTAGTGTTTCACTATAAATTTAAATTGATGTCAATTTGCAATACACACATAAAACGTTAACTGCATATTTCATTTAAAATGTACTTGATTAAAGATGTGGATAGTAAAATTTAGAGTAAGGGAAAAATTGCGAAAAATATACAGTAACCAATGCAACCGCTATGGCGATTTTAAAAATTTAAAGTGATTTAATTAAAATGAAAGCATTTTTCTAACATTCATCTGGCGATTCGTGGAGTTGAAAAGTAAAGTATTTGATTTTTTTTCTCAATAATTTATATTTATTTTAGTGAAGAAATAGGTGAGTTTTTCAAAAATATCTGATTAAATGTTTAAGAGTGGTGTACGATGTTTCGAAAGCTTCCAATCAATTTCTACTTCCCTAGTTCAAAGTTCTCATTTTTTTAAATTTTGATTCTTCAATTTCGTATTAAAGATCATTTACTGTATGGTTAATGATTAATTATTCATCATTCTCATTTGGCTGTGGTCCTACCGGCCTTGCGTGTCCAAGGGTTATTGCTGTTTGAAGGTTGATCATCTCAAACGATCTACAGTCAACCCTGCTTGAACCAAATCACTCCAAAAACCTGCAATATATATTTTTTCTATTCAACGAATTCCTGCCTGTATTCCATCAAACACATTTTGGAAAATAGTAGATTTTTCGTTTCCCACATTGTTACCAGCCTGTCTTAATCTCATTGATTAAATTCTATCATTACGCAATAAAAAAACTATGCTTCATCTCCTTGCATACTTTTGTTAAATGAATATAGTATTTTTAATTGTATTTTCTATTTAACAACTTTTAATTACGAAATAATATAAAAGATGTACCCACAAAACACCTTTCTAGATAGATAGCCTGCAGGTATAGGTGAACAAATTTTATAAACTAATTACGTAACACAATTTATAATGTCTTAAAAAGTTACTCGTATATCAATTATTTTAAATACTAAAGGAACAGAATATAATAATTTGAATAGAAGAACACATATATATATAAACTATTTGGTGTTTAAGTCAAAACAATTTGTCCTATATGACACATCATTAAGCCATTAAGCGTAATCAAATTATTTATTTACTTTTCCAAATTGGGAATGAGTGTACTATTAATTTCTGCATCCTTGAATATCCTCATCTATCTTACCCATTTAAGTTAGTGCTGGTACATAAATTGTTTCATTCTCCAGCATCAAAGAGGCCGAGGTCACCTCTGAACGGAGACCCGGGGCTGTTCATGGACGACAAGAGTGACACGGGAAGCAGACGGGATGCAAAGAAAGCCCGACGGGAACCAGGTGGCAGGAAAGCTAAAAAAAGAAGGTATGCTACAAAATAATAAACAAAAAATACAGTGCCACGTTATACATGCTTCTTGTTGTAAACTGCACAAAACTTTTGATGTTGTCATTTCCTATTTTTTCAGCCCTTGTAAGTACATCAATTTTATACAGTAAAACCTAGTGATGGTATTTTAACCGGCGACACACTAACCGTTATTTGAGATGTGTATCTGATTGTGTCGATATTGGCAACAAATTTTTTTGCATTTCAACAGGCAACCATCATCGGTATAGTTTTTTCCATATAAGCTTGCAATTGAGTTAATGTGGGTTCAGTCTGTAATATGCGCATTGTTTTGTTACGATACGAGAGGGGCGTATCTGTAAACTTAACCCAACTAAATAATGCGCGTATTACGCACTGTATCCACACTAACTCAATTACAAGCCTATATGAAAAGACCCATACTAGACAACAGTTGTATCTCAGTTAGTAATCACCGGTACAATCAGACACGAATCTCAAATAACTGTATCATGTGGAACCAGTTAAAATAGCAGTTTGACCATCACTAGTAAGACCCCATTAATTGAACCCCGATAATTTTGAACCCACAAGTCCCAAAATGTTCTATTTCGTAGTAGTTAACCTCGATAATTCGAAAATCCCGTTAATTCGCAACTCAAAATAATTTTTAGTAATTTTTCTAGTATAAGGTTAATTTATTATAACTAGTATAATCAATGGTGTAAATAGATAAATAAATTATTTATGCTTTAGTAACATGGATACAAGCTTATTTTGTTCCTCACTCTTTATAATGAAAACTCTCTATAATAAAATAAATTGCTCGGTCCCTTGGATATCGTTATAGAGAGTGATGACTGTATTTTAATTTTTTTGTAAGTGAGCAAATATTGGATACAGTATTAATAGAAATGATGTGATCTTTGCATAATAAATATTGCATTTTCGAAATGATTTCTTGAAAAGAGGTACACATGGATTATAATTATTAATCCAATTAATTTATTATTAATAATTTTTCCTTCTCTACTTTCAGAAACCACACAAAATCGGAGAATCGCACGGTGGACCACAGTCTAGACCCGGTGCCAGGTTCCCCCTTTCTGCCCGTCAGTTCCGCTTCCACATCGCCCGCCCTCTCTTCGTCCCTGCTCAATAACGGGATGGGCCTGCCCGTCCCATCTCCCGCACCTCCGGCTCTGCTCATAGACGACCTGGACAGCAGATCGCCCAAGTCCGAGCCTAAAGCGAGGTCGTCTAGAAAAAACGGCTGCAAAAAATCGACGGTAGACATGGATGACTACTCTACTTTCATCAAAAATAAAATCCCAGCTGCCGGGAAAAAAGTTAAGACTACCAAAGAACTTCTCGAAGATATCCAAGCGAGAAAGTCGGGAAAAGTTGTGTCAGTTGAGAACAAAAGTGGTTTGCCCAAGGAAGACTTCTTAACTGCGTACGATAATTTAAAGAAGAAGGAAAGTGTCATAGTTACGGATGTTATAGAATTGAATGATTCCAATTCTAGCTTCAAGGCTTTGGATCTGTTGCCGGAAACCTCAGTCAAGGAAGAGGTAGAGGTCAAGATCGAAGATAAAGAAGTCAGCGATGAACCTGTGAAGTTCGAACCGCTGGAAGTCATCCTTGCGAGACTACCGCCTGTCGATAAAAGCTGGTTGGAGTTCGAAGAAGAAACAGAGCCAGTGTGCACTTGTTCCCTTATTTATAGCACTCCCGCTGTCGAAGTAAAAATGCCATCTCCCCCGCAACCGCCCAAGAGATCCATATTCGAAATGGATTATGACGAGGCGCCCAAAGTTGTAGAAGACCCGGCCGTTAGCTCCGTGGTGCTACCGGCGCCCCCTCTTTTCGAAGAAAGGATTGACCCAAACTGCGAAGCGGCCAAAGCTTTCCACAGCGGGCCGGCGAATGTTTCGGATCCTCAAGTACTCGCTCTCCACAATTGTTACATCCCCGACGTCAACGGAACCCAATGCGACAAATCTTTACAGGCTGACACTTCCAAAACCCTGGCCTGCGAGGTGGACCAGTGGGGACAGCGGCCGTTCTACGACTGCTCCCGCGATCTTTTCCTCGATGTAGTGCCAAAATTTAACTATCTTGACTATAGCTTAGACAAGTGCGTGAAGAATCTTACCAACATTAACCTGGACAAGTATGAACCAGCGGCGGCGAATGCCAGCACGAGAGAGTGGCTCGATGAGCTTGAGAATAAGAATGCTGAACTCATCAGAGACAGGGACATGAAGACTGACGATTACCACAGCCCGGCCGATTCTCCCTTCAGTGAAAGGGCCGACGACGAGAGCGGTGAGCGCCCGGGCTCCACACCTAGTGTTAATTTAAATGTAAATAGTTTTAGTGATATTAAGGACAATGTTAACTTAGATAGGGATATTACATGTTCTAATTCGTTGGCCGCCAGCCCCGGTGATGACACCTCGCGAGGCGCTTCCAACAACAACGACCCGACGTTCATTAAACTAGACGACGAAGAAATGGCGTGTGATTCTGTCAGATCGGGATCGTGCGATTCTCCGTGTCCCGACAGCCAATTATCATTTTTAAACCAGAGTCAGTGCTCCCGGGATCGCGACGCCGAAACGGAATCGAATATTGTGAAAAGCAACTCGAGCGAAGTGCGAAAACCGCGACGCTTCACATACGGAGACAGTGTTCTCTTACTCCCGCTGAGTTTGGCCGCGTTGAATGCGTCTGCCGGCTTCGTGGAAGATATAAGTGATAATGTGTGCGATCTCTCTTGCGTGTTTAGGACTAAAGCCTCCCGATCTGAGTCGCCGCTCGATTACAATTCCGTGGACACGTCCAATTTAAAATACAGCTCTGTTTTGGAGCCTGTCACGTTAGAAATGAAGGACCTGACAGACAGTGCGGTGGAGCGGTTAAAGCGATACGGCAAGATTGAAAACGTGACTCGCATGCTGGATCAGAGCGAGGACGCGGTGTGCGGCAGCGATGTGCCGCTGGTTAGCCTGTCGGCCGACGCGAGTGTGAAGTCGGAAACTGGTGCCTTAAAGGTTTGTGCGGGCGGGGGCTGCCCCGTCTGGCTCGACAAGCTGTCGAGGGACGACGCGTACCGAGAGTGGCACGAGCCCGTCGTCAGGCCGTCGTACAACGACGAGCCGCTGGCGATACTGCCGTACGTTGTTATAGACTGAACATGTTCATTATAAATTAAATATATTATATATATATATATATACCTATTGTAACCCTCAAGAGTTCATATTTTAGGCAGAATGTCAAATTGAAGGAAAAATCTAACACTGACTCAGAAAATAAATTGGATTGTTATTGAATATTGAGAATATATTTGCCTTGATTAGTATATATGTTATATTTATATATATTTCCTCTCAGTCACACAATGATGCATTTACGGGGACAGTATGATCTGACCGATCATTTTCATTATTTGAATGAAACTCTTTTTTTTGTTTTATATACTGCATGCCCTGTGAGGTTGGTTTAATATCCTTATCAAAATTAAATCGCCTGATGGTTTGCTTATGATTCTAATCAAATTTGCGTGTGTAGAATACAGTGAACTCTCCTTTCTTATGTTATTCTCTATCTGTTTACCCTTATGGTTTCGTGGGCCTGTCTCGTGGATGGCACTCCACCACCGTCTTCTGACTTACGTTGTGTCGGTTGTGTGGAGCTGTTGATAGTTGCATCTTTATTCGCAAAGTATCTGCGTTCTCCGGAGCCGTCCTGTAGGCTTTCCTTCTGTTTGGGCAGTCTTTTATTTTTTCATTCCTGATTTGATTCCAAATAATTTATGCATGCATGAGAATTTCACAAATTGCCTTTTGTCAAACCTTCCATTGGTGATATAAATCGTTTTACGCTCGAATTTCTTACGCAGCATAGTTGGCCACCCTGTCCCGGATTATTTCTTGTACAAAAATATTCAAACATGATGATGGGTCGGCGAGTCCCGCTAACACAAGACGTCGAATCGGGAGTGATACGATCGCTTCTCGCCTCCTGTTCACTGCGTGACTCTGCCGGCATCTTACCAAAGCCTCCAAGATGTTCACACACATGGGGTGTCTCGTAGAAATATTTTCTATTCAAAATTTAATGAGGAATACTCCACTGAAGTTTTGCTACTAGCTATAAGACACCTGTGCATGTTTCTCGAATGTGTAATTTTTACTAGAATAGAATTTGTCAGATTTTTACGACTCCATAGTAGTACCATTACCCAGTCTATCATGAACTTTTTGCATTTACTTGATTTATTTTAATTATTTCCAAAAAAACAATATAAAATTAACTTTTTTTACTTTGTATTTTGGCGCATTCTGCCATAACAGTTTTCTTTGTTTATTTTCATTTTCTTTAATTTTTGCCGTTTTACACTATAAGCCTTATTTCTATAGCCTTTATAAAAATATGTCCTGTCAGTAGCACCCGGCTTAGACAATATGGGACGTATTTAATAATAAATCTTCACCTAATAGGCTCTTGTATCGCAACGGCAGAGGGAAGCTGAACCTACAATCATTCTTCATCATCAAGAATATTTTTCCAATAGTTACTCTTCAATATACAAGTAGTGTGCTTAATTTGGAAATTTATGCGCCATTTTTTTTTTGTTCAAGTTCAGTTAATTAAGGGTTCACTGTATGTGTGTACAACAAATCTTAACATTTATTTTTCATTTTGAAAATGAACAAAAAAATATTTATTTTGCTGACTCTTTTTTCATCAACGAAGATTTATATATACCGGCGACAGTAGACCTGACGCACCGATCCTGCGGAAGACGTTTGCTCTGTTTGGATAGACCAATGTGTACAAATGTCAGATCATCCTGTCTCCAAAGTGTACCACCTATTCGATGGTTCTATCTATTAAGAATGTATATTATATACCTACATAATCGTTCGCTTATGTTTTTCGGCTCGAAATTGCTCCAGTTTCATATGTGCAGGAATGACATCCGCATACTAATTCTCAATATTATAGTAAATTACTTAGTTCATTAATATTTTTAGAACTCGCGACACCGTATTGCAGGGTAATTTTTTAATTTAAATAGTCTCAAAAGATTACATCACCCTTGCATAGAATGTGTTTTCCTAGCTCACTTTGTCTCATCAGTATACTGAATTTTGTCTCGTTTCTTTGAATATCGTCTGAAATGTATTCCAAATTTAGACGTGATCTCTTGTTTTGTTGAAAATTAACATGTGCGTATTATTTTATAAAATTTTACACTTTTTAAAACAGTTTTGTGACCCGGAAAGCTTCTGAAAAAAATATTCTAAACTCTTCTGAAAATAATACATAATACGTATTGCTATTTTGGTGACTGTTACTCCAAGACTCAAAAAAAAGAGAATCGTAATCGAGAAATTAGTAGATTGTGTGAAACCAACTGATTTCCACCAACTTTTAAAATAACATTAGTACTTATTTTATATAAAATTCATCAAAAACTTATATTTTAGACAAAACTCCAGATTGCAATGTCGCTTCGACATAAAATAGTTTTTTTTTTTAAGAATACCTAGAAGTCGTGGATGTTCAATACTACAAAACTTTAATGTTTCTTTTTTGATTTTAAATGATTTATATGTCATTATTGCACAACTGTCGGGTGTTGAAAAGCGATATTGCACCATAGTCTATGTAGACATAGAAACAGGGGATGCAATTTTGGCTTCCCGTCTTGGGTTTACAATGGCTTTATTTATTTAACTCACTCAACATGTCACATTAATTAGACAGAGATGTAGATTCTCGACTAATTAAGTAATTATGCGGGCATAAATAAATATATCCAGTCTATTTTTAAGTATTGGATAACAATCACCAAAATAAGAATATGTACTGTTTTTTCAGATTTTCTATGTTAAAATAATCATGAAAAAATGTGTATTTCTTCATGTGTATATCTTCATTTGAATTTGCACAAATAGACCGATTGATTTAAAGTAATATTTATAGAAATCTGAAAAAGTCTACAACTATACGTATCGTAAATCAATCGCATGGGTTTTGATGATAAATAATCATGTTATTCAATTCAATTCAATTATAATTTTCCATCATATGCTCGAAGCTGACTGTCCTAGTTTCATGATCCATAGAGATCTCCATCCAGCATGTTTCTTTCCATGTTACAGTCCAATGAAGAATACTAGATATCCCTTAAAATGCCAAACAATGATTTTTAACACGAAATATGAAATTTCTATTACACCAAACACAAAACTGTCCCTGTTCCTCAAGACTCATTGCTTCTTTCGGAACCTCAAATCTTGTAACGTTCAAAAATATAAGTTTTATAAAAGAAGACAAATTTGTGCTAGTCTAGGATTTATTCTACATAATGTTAGTCAAACAAATAGATGACATTTCATATCGTCATTATTTTTATAAATTATAAATGCAAACATGTTTTACTGCAATTTTTATAATAACGATAATTAGCGTGATTAACTTTACAAATTACACATTTAAATACATTCAACTACCCTGTTCACATACCGGTTATGGAGCCTGTTAATAGCTACATGTTTGTAATTGAATGTTACATAAATTCCCTAAGCAATGTTACAATCAAGTCATGAATCAACCGTGAAAACTTCTGCGTACATTAATTCTTTCTTATGAAACTGGTTTAATTTCAGCTATAGGATATAATACATTATATATTACGTCTGTGTCTTCTGCGAAACTCACGTGGCCACTATGATAGTTCTATTGTTTACCGATGTTCAGATTCAAAGTAATTTAATATTTGATCTTTTTATAATTTAGCCAACGGGTTGTCTTTTGCGATTCGTTCATGGTTAGGTTCATTCCTCACGACGCAATAAATGATTGGCAAACTTTATTATACATTTCAGTTTGCTCACGTTTCCACTAGAACTTTTACATAAACTTAATTGCACTCCAATTCTGTAATAATTCTACCTTTCAACATTAATTCATTATTTGGTAGCTTTACAGAAATGTGTGATTTTATTATTCATTTATATCAAAAGTTATATAGTAAGTTTTTTTTTTTTTTTTTACTATAGCCTTGACGGATAGGACCTATATAAATATTATTTAATTATTGTAGTGATGCCCTAAACCGTGAAAATAAAAAATACATTAAATGATTTAAAATCATCAAAAAATTAGATAATGTCCTGCATATTTAACAGTTTATTTTTAACATTTTTTTAAGTTGTTTATTTGTGTCCGTGATCTTGGCTTTAAGATCTTAAGAAACTATATTTCGTATAACTAACTAACTAACCATCACGCTGTTTTACCGCAGGGGTAGGCAGAGAGGATAGAACGACATATTCCTCTATTTTGGCATACCACTTTTGCTTCGGCTACATTCATACATCTTCTCACGCTTGCTCTTACGGTTGTTGAGACTTTTATCTGATTGCCAGGTCTTTCGTGGATGCCGTCTATTCATGTTGCCTTCAACACTTGCCCTATATATTTTCTTAACAGTCCTTTCTTCACTCATACGTTCTAGATGACCAAACCATCTCAGCACTCCTTTCTTTATTCTATCTACCACACTACAGCCAGCATTACATTCACTTCTAATTTATTTGATTTTCCATAATAAGGCACATTACTCACTTACTGAAAAAAATATGATGATCTTTCTAATATCGCCTATTGTATTGTGTTAATTATGGGAAATATTATTCGGTTAAATAGTTTTACTTTAGCGTAAAGGTCCTGTCTATTTTATGGCTTAAAAGAAATTAATCTTCTGATATTTAAATGAGCATTAAAATCCCACATTTTCTTAAAATAAAAAAAAAGCCCCAAAATGAATTAGTTTAAAAAATTTGCTTCATCAGACGGCGTTCTTGCCCTGATTTCTTCTCAAGCTCTTAGCTAACAATCGTAACTTAATTCTGTAATCAAGACTATTCCGTATTGCTTCTTATGCAATTTGAGCTAACACACACGTATATATAGTCTGGCTTTCTAATTTATAAAATACAGCTGTCCAATTCTTTTATTTTTTAAACCGTCTCAAGCAAGATTATCACAAAATATTTGGAATATATATATTTAAGACAATAAAAAAGCAGTTACCTAGTGCTTTCGACAACATACTACGTTTTTTTTTGACAATCCTGCTCGATGATAAATGTTCTTAAAACATTTTTGGTTCAAAAAACAGCTGTCGACAATTTTATTTTCTAAACTGGATTATCTGAAGCGTCAATGTTGATTTACTTTTGATTCTGACATGCCTTGCGGAGTTGATAATTTATTTAGAATTCTTCTTTAAATCTTTTTTTCAGTCATTTGTATATAGCGAGTTTGAATCTATAAGTTGGTTATCATTATTATTGTAATATTATTATTGTCATTATTATTATTATTACGTTTTGAGTTTTTCTTGTATGTTTGTTTTAACGTAGACGATAAAACGGGAACTCGTACGAGCGCATGGAGTCATGTACGCGCGAAACAGTTTCATATTTGATGGGACATTCTGAATTTCTTTTTTTCTGACGAGTCATATGGTTAAATATTTGTTTTATTATTTAAATATGTACTTTGTGAAACTTATTTCATTGCAATACACACCACCAAAAAATATTAACATGAACTAACATAATTTTACTGGCACATGGTCTGGTTCCAATACGTTTGGCTTGTTTAAAAAGTACTACGAGCTTGTAAATTTTTAATCAATTATGAAAAGGTCAAACTAAATACTCTTTGAAGTACAATGTCTTAATAAATAAGTCGCGCTTTATTACAAAAATACGTTTTTACCTGAAGAGACTCAGTTTAGAACGAAATTAAGAAAACGTCTACTGTAAAAAATGTGTTTTGTTTACTAGGGAATTTAATTATGCAGGAATAAAAATACTTTAACCGCAGTATAAATTTGTATAAAATATTTGCGTATGAAGACATACTTTTGCTGTGAATCAATCCCCTCGCCCAAATAAGGGGTTTAGTTCATCTCTGTACAATTTTACACTCTGTGAATTGCACCCGGGAATGACTGCTCAATATTTATCAAAATGAGCCTATTTTTAATAAGTAAAAAATGCATTTTTGGTAGATGTCCGAGTTTATGCAGTGACTGTCGATATTATATCCGAATTTGCGTTAAGTTGCATGTTATAACAGAACTCCACTAAACTAGGTTTCCATTAAAAAAAAAATTACAACCAATTAAAAAAATTTATCTCCAAAATACATTAATTAATTTAATTTAGCTTCCAATGCAGCCAGAGAGATCATTTCTTGTGTATCACAGGATACAGAAACATCTAAGAGCAAATGTAGTTTTGTTCATGTGACACTATGCGGTTCATCACTCAAAGTGCTAATATTTATCACAGTAAAATAATTAAAGAAACGCATGTCTCAAACGCCAATGCATATAACAGTAGAACCTCATTAATTCAAAATTCAAGGGACCCAAAATAAACATCTCAAAGTATGTGGAAACCTGTTAATTTGAAATTCAAGGTACAAGAAAAACATCTCCTAAAATTTGCCTAAAATCGTAAAACTCGTGAAAAGAGCCATTAATTTTGTGAAAAACTTCTGTATTTTTGCATATTTCAAGAAATCATTTCGAATTAAGTGAACTAAAATATGTTGTGCAAGGGGCTAAAAATTATTTTGAATTACGAATTACCGGGGTTTTCAAATTATCGAGGTTAATTTACTATGAAATTAACATTTTGGGAAATAGGGGTTTGAATTGAATCTTGAATTATCGATGTTCGAATGAAAGGGATTTTACTGTATATGTTTTTTCCTACATGTTTCATTTTTTCATGCCTACAAAGATATTAAACACGCGTAAAAAAGTTTTCATATCTTTCAGTCACCCGCAAATTTTCTCTGAAGTATTAAAAAAATTTAAATACTATTTTTAACTTACTCGAGAACGCTTTGATAAATCATATTCTACAAATGTCTTGTATGTGTTTGCGTTCGTTCCTGTTGATATATTTTTCACTTCCAAATGAGGTATTAAGATTGTCAAGTTTACCACTTTCTGGCATTGTTCTATATCTGGCTTGTCGCTTACACGGGGAATTGCAGTTTAAAGTCTCTTAAAAACCTGTCATGTGTCGCTGTCCGCTGAAATCTTGTACGCACTGCTCCTGTATGTTTTTTTTTTATGATTTTGTTAGATATCAAAGACTATTCAAAATCTTTGTCGTAACAATTTCATCTTTTGAGGTGTTGCTACTTATTTTGTTGTCGGTGTTGAACCTACATACATTTATTTTTGTGTGTTCTAAGTATATAGGACTTTTCATAATTGAACTGAACTGAATCGTATTGTCAAAACCCGCAAAATCTTAGTCTATTAAGATATATTTTCATAAAAACAATCATTTGTATCCAAACTTTTTTCACTCTTAATGGCCGATTGCAACTTTTAATGTTATCATTTTAAATAGCTGTCGTATAAATCTGATTACGATACATTCCTCATGAGTCTTGAATGTCATAGCACAGTGCTGATAAAAAATGAAAACGTCACATTGTCTCCAATATATATTATATACTTTAATTATGGTTGTCAACCTCAACGAGGGCACAATTCAGAACAGTTTAAAGTTATGCAAATTAGATAAATCACTTTGGTCCAGTTGTTTCAAATTGGATTAAAATAAAAAGTTTGTTTAAAGCATAGATTTTTACGGAAACGGATTGTTTGATTGGTGGAGAACGCATGATTTAAACGAACTTTTACTTTAAGACAACTTGAAACTACTGGCCCGAAGGTACACAGAAAAAAATTGGTTATGACCGGGGGATTCGAACCAGAAACACCACATTGGTTGTTACACTATTAGGATTGTCGTCACATTTCATCTACGTATAGCAACCTTGGATTTAGTAAATATCTGATATTTTTAACTTCAATGTTTGACTAACTCATACATTTGTTTTTACATTTGATCAAATATGTTTCAAATCAAATACAGGCTGAACAGAGACTGCCTAAATTATGAGTTGAATGTTCCTAATGTTAATAGTTATGGAGATGCGCGACTTCAAAGTTTGCATTCTTTTCTCAATATTTTTTACTTACTATTATCACGCCATTTCTTCACTGTGGTAGACAGCGCCACTCTTCTGTCCTGACGCACAACTCTCGTCTCGTCCACTTCATACATCTTTGCATGCTAGCTCGACGATTGTTGAGGCTCCTAACAGGACCATTTTCCAGAATATGGTCTTATGCATATATATTTATACGTCCTTCATTCTGGCACTGTCAATACTTGCGTTGTGTATCTTTCTTAACATTATTTCCTCGTTCATTCGTTCAACATGTCCACCCGAGCGATCTATTTTTAATTCTATTTACTAAGCTTTGTTCAGCTTTTCATTATTTCCTAATTTGTTAATTCTTCACTTTAATAAATGGATTCAGGAAAACATTGGGCCATCATTTATTTAACTTACATTGAATATTAAAAATTAATTCGCTTTAATACAATTCAATTAAAATTATTAAAAACCTAGCAATAAATTCCATTTCAAAATTATGCTAAATTTTATTAATTTTATTTCACTATTATTTCAAGTGCTACTTAAATGCATCTTTGGTTTCTTACTATCTCCTTAACCTCTAGGAAATTTGACATGATTGTAAAAAGATTTATTAATTTAAAAAGAAAATTATTTAGTTTTGATACAAAAATGTACATTTTTAACAAAATATCAGATGATACCTTCGGTCTACTGGTAATAAAAAGTTATGGGCTTGAGTCTCGGTGACGCTGTTATATTTTTCTGTGTGTTTTATCTAATTTGTTTTAAGTGTCGAAGAACCATTTTTTGAAAAATCGCAACTTTGAAAATAAAATGTGATTTTGTTCAAAATTTACGTTTCAAAGAGTTACCGATTTCGTCTCAACTGTTAGATAAGTCAGATCTGACATCCAATCAGTTGGATCTGACGGTCAATCATTCACATATCTATCTATTAGGCTTATTCATTTCGGATGTCCAAATGTCTGGGCTTGATTTTTAAATTGCTCAATATGGTTCAAAATGTACTATGTATTTATTTTTCTGTTGGGTTTTCAACGCATCCCGAAAACATCCAGCCCAAATGCAAGAGCTCGCCTGCAAGTAGGGAATGTTAGAATTTTGTATAAACTTAATTATTTCTTGTCATAGAAAATCTGAAATTGTTTTTGTTTTGTGATGTTATTTTTGAAAATTATTTTTAAGTGAACTTTTCTCTTTTTTTTTTTAATTTTTATTATATGTGTGACCACTGGCACATAAGTTTTACGAGGGGCGTTTTGAATTATTGAAATTTTTTGCATATTATTTGAATTTACGCTGTGATAATAATCTTCATAACATTTTTTTGTCCGTTGTACAGAAAGCGTCTTCGAAGGAGCCACGAATAATGAGTTTACTTAATTATTTAATTAAGGGAACTTGTAATATCTAACACGCATTATAAATAATATTTTTTGTTGCGACGGTTTGAGGTTTTAGGGACAACACGTAACTCGGCATCTTTTTGTGAGTATATATCTAGATTTTTTCAATTACATATATGTTTTGTGTGAAACTAGTATAAAACCTCACATTAAATGGATTTAAGTAATATAGGTAATATTTCTATTTCTCCACTAAAATTTAATAATTAATAAATATCTCATTTTTAGTTGTTCTAATATTTCACATGATCTCGTATTCAGAAACAAAGGTGCCACTATCCAATTGGTGAAAATTGAGGGTGATGTGTTTGTAAATGATTATCTGGCAGTACAGGCAGTTTTACAATACAAATGTTTTGGTAGCATTTTATCAAAAGAATATCAATTTTAAAGTCAGTTAGTGACCGTGTTTCTCTCAATTTTGCCAATTGAATATTAGCAGTTCTGCTTCTGAACCTCTTTTAAGTGTATCGTGTTCAATAGAACGTGAAAGAATATAGTATTCAAAAATTACCACTTAAAAATGTACGTAAATCATGCAAAATTTGGGGACAACTAATAATGACTTAAGGCCAGTTGAATCAAATTGTACACTACGTGTAATTTTCTACTGTGTTATCAAATTCGTTTTTATTAAATGTTTTGATATTAAAGTGTCGGTAACGGCTCACCACTCCACCCAATCCACAATCCAAACAGTACTTCAGACACATCACCTTCCCACCTTTTCATCTACCCTGTGGCACTTTTCCTCTTGGGATATACTGCAGTATCATCAGTCCATCATCACAAAAATCTGCGGCATCCTACGTAATATTGCCCATTCCGAGGCTACAATGTCAAAACATAGAATAAAAATGATTTTGATGAAGAATCACGCGCACCGGCTTAAACGAGATTTTCAGTAAACCAGCTACATATAATCCAAGTTGAAACAACCGGCCCTTATTTGTTAATTACAATATTTTATGGGAGGGGGATAGATATTTCAAAATTGTATCTATTCGAAATTCATTTTCTACAATATTATATTTCATACATAAATTATGTGTTTTGATTTACAAACTGTCCATATATTTATTTTTAATGGCCAGGATGATAGTAAAAATGTTTAGGTAAATGACAATAATAAAGAGTATATAATTTATTATTTTACTATCAGTTTTTATGTGTTTGCAAACAAAAAGATGCCGATTTATAATGGTGTGTGATTTTGGAATTTTTTTGTATTCTTTATATTGTCAAATTCTGAATTTACAGACTTAAATAAGGAGTGTAAAAATTACTGTCGCAATGAAATGTTATTAATTACTTATATAATTTCAGTCATAATGTTTCATCTTCTTGAATTTAATCACCATAAGATTGTATTATTAAAGATTTCTAAATGATTTGTGTTGTTTTATTCGATTTTATTATATAAAGTGGAATAAAACCAAAGGGAGACCAACTTTTTTTGTATGTTTATTTTTCTTTTCGAACAATATGATTTCCAACCACACTGTATCTGCCAAAGCAATAAAAATTAATGAATTGTATTAAACATATTTGAATTAATAGATAAATCATGTTCACAGTGATTACATATTCTTGTTGACTATGGAGAGTCCACAAAAAATACAATAAAAGTATTGTTACAGTAAAAACAAAAAGATTTTCTAATTCATATTCAATATCCCATAAACCTGTTTTTTTTTCTTTGTTTTTTTTTTTAATTTGTCTTTCTGTGATGACGGAAGGATTTCCCATAATTGTGCAAATTCACAAGGCCTCAAATAGAGCACAGTGAAAATGATACTGTCTATCCTATACATATGTAGGCTCTCGTGACCATCAGACGGTAACAGAATTTCTCATGTTGGTTTTCGTAGTGGCCGATATATCGGACCACATTGTGTCAAAGATTTAACTACAACAGAAGAAATTCTACTGTCATCGTCACATTTGGAAAGAAGATTGAACCGTCTGATGTGGATCATCTTCCTTTACGGCTACGGTGGACTCACAACCTGAAGGCACGGATAAACTTAAAAACAAAAGACTAAACTGAACATTAGCGATAATTTTTTATTATGAGAATACAACTACTTGATTTTGTCCAAAGAGGGACGAATTATTAATAATACAATAAATTAGTTTAACATACTCCACTTGAAAAAATATATACATACCTATTTTATTGCTATGATTTACACCTTTTACAATAAAATATATATCTAGATAACAGTGTATATAGAGGTATTACAGATGCAAAATCTCAAGGACTACAGATGTCTCTAGCATACAAATACATGAAAGGTTTCAGATTTAGAACATATATACAATTTAAAAAAATTTGATTACATATGTGTGGATTTAATTACGATGCAATTGGTGAACCTTGCATTGTATAAAATGATCACTTAAGCCAGCTCGTACAAGTCGTAAGTCCTGGGCCATCCTATAAAAAGTCTTCCATACATTTAATTTTAATCAAACAACTTTTTATTAACCACTTGACTCGTTAAGTGATTAATACAAAGTTGTTTAATTAAAATTAATAATTATGTACAACATCTTGACATAGTTAACAGCTTTGATACTAAATAAACATAAAAAGCTTGACTAAAAGGGATATATGTAGTGATCTTCAAAATGGATGAAAGGAAAGTATATTTACTCTACTTGAGTTTAATTTTTAGCAAACCACATCATGAATAATAATCATTCTGTACCATTAAACTTCTCCCGCCGTTGGCGCATAAAGGTAATAAAATGAATCATTTTGAAAGTTTAGAAATAAAAATGAATTTTACTCCGGTATTAATTTGCTTAATATCAAATTCATCAACTATTCTCTTCTCTCAATATTCCCGTTACAAGCACGCTTACACCTTGCACCAATAAGTCTGGATCATTTTGCCAGTACTTAATTAATTATTGGTATTTCCACCCAAGCCATGTTTTCTATATTTAAATGATTTGATTTAATAGGTGGAGAGAATTTTGAATTCAGGAAAATCTCATTCTATTTGCTTTAATTGTCGTTTTTTAAGAAGAAAATTGAATATACATACCAGTTATTTAAATAGGTCATCTTTATACTGCTCATCTTGTCAATGCAAGTATTACTCCTAACCTGCGATAGATGACAAAAACTATTTTTCCTCGAAAGTGTATCTGTTTATAATCTTTTTATTCCTGAATATTATATGAATTTAGACATATCACAGACATTATGCTGCCCTGCCGATGAAAACTTTTTGAAATAAAATGCATTGATGTACATTTTACTGACGATCTTACGGAGGAGCCAATAACTCCTGCAATACATTTTCCCAAGTGACAGATACAGCAACATATGCCAGGTGTTCGATTTTTATAAACAGGACCAGTGTCACTGAACACAACCACCTTCCTTCACCTTTTCATAGTGCGCGCTCTACTAAAACCTTTTATCTATGACATTTTACTATTCAACTTTGAACTGTCTTGTTGGCTCGACGTGTTTTTTGTTCTGAGTTTTGTGTGTGCCCCGTTTACGTGAGCGTAAAGCCTTCAGATAAGGATTAAGGTCCCACACATAAGATTTCCTGAGCTACTGCCCTTCTGATAAGGGAGAAAACCAACATTGTTCCTTCGACCTGGACCAAAAGGACAAAGGTAAGAGCGTGCTTTCCTTCTGGTCTTTATTTCCTTCCAGAACCCCTCTTCCCACATCTTAACTTATCCATCTCAGATTCCATGTTCAAACACCAGGTTTGAGGGAAATAAGACACCTTGACAGAGGGAAGCAGTACTTGCCAATATTGAATCTACGTGGAAAAAACTTCTGGTAACTCTTACTATTCCTCATAGAAATCTCATCTCGGCGGCCTGTAGCCTTAAACGGATTCTTTAGGTCAAGATCCAGTATGGGCGTACACTAGGGTTGGCCTGAAAATTGGTTTGTATACTGCCAACTTTGCTCGCTGGCTGAGCTCTGCTTTTCTAAGTACGGGATAATACAATGATTGAGCTACCTGGCTTGGGGCTCGTATTTTCCTATCCATTTCACTTTCTCGCTTTCCATCCTGAGATGTTATCACACCGAGGTATTTGAAACTGTTCACCTGTTTTTCATTTATTATTATATTTAGTTATTCTGGCATGTCATGTTACATTGATCTTCACTTTTGCCAATCACAATAATGTAATGTAAATGTTATATAAAAAAAAAAAAAATTTCAATTTAATTGAAATAAAACCTTGCAAAAAAATATGGTTAAAAAATATGACGCATGGTATATACTGGTGTCTCATAGCTAGTAGTAAAAATTTTGGAGGGAGCCTCTTTCATTCAATTTTGAATAGAAAATATTCTTTACATTTTGGGCTCTCACCTTAATAGTATAAAACTGCAACCTGGCACGAAGGAGCTAAAATATATTTAATACTTGCGGCCCTCATAGCCCAGTGGGCATGACACTGGCTTCTTACACCGAGGATTCCAGGCTCGATTCCCGGTGAGGTCACAATAAATCTACCCGATTTACTCGAGCTTTAATGCTTTTGTGATGTAACGACTTCAATAATTGGGCCTCTTGGCCTGTTGAAGCGTTTAATAAAAAAAGAAAATACTTGCCTTTAATATACTTACACACCAGAAGATATACATCTGATAAATAGCTCCACCTTCGGAGATTCCTCCAGGAACTGTGTCCACCAACATAACATCCTGAAGGGAGATCGCGATCCAAGTGAATTGTCCCAGCCTGGTGTGGTAATTAGAAATGTCTCTTGAAAGTAATATGTTGCAATTTGACTGATTTCTACAGCTAAATATTTATTACTATTAGTTAATTAATATTCAGCCGTATTCTGAAAATAGAAATATTGAAATTTTATGATTGTTTTCCCAACTCCTAATAGACGAGAAATAAAAATTAAAATAAACTGTGTATTGGTGTTTGTTTCTTTTAGTTTCTATTTGAGAGAAAGGGAGATAATGCGACGCAAGAAATGACGGTTATCCGTCAAAATATATATCAAAATATGTATACAAATCCAACGCGACAATGACAATGTTGGCATAATTTTACATCATGACGCCGTGGGAGGATAAATTAATTAATTATTGCATTATTTACTTACAGCATTACTATAAATACAGCATTATTAGATACAGTTGTACTTATTTCATGTAATTTTAATCGAAACATGAGAGTTGTGAGGTTATGTTTGCGATAGGTACTTCGGTAATCCATTTGAAGCTGTCATAACAGACCGCCTGGATAGGAAATCACCAGAGAAATCACTTCTACAGGGATGCAGACATCGGACACCCCAAATAAGGGTATTTAATTTGAGAGAGATATGTGAAAATATACAAATCTCTTTATTTGAGTACGATGAACACCGACATACACCTACACCTACTTACATCTCGTTTGTTTTTTTATTTTTATTTTCATTTATTAAATGTTGTGATAACAATCTTAAGGTCTGAACTATTTCTATTTTCGGAATACGGCTGATTGTATTTTAGATTTTTTCACTGACTCATGTTGTGCAACAATTTTTTAGTACCAACTGGAATAGGTATATTATTAAAATTAAAAGCGGTTGTTTAATGAAAATATAAATATCCGCAACACTATAATTCATGGAAAAAACATGATCTTGTAAAAAAAAAAAAAAAAATATTTTCTCACCAACCTATCATACTGATTCTTACCTGTGTTTTTAAATCAGTGGAAGATACCTCATCCAATAAATAAATATGTAACAGATGCAGATTCCATAAATTGCTAGACAGTCAGTCATGGACTTACAAGTTACACCACCACACAAATGAAGATGATGCTTTTTCTGTCACTCAGTGGAATAATACCTACATTCCTTTGCTAAGTTAAGTTATAAGTTTAATGGCTAGCTTACTGTAGAAATCTGAACTTATATTAGTTGTCACATGTCAAAAACACAGTCAAATCCAACATGATAAATGATATTGTGTGCTTTTGCAAGAATGTAATGGTGAAATGTCGTGTATGAAATAAGGTAGGTACAGACCAATAAAACATATTTTTCAAATAATTGAAGAAATTTTGGAGAACCAGCCATTAAACATTTTTTTTTAGGGTGATATGATAACAGGAATTATGTAAAAGAGTATACATATAAGCTATTTAGATCTAAGTACTCACTAATAACAGCGATCAATATTTTATTTTATAAGTTTTTATTTACTTACTTACTTACCATCACGCCGTTTCCGTGGGTGTAGGCAGAGAGGATAGAGCGCCACACTCTTCTGTCCTGACATACAACTCTCGCCTCATCCACATTCATAATCTTCGCATGCAAGCTCGCTGGTTGTTGAGGCTTTTAACGGAACCATCTTCCAGTATCTGGTTAATTTGTTCATGCTACGTCTTCCGCGGTCGCCCTCTTTCTGGCACCATCAACACTTGCATTATATATCTTTCTTACCATTCATTCGCTCAACATGCCCTAACCATTTGAGCCCTTTTTTAATCTAACCCTTTTTTAATCTAACCCTTTTTTAATCTAGTTATTATGCTATAATCAGCTTTACATTCATTCCTAATATCTGCATTCTTTACTCTATCATAAATTGGTTTGCCACACATACGTTTGAGGGATCTCATCTCCACTGCATTCAATCTACTTTCGTTCCTCTTCCGGCAGCTCCAGGCTTCGCTTCCATACATTAGTGTTGTTACCAGAATTCCATTATGTACCGCTAGTTTTACCTCGGTAGACATTTCTATTTAAATTGCGTTCAAAGAACCGTTCACCCTGTTCCCCGCAGTCACTCTCCTCTCGATATCTTTCTCAACATTCTCTCTTCTATCGAACATACTTCCCAAGTACACAAACTCATTTACCTGTTCCAAACATTCATTACCTACTAGAATTCCACACGTTGTCTTACTTTCCTCTTTTTCGAATACCATAACTTTTGACTTGTTTACGTTCATAATAAGATCACTTTCCTTGCATACATCATACATCCTGCTTGCTAGACTCTGTAAGTCCTGTTCGCTATTTGCCGTTAATACTGCATCATCCGCGTATAGTGAACAGCGTACAATCAAATCACTCAGTTTTTACAACTTATTTAACTGGAAATGGTTACGGATATTTTATACGAAAAGTACGTTTTTCCGAGAAACAATTCTTGATATTTCGTTGAAGTCGTATTCAACGTAATCAGGAGAACGACTTGTAGCCGCGTAGATCCTAACCTAACCATTTCCAGTTAAATATGTCTAACGATCGTAATAATGATCTTAATTTTTTACAACTTCAGCAATAATGTATGGTTTAATAATATGGATTGGAATTATTGTTACCGATCATCGATACAATCAGATATAAATCTAACTCTATGATTGAATAATATGGATCACGGCTCAACTTTTTGTCGAACTGTAAAAAATCAGTGGCCCTGTCGAACTGCAAAAAATCAGTTGACAATCATATACAAATCTTAAATAATGGTTAGTGTATCATCAGTTAAAATACCATCACTACCCCATACCCTCATCTCAGACAAATATATAAACACTAGTCTGATAAGTGTTGTGTACACTAAAATATCTTAGCTTGTTTTACAAATAAATTATTTAAATGAATGAAGAAATCAGCAGAGATGGTATTTTAACCGATTGCACAATAACCGTTATTTGAGATTTGTATCTGATTGTATCAATGATTAGTAACTGATTTTTCATAATTCGACGGGCAATCATCGGTAGTAGACCACAGTTATATCTCGGTTACCGATCATCGATACAAATGTCAAATAACGGTTTGACCATCACCAGAAATCATTAAGGTTGATGACAAATAAATGAAACATGGTTTTTCTAATTGGAAATAGATTATTATATTTATAAATAATCAAATGTAATAGGAATATGGTACAACAATCAATTATTTGTATATATTGGCTGCTTGGCAGCGTGTTCGATAGTACCACTATGTCTAGTAGGCAAGACTAAAACTAATCACAAACTGAACGTGACTTGAAAACGATCCATTCTCAACCAAGTCCCGCTTGTCAACTGCCACACACTGTGTTCACATGCCCAGATGACATTTTGTATTGAATAAGTATTCACCAGAACCCAGAAAGCTTACAGTCAACTATTAACAAAGTATAACAATACAACATACTTTGAGACTATCCTTTATTGCCATGCTTTATCTTCCAAATGGATATTCAAACCTATAGATGTCCCATGGTCACCAGCCTTACACGAAATAGACAAAGAATCCACAAACAGAAGTAATAACATTTTTCCATATTTTGGTTAATATACAAATGTCACAAACATATTATAATGAATTTTAAAAATACATTTTGATTTCGTTACACAGGAACATGACGCTGTAAATATTTATTTGGTGGTGCCATTAATGTGTGCCGTTCAACACAATTATTTTCACAAGGCGTCACATTAAAATAACTCATCGTTTTTGTAATTTTTTTTGCTAAAGACGTAAAATGTCCATTTCACAGTTTGTTTAGATGTTTATAATGAATGTTTTAATGGAAAAGCAGGTAGAATAGAGAATTCTACCAAAATGTATAGCTAAGGCAAATTACACGCAAAATAAGTGATGTGGTGTATATTGTGAGACATTTAAGTGTTTATCCAATTCGATATCTTGTCAATTATTTCATAGATTACATCAGTCATCTATTGACAACACTTGCAGAAGTTTGATTTAGTATGCATCAAAATGCATGGAAATCTGTCCGATTTTGATGGAGCTTATATTATTGACTAAAATGTAGTTATGGTATTGAAATAAAACAGATATTTTATACAAACTGTATCTCTACACATCCATACAGTATGTATAAAATAAACATTTTATTTATGTACATAATACAAATCTCCAATCTGTAAAATTTAGTTGTTCCCCATTCCATCTGATGAGCCATTTAAAAAACGGCATATATCAATGGCACAACCTGTCTTATGACACTGCTTTATGCTTTTTTGAAATGTCCTCATGTAACAGATATGCAACTTCATTAGGGAGGTATCAAATGCATCACACTTTCTACAAAGGTTTGATTCAGAGTTTAAAAAAGACAAGTTCTTTTTCAAGAAATCAATCCCATGTACGACCAACAGTATAATAAATATATTCAAGGACCATACATTTAAAAATGTTACTTGAGTTATTTAAATGCCTTTTGTAATGCATCATTACAGGGCTGTCTAAATGCATGTGGATACACTGATGAGAGGGCCATTATGGTCCAATTTCTGGATCTCTCTTTCTCCATTGCATTGCTTGGACTTACAACTTCCTTACAATTTGTACTTACAACTCCAAGACATACTTAAAACAGCCCTGCATCAAAACAAATAATAAACTGAATAGCAACACGACAATGTATAATAAAAAAAGTCAAATGATGAAAGATATTCACTACTGTTATTTACAAAGAGTAGATTTCATTAATATTAAATAAATATTTAGTAATGATTTAACTTTCGGCCCAAAGTAGGTACGAAAGATTCAGCTTTGAATAGGTTCTGGTAACACGTTTGAAAGCCGAATTTAATTTAGTAAATTGACAATATTCTTAGAAAATATATGACTAATAAAATTACAAAACAATGCAGTTACTGTTCCGGAGCCTGACATTTGCAAAATATCTGAAACATTTTAAGTAGTATATAGTTTTTTTTTTTACAATAATTTGCAAGTATACATATATGTTCATTAAATATTACAATGTCTTAATCTTAAAAATGCAAAATTATGCTAATCATAAGAAAAAATTTTGAAGACTTTTCGTCTCATCTTTCTGAATTTTTAAAAGTAGTTAGTTAAAAATATATATCATTGGAATCCAACACCCATATATGTGCCTCACTTTTTAACATTTCATTTTAGATACAATCACATTATTGTGGAATTTAAAATTCATACATCTATGTAACAAGAAAAATGAAATACATGATAAAACGTCCATTCAAAATTTTACAACTGGTTTGATTTAAAATTATTACAAATTGTAGCAACCATCCTTTCCCGTCATTAGTATAGTTGTCATTGTTGTGAGATAAATTGTGATTATGATTGGGGATTGATTATAACAATGATTGGTAACTGATTTAAATGGTTTCAGTTTTAGTTTCTGATTGAATTAATTACAGTTGAATGAAATAATTACAGTTGCCAATCGTTACAATTGAATACCAATCACACTGATTTATTTCATCACTAGTTGCGACACTAGAAATACTAAATCTCTTCAACGCGGCAAATGCAGCAAATCAAATGTCTAATATTCTTTCTGCACCTTTGTATAAATAATCTTGGCTGCAATAGTCATTCCTCAGTTATGAAAAGGTTTAAAATAAAATTGGTAAATTGAACAGCTGGTCTAAACTTTTAGATTAGATAAAAAATTCAATGAGGTTTATTGATATAATCTTTGTATTCTTAATACAGTTCTTAATTCAAGAGTGGACTCTTGAATATCTGCAGTCATTGGAAAAACATTTTCTGGTGACTACAGTCAAATTATAGCATTTAAGGCGGTTCTTTAAATGATCTTCCACTTCTTCGTGTCTTCCACAGAAGATTGGCAACTATGTTGAAGTATGCTGATTTATGTATAAGATCACAATTTAGACATTGAGCTATTTTTTGATGTCACAGCCAAGATAACCTTTTTCGACCTGTGCCTCTGTTACGTTCTATTTTATACCTGCACAATGAATTGTAAGAGATCGTATTAAATTAAACTAATTAATAATGGTTTTCAAAATAATATAATTATTTTTGTTATTGCCACCCCGGTTAATCGAGAGTACAGCAAGTCCTCTACATGCGAACAATCAACTTGCGTACATTCAAAGATTCAAATGTCCACATCTTATTGTATAAATTTATTTAAATAAATACAAATCTCAAAATTGTACTGGAATTTCAATGCAATGTTCTTGTCTCTGCTAACGGGCGGCGTGCAGGACCCACGCTTTTAGTAATGTATACAGCAGTCACGTGCAGTCTTTTTTAACAAGTGTGTGCTCTTCAGTGTAGCAACATTTTTTTGGATTACTGCGCTATGCCGGGTGTTAAGGACAAAAGCAAAGAGGATGAGCTAGCAAAAAACGGCTCTAAATGGAACTCGTTTGAATGTAGAGGACTCACCGCATAGTATGCTAAATAATTTTTGGTTCCACGTTCATGGTCTTTACTAATAACCAGTTTTATGGATTGTAATACGCTAACATTAATAGAATGTCATAGTGTGGCAAAAATGTCATGTGAGCATATGAAAATGTGACTTAAAATATTACCCAGTTCTGTTTTAAGAATGATTATTTTTGCCAATCTTTGAATCGTTTGTGGAACGGTAATTTTTGATGTTAGCATGTGGACATTCAAATCAAATTTAGAAAAATCTGTTCTAACGGTTTACAGTATATTGTAGGACACAAATACATGATGAATATTTTCATATTGGCTATTATCATTATTATTATTATTTTAATTCGCTAATAAAATATTATAATTTTTATATGCAACATTTAAAATAATTTATTGAACTGAGAGTAAGTTTTCAAATGTAAGATGCCGACACTTGCCAGCGAGTAAACGCCAAACAAAAATCAAACAGTAAAATGTTAATTAGTCATAAAACAGGCAACTCTCAAATTTCGACATATTTAATTTGAATTAATAGACAAATGTGAGAGGGTTTCTCTTGTGTCAACAAATTCTCATTACTGTGGAAATCACATATTTTATTCGGAACCCATAAAAGTCAATGCCTACCTAAAAATTTGAATTAAAATATTAATACATACCTAGTAGCTACCTACCTATACAAAATATGTACAATTTTATATAACCGTTTTTTACGAAATTATATTTTTAAATGTCAAAAATAATGTAATAAAATTTCATTCTTTTCTTTATTCCTAGTAAACTGTACACCTAACACATACACACATGAGGTTTACATGAAAACAAGAGATTTCTTATTGTTTTTTCCTGCAATATATATATATACCTGGGATGCTACTGATCAATGAAAGGAAGATGTTTTAAAATGTGTGAAAAAATGAAGTATTGACCTCTGTCAAAAAGAGAAAACTTGAGTACTTTGGGCATTTATGTCAAGATTCAAAAGAAATGCGGTGCATGATAATGAAACATCTCATGGCTGCAGATCTTGCGTGCCTAGTTTCATTACAGCTTACAGTGACATCTCACTTTCCCCCAGGTTCTTTTCTTCTCTCTATCTTCATATTCCTACTTCCGTTCTCCCTGCATGGCTTCAACTAACGGATGATATGCAATTATTGCAGACTCAAGTCGTGAAAACAGGAAGGAAGAGACGTGAATGTGGATGAGACGAGAGTTGTCTGTCAGGACAGAAGACTATGGCGTTCAATCCTAGCCTAACCCGGCAGGGAAATGGCAAGAAGGCAAGTTAATAATATTACAAAGTGTGAATGTGAAATATATGCTTAACATACTCCAAATTCATTTTGGAATGCTGAGGAAATCGCAAGTCACATGATTAGATTCTGTTGACCTTGGAACCCATGTACTTCTATATCTGTGCGGTAGTTTAAATATCTCATTCTCGTTCCTCAATTAGGACACGCTAGACAGTAATGCAACAACACATTTGACGTCAGTGACGCATTGTATCATTTATGTAAACCGTGCGCAAAGCATTGTTTAAAATAAAAGTAAATTCAACGCATCAAACCATTTTAAAAACTTTCTGTAATTTCTTCGTGGTTATTCATTATATTAAAATGCACTGTTTGCTTTTAATGAAAATTTATTTTCTTCACCTGTATCAGCTGATGCGGGAATCAACAAAATCATTATAATAATTTATATGTGGTTAATATTATTTCATTTCCTATCCAAAAATTGATTAATCTTTAAACAAATCACGGGACATAACAATAATTAACAACGACTCATGGATGTAACATGAGCTGCTCGCTGATTGACGTGTCACACTCGGGCGCCCGGGCCTCATTAGCGGCTAGTCATCATCAGTGTTGTTGTATTTCTAGCCTAATTCCAGCGAGTTACGGACAAACAGACATCGTTGATAGTAAAAAATATATCCTAGCAGCAGATTCGTCAGTGGCCGACTAATGTGCCATGTGTAAACAATTGACCTGTACAGTAGAACCTTGTTAATTCGAAATTCAAGGGACTCAAAATAAAACATTTCGAATTATGCAGAACCCCGTTAATTCAAAATTCAGGTTACAAAATAAGGGTTGCGAAATTTGCCAAAAATCGTTAAACTTGTGAAAAAAGTCATTAATTTTGTGAAAATTTCTGTATTTTTGCATATTTTAAAAATTCATTTCAAAAACGCAATACAATGATTGCGAAATTATTACCAAAGTATCCGATTATTGACATTTGTTGTGTATACTTGCGAAATATATTTTTTTTTTGTCAAAATTTCAAATTATGTGAACTAAAACATATTGATTTATGGTGCAAGGGGCTAAAAATTATTTTGAATTATGAATCATCGGGGTTAATCTACTATGAAATTAAGATTTTGGGACTTGCGGGTTTTAAAAATTTCGAATTATTACCATACATGGACAGAACTTTGATAGGTGTATTACAGTTCTGTCGGTAATTTATATGTAGTCTTGAGCGATGTTGTTTATTCAATTCGATTTTTGAGTGTTGCCTGTTAGAAAAACATTATCAAATGGCTGACAACGTAAGACTGCAACTACACTACCGGATAGTGATGCGATGATAGTAAAGGAACATGGTGCCACACACATAGTTTATTCATCGTACAATATTCATTATTGCATAAAAGACATATTGTATTAATATATAATTACTAACTACAAATCTTTACAAAGAAAGGAAATTCACTTTTCGTAAATTAATTGAACAATATTATAATATTGAAATTACACATTTATAAACATTGATGAATTAAAATTGTATTATAAGAGTGTGAAAACATATTGTATCTTGCTGCCGCCTCATGTACTTTGGAGGTAGTGGGACTCAACTCGGATACACCAAAGACAATTGCTCAGTCATGACTGATGCATACCATCGCATAGCAATCCTTATGGATGTGATCCTTATCGAAAGATTCATTTTGATGTCCCCTTTAAACATTATTAACTGGCTTGCTACATTAACTTTGGTTACTGCGTTTTAATAAATAATTAATTTTAATAATCACCAGATGTAACAAAGCTGGCCATGGTACTTTACAGGTAGATTCCTATCTAAATTATGAGTCGAAAAAGTTTTAGAATCAATAGTTTAAATGGATATAAACAACTTCAAAGTTTTCATTTTTTCAATATTTTTGACTTATCTTATGTAAAACATTGGATTATCATTGAAGTAATCTGTGTAGGTATAGTAAATACTACAAAACCTTGCAGAATTTTTTTTGTTTAATTTCATTCAATTTCGATCTGTATTAACGTGATTTTTAGAATTCGTTAACGTTTAACGTTTTACAGAAAATAAATCAGAAATATTGGAAAAAAATATAAACTTTGATGTCGCTTATAACTATTGACATTAGATTATAATTTAAGCAGGAATATGTCTGTAAAGCATTGTGGAATAGTCTAGAATGTTATGTTTAATGGTAGGCACCCTAAAGAACTCTGTTATGGGCATGCATTTAATTTGGATTGGAATCAATAATATTGGATGTCGTAAACTTTTAAAATTTTTGCCTATAAAGGCGAAATCCATCTCAAGAGCCACAACAGGATTAGTGTTATTCTTGTGGTTGAGAACAATACCTGAAAAAATTGTTTCGTTTATCAGACATGTGCATTACATCAACCTTGCATAGAGTATGTTTTGGTGGGCTCTCTGACCTTTTAGATTTTGTAAAAAAAAAGTTAAATGATTTATAGTTAAATTGTACTTTATTCGCATTTTAAATATGTCATTACGTATAACCTTGCGTATAACCCTTACGTATAACCTTTTTTTTAATATATATTAAGAATAACGCATACTATGTTGAGGCTGAGGCTCTCGAGAAGTATTTTACCGGACCTTTTTCAGAATCGATAGTCTCGTGATTCTGAACTACAGTGCTAACCGGATTCTCAATGGATTGGTCGGACTGGTGCTGTGATATTATTTTAACATATGAAATGAAAATAAAGTCAAATTATTTAGTTTACACCGCTTTATTGTATATAAAATCTACATGTTCCGAGAGGGTTACTATGTTCTCTTCTTCAGGAGGAGATATATACTCTATACAAAATTAGTCGTATACAGTATAAGACTCGTTTTGAAGAAGATAACATTTTTTTAATTTAAGGAATATAATGAATGTTAAATATAAAAGCCAATAATAGGTTTTCACTGGTAGTAAAACATATTATCAGCCGTATTCTGAAAATAGCAATATTGCTATACATATTGCAATATTGTAATGCCGTCAATGTTGACGTTTTAAGTTTGACACGTTTGAAATTAATGAATTCAATCGATCAGAAAGCTCTAAAACATAAGAAAGCGTTAAATTATTCACAATTTATGAATAATGAGCTTTCTAATTGATTGAATTCATTAATTTAAAATCTGTCAAACTTAAAATGTCGCCATTGACGGCATAACAATATTATACAATAACTGTCAAGATTAATAGAGAGTCTGGATAGTAATTTAGGATAATCAGCTACACACACCACCAACACACATGCGTCCCCAGACAAACCCCACTTTTAGTAACCTCCCAAATCCCCAAAACCACTAAATTAACTCATTAAATTACAAACCCTCCAATTTTCTTTTCAATTTTATTTTCAAAACCCAAAAACCAAATTTTTGTTACGTCAGTTGAACAAGGGGTTAATATAACCCGGCACTTTATAAGCCTTGAGATCCAAGACCAAGACCGAGACTAAGACTACGGACCCTGTTGTAGTATTGTTTTCGAAACATCTAATGAAGTGGTGTAAGCTTAGTAATTGACTTTAATTCATTAATTATGTCATCACAAAGTAAAATCCAACCTTTAGATGAACTAGTATTCCAAAAATAAATATTTAAACATATGTAAGTTACATAAAATATGTATTTTTTACATACATTTTCGACTTTACAATTCACTGCCCGGCCTCGATTACTACTGTATTTGAATGATTGTTGTTTAACATAACAAAATAAATATAGATTCTCAATGTTATGTGATTGTAATGCAGACATTCAGCAATCAAGAGGTTCGACGAGAGGTTTACAATTTTAACTACAGATTTATGCAAACCGGTGCGAACCCAGGGGACATCACTTGTGAATATTTTGATACAATTCAGGATTTTTAAAATATCAAACTTTATATTGCTATGACGACAAGATTATTTGAAACACTGCGAAATCTGAGTATATTACAATGTTGTATAATAGTAATCAAAACATGATCAATATGATACTGTAAAAAGTTGGCAGTATTTGAGTGTAGGCGCTAATAAAATTGAAGAGTGGAACTCAAAAATCACTTAAGTGCCATTTTAAATAATTAATATGTTTTAACACAAATCTATATGTTGATGCAAAAATTTTCCTATACATCATATTGCAAGAATGTGAAGCATTTTTTAGTTTTATTAAATGTATTAGTAAGCATTTTTATATACATACTTACATACATCATAGGTATCAAATAAGTAAATGGTCGATAGAATTAAGAAAGGGTCGAGCAGATAGTTTGGCATATGGAATGTTTGAGTGAAGAGAGTATGGTATAGAAAATTTTGGAGGAAACAGAAGGCATGCGCGAAAGATTGGAATGATCAGGTAGACTAGATATCGGAGGTCCAGTAATGCTTAAGCATGAACATGAAAATATATAAAATTGAACGAGGTAAGCGTTGTATGCCAGTAAAAAAGAGTGTGTGCTTCTAAAACTAAGTAAGTATTCGGTGTTAACATAGTATTATATACATATAACATACACAGTGCCCATTTTTTTTCATATTTTAGAATGCGCACGTAAAATAAAACAAACTGGTAAAGGTATACTTAATTCAAAAGAAAATTATCTGCTTTACAAGGTATTGTGTTTGCATTTACGTTACATTTATTATTAAAGGCTTTCAAAATGTAATGACAAATAGAGACAAAAGTGAGCAGTTTCGGCACCTCGTTCTCTTCAAATGACAAATTTGTTGTTTTATTGGAAGATGCATTGAAAAATTTATAGAGAACTTGCATTGGCATTGGCATTGGCATTGGTAAGAAGTTGGGAATGATAAAAGAGAGTATATTATTGAATATTTTGTTGCGACTTCTTGACCTCTTGGAAAAAAGGACAGATCTCATAATATGTATACCTAATATTTGTGCATAGACACTGACTAACTGATTTATAATTGCGCTTTTTTTCAGTGGGTGGGCAAATACCACACTGGCTTTATCCCCTTATACTCATCCACTGAAAATTTTAAAGTTTAAATCTAAAGTTTCAATAACCGAAGAGGTCTGTTCTCTAGTATTTGGTATATCTAATGATGGCATGCCTTTATTGGATGCTGGCCTTCAATACACGCTCTATATATTTTCATAATCCTACTCTCCTTGCCGATATATATAAAACCTTTTAATTTGATGTAATCTCAAAATATGTTATATAATAAAGATATTTGAGTTCCACTATTCAATTGTGTATTTTATTTCACAAGTAACCTAACCTAACTTGGCGCATACATAACAATAAAACAAATTCAGTTAGGTAAGGTTAGAATTGACAGCATGTTCACTATTTTAATAGTATAACGAAACTGACGAACAAGATATTCAACAGAATCTCAGATAAAACTGTTTAAGGAAATCGATGAATTATTTTTGTATTTACATGAAATTTTTCTTATCTACAACATGTAGCTAAGTATGTGTGCTATACAGAGGACAAATAACTGTGTGAAAGTGCATTTTTGATGCAAATAAGAAAATATTTTCTATTTATATAATATGTAATATATAATATATATATATATTGTAAAATGTATTATTATCATTGTTACTGAAGACACCAAATATTTTTTTTAACAAATAACAATTATAATATTTTTTAAAAGACCATCAAATCATCCTATTTTATATACTGCTTTTAAGCCATAGCTAATTATTTAGAATTCTTTTATTCCACCGCGGTGGCCAACATTTAGAATATTAATTATTTATACAAAAATTATATTACATGGTGTAGAAATAAATAAATTTAATTATAAATGTCCGTTTCTGGTGACAGATTGATGTGAAACATTCCGCAGCAGTTCACACAAAATTTTATTTTGTAAGAAAAAAATGTTGAGTAGTAAAGTGGGACCCATCACAGACCCAGGGTCATTCTACGAGCAAAAGCTGCCATATAGGGTTTACATTTTCGCCATCCAGATTGGCATTGCTTTAATGCTGAAGTGGTTTCCTCGCAGACGAAGTAAAAGCTCTCGTGTGGCACTGCGAGGAAATCGCACAAACCACGTCACTGTCTTTGAGGTGTATTGAGGATAATAAATTGAGCAATGTCTATTTTCCATAATAGAAAAGCGCATATAGAAATATTTTGGATATGTCATAATATGCAATGGAGAGACATTTTCGTGAAAGATTAATCAAAATAGATGACTTACGCCTGAATGCTGGAATATTCTGGGTTCAACAAAGATAGATGTGTTATGTTGGATCAATAAATGATGAATAAATAAGGAGAATGCGAAGCACATGTGGAGATTACTCATCCGACAACTAAACAAACTATGAAAAGATAAACTATGTTATCTCTACTTGAGTTTAATTATATTTTATATTTTACTACTCGAGTTTCGAGAGTAAGTATCAGAATCTCGCATTGACAGATGAAGTATTTTACTTGAAGGACTTTAAAGGCAAAAGAGAGATGGTGGATCGATGCCTTCGTTGCTTATACCGTGGACAGCATGATGCACACATGTCTCCATATTACAAGAGCTCAAAATCAAGGAGAGGATCTCAACCACTTGTCTGAGACGATTCCTCAAATTTTTTGGACATCTTGCCAGAAGAGAGGATAGTCTGGAGAAGCAGGTTGTGGTGGGCCAAGCCGAGGGTGGAGTGTGGAAGAAGAAGATCCCCCACTTGTTGGACCGAATGACCAAAGTAGAAAAAGCTACGGGCACTTTTATGGTGACAGCGCTAAGATCTGCAGGATGCCGGGAAGTTGAAGGAGAATAGTGAAGCGGGCAGAGGTTATGAATCACGATTCTATATTATGAGGGACTGACTTGGATGATATAGAATAAAATTACATTGACCACAAATAGCAAAGTTATTGTCACTCGCAGTCAATCCGTCGGACTGCAGTGCACTGTGCAGCATGTTCGGTGGGCGGTGTGACGTCACTTCCATAGCAAGATTTCATTTCATTCGTCAGTTTTCGATGAATTACTTCTGTATGCTCTAGAATGTTTCACATCAAAAATTTAAGAAAATTTCTAATCTATTGTAGAAAAATGCATCAAAAGAATTCTTTGTAATAATCACATTAATTAGAGGTTGAGAAATTTCACACAAATTAAAGTAAGTAAGAAACTCAGCACTGTTTCTCGATTGTGTTGGAATTTACATGTCTTTCAATATGATATATAACCATAGACGTTGTAACTATGACTCGTTGCGTGTGTATCGTCATATAGACATAGAAAAACTAAGTCCTTTCTGTGGTACTGTACTTAATTAGTTGCGTACTTATCAAGCTATTTATTGTATAACAGTGTCGGATGAAAATTAATCATGTTCATAATGTGAAAAAAGAAATTTTTGTAAACTGAACCTTGGCGAGTTGGGAACCTTTGATCTACAATATAATTAAATGACTTGATAGGTAATAGAAAGATATTTTTTTTGTTTATTATAGTTTTACGTAATTTAGTTTATTAATAAATCAGTTTACTGAGAAAATAGCTTATCTCCACTTTTACAATATATATTTTTACCATAAAATTAACCCAACTCAACAATACATCATCTGTAAAGAATATTGCAGGATATTCATGCTGGGTTTTGTAAGTTACAGAGGCTTTGATAAGCTGGACATGTTGAATGAATGCCAGATGACGGGACACCGAAGATCATATAATAAAAAAATGTGTTTAAAATGCTTGCAAACCATTAAGAAACCTTTTTGTAGAATTTTCTGGATTCTATTCTGTAATATTTTTCAGTGACATCAGCCCTGATGATGAACCCTGCAATGGAATCCAAAACATCATCCAGACAGGTTAGATACATGGCAGAATAAGAAGAAGAGATTAAGAAGAAACGACACAGAAGAAGATATAGTTGGGTTAGATCATTAAATTTTTACAACTTCAAAATATTGTATAATAAAAACGACAGCAAAAAATATTAGTTTTTTCCCAATAATTGACTTTATCCCTTTCAACCCCAAGCCGCATATATGTATTATATTTTATTTAAAGTAATTCGAAATTTTGATTAGTGATTTATTGTATATAATACTTATGTATCGCTTGTTGTAAAACATATTCCTTTGTAATTCAAAAAATGCATGTAACATCAACCGGTTTCGGAACCACTGTTCCTTCTTCAGGATAAACTTCAAACTAAACATTACAAAATATGGGAAATTATATATTATGTATTAAAATGGGCGTTGATGGGTGACCGGGGGGGGGGGGGGGAGGGAAAGAAACAGATGATATGGTGAATGGGAATGTATTTAAGATATGTAGGTAAAATTCCTTATTACTTATAGACTTCTTAATTTCTAGGGGCCCACTTTAACACTTGACACTAATGTATATAATGGTCCATATTTTTTAACGTTAAGTTTGTAGTTTACCCTGAAGGAACGGTAGTTCGAACGGTGTCACCAAAAATATAGTGGTTTAAACCAAATGAATTTGTGTGAAATTTAATTTGCAATGAATAACCGTAAATTAATAGCCGATTAAAACAGTAAAGATAATCTTAATCACTGAGTAGGTAGATAAGTACATTGTGAGAATATTACAAGCATAGAATAAAAAAATAACAAAGTTTCGTTTTTAAAAAATTAAATTTAAATGCGTTTTCTGTAAAATAAGCTTTTTGGACTTAAGACACGTTGGCTCTCAGATTACGATAAATAGTGTGATAAATTGTATTTTAAATATTTCCTTACGAATTCACACAAATTGGTTATTTTTCACAGTTATTTTATTTGATTTGTAACTTATAATTGGTCTTATTCTGAAATAAGCTACCTGTATTGCTATTTCTGTATCTTAACAGTTATTCGGCCGTATTTTGAAATAAGTAGGTAATATTGATATTTCTATATCTTGACAGATATTGTTTAACTTTATAATGCCGCCATTTTTGACGTTTTAAGTTACACAGGTTTGAAATTAATGTGTGTAATTTCTTTATCTTTAAATTAAAGCCAATATATTTATCAAAACAATTAAAATATTGACATTCGACAGATGTCTTGACATTTCTCTATTTTTGAGCGTTGGGATAGCAATCACCAAAAACAAAAATCTTGTTATTTTCAAAATACGGCCGACTATTACAAGCAAAACCACAAGGTTTCGGGATGCCATATTGTCTATGTCCTACAATGTTTCGCTGTGTAGTATGCATGTTCAATTTGGAATACAAACGGCGTAATTATGTAAAAGGGGACGGAAATATTTGCGGAATTTCCAGCAGTAATAAGAATGTATGAAAGAAAAGGGAAAAATAAATGTACACAATACTCAAATTAATAAATAAGGTTAGCCAAGAGACGTGATTTTAATTTTAAATCAATATTCCGTCTTCTTCTTTATGCGACGTCTTCTATTGAAGGTTAGGTACATAAATAATAATCGGCCATCTTAATTTAGCAACCAAGAGAGCCTCTGGGTAGGTACATCATACGACGCTGAATTGATCTTGAAATTTTCATAAATAATATAAGTGATAGTGAGTGACAGACGCAGAGAGAGTTATATAAAAAGATAGAAATTGAATATATAAAATAATTGAGACTGCATAATGAGTTGTAAGATATAATATTTAAAATAACAATAACACGGACGAGTAGAAAGTTATCTACACTTTCACCACAACACACCGTCAAGGTTGTCATACTGCCTTCTGTGCACGCGTGCTTAGAATCGGTACGTTTGCAGTCACTTGTGCGAAATTTAATCCCGATCGCGTCATTTGCCTACCCACTATGAAAGTGCAAACATGTCCGCTGCGCTAGCAGTTTGTGCAGGTGTGAAGCCTGCGCACGGAAGCGCACTAAATCAGGTTGGGCGTTAAAACTTAACCAGTGAATGGAGAATTGTTGGATTGTAAAGAAATATTGGAAGTTTGGGTCTTTTGACATGCCAGATATCTTGAGGAAAAACTGTGCTGGGCTGATTGTATATCAACCAGCTGGATCAACACCGAGACAAAGATAGGTAGACAATGCGAAGATAGTCTAGCAAGAGGTAGGGGAGAGCGCAGCTAACTAGACCACAGAGGCAATGTCAAGAGATGGATGGCGCTCTGTAGTGACTGCGGCCTCTCGGACTTCCGAGTCCCATGAGGCCGCTGAAGAAGACGTCAGGAAACGAAAGTTAGACGGGAAGCTACAAAATAGCAAACCAAATGTTTTTATATGTCATTCTAATTGATTAGGTAGTAAATTTGGTTTTAAAATTCACAAAAACTTTGTTCTGAAATTACAAGAATGTGTTCTTCAATATAATTATAAAAGCAACATTTGAAAGCGGTACAGGAATAATCTAATTAATAGGTAGGTACATTACAAGATCGTGTGCTTTTGCTGGGAAGACTGTATGATCGCATGAGGAATACAGCAATCCGGGAGGTTAAAGATGTGGTCAGATGGGGGCGACAGCGTCGAAGATACTGGTACCAACACGTACAGAGAATGAGGTACAGCAAGAAATCCGTGCGTAACTCTGCATGGCGCACCAGATGGACAGCGTCCACCAGGGAGACCCCCGAAGCCATGGAAGGATAGCTGGAATTCAGCATCACAAGAGGAAATTCTTGCATAGGAGTTTAAATAAAGTTGAAGAAGAAGAAGTATACAAGATTATTTCAAATCTTTTGAACGAGATTGAAAAAGTATCCTCATTTTATTAAAGGGTTTACTTGTAAATTATTCATTCCAACTCATTCCACGAAGTCTGCCTACGAAAGAAAATGAACGCGCGCATGAATAATAAATTATAATTCTGGGAAAAAAATAATTTTCATGATTTTGTAAAAAAATAACGGAAAAATACTCAACATTCTGATTCTACGCGAAAATTCCTAAATGTTAAGTACCTGTAGAAAAATATTTTTAAAAATACATCTGTCAGGATTGTCAGATATTATACATTAATGTAAGTTCATAATACATTTGTATTATTAGAAAAAACTTCAGAGGAGTCTTATATTTATTAAATTTTGAATAGAAAATATACTTTACACTTAGGGTGTAATTTCGACAGTTACGGAGACAGGCGACATCGAAGTTTGTATTTTTCAATATTTCTGACATATTTCATATCAAACGTTGAAGTATCTTCTTCTTCTTCTACTTCATCTAGGACTGCGTCCTGTCGTCACTCGGAGCCTGTTCCCGGGACACAGATGTCCAGCTATCTCGCCCGGTCTTCCTGGGAGTCTGGTATTTGACGGCAGCTTGTTCGCTGCTACGCTCACTACTCTCTCAGAACAAGCTCTCTCCACATGACCTCTCCAGTAACGTCTTCTAGATCTTCCCCACCGGACAATATCCTCGACGTCGCAAGTCTTTCGTATTTCGGAATTCCTCACTCGGTCTCGGATTGCCAGTCCCGCAATGGGTCGGAGAGTCTTCATCTCAATTGTGTTGAACTATCAAAATCTTAAATTATATTGAATATTAAAAATTCATTTGCTTTAATGCAAGTCAAATAAAATGACAAAAACCTTACAAATTTATTTTCTTAAATTTCTGCAAGGTTTTAATCATTTTATTTGACTTGTATCGGAGTGAATGAATTCTTAGTAAAGTTTCAAATTAATTTCATGATGGTCTAACGTTTTACGAAAGATAAGCCATAAATATTGTAAAAAATGCAAACTTTGATGTCGCTTATCTCCGAACTGTCGACGTTTCATCCAAAGGGTAAAGATAGAATATTTTTTATTCAAAATTGAATGAAGAAGACTACTCCGAATTTTTTTTCTACCAATTACGAGACTCCCGTATATATAAATGTATAAATAAAGTATTTAATAATAACTGATATGTTAAAATAAATAGTCGCGCTGCCCTAGAAATTAGCTGTGCAAATCTGACGAGTTTTTGTTGCTTTAGACAAACTTTTCAGTTTAAAATTAAAAATGTTTAAAAGAAGCGCATCTTCTGTTTGACGCGACTTGCACAAGTTTTCGCTGTTTCAAAATAATAATAATAAAAAAAACTATACCGAATAAGTTTATTTATCACGAAATGTGGGTAAAATATGTTGAATAATGGTTAGTGAACTTTGATTTAAGCACCGAAATACGTGAAATTAGTCGTAAATCAACAATTCGCAACATTAACAAAAACAAGGACATTAATATAATGGAATAAGTATGGAGGGTGTCTACCAGAGATTTAACATTAATTAGTTATTTAATTAATTATCATCGAAAATAATGAACAAAACCCTCTTCGCTGAAGGACCAGGGGTTGGAAAATGAAATCCTCTCAACCGAGGGACGAATTGTCCGGCCAGGAAATGAATCTGCGACGGCTCGTGGAAATCGTAATAATGCATCTTTAGGGTGAAATATATTCTATCAGTCATTTGGAATCTATCTTTGCGGTTTGCTGATACCCTTGGAGATTTTCCTTCGTGTTTCTTTGCAGCCTACACAGCCGTTCCAACAGGGTAGTAGGAAGTATCGTCCTTGGTCAGGGCAGTCCGTCGAGTTGGTGATCAGAATATATCTCTCTGGCCTTCCATACTTCAGGTCACTCCCGGCTTTTTGAAATGTTTGAAAATAGTCAGTATATTGATGTGATACGTAATCGCATATCCATTTAAAAAAAAATAATGAAAATATCCCCTAAATCTTTACATTTTAAGATGCATTCACAGCAAGATAAGTTTGTAACTGATTCTGCGGAACTTGCACTGATAGTCTTTGATGGACCAATACCAAATTTCGTTATAACAAACGATAATATTGTTCATTATCGATAACTATCATTAGAGATCGATACTCGAAGAATTCATTTTCGTTCATTATCGATATCGAACGATACTCGATAATGAAAATTTATCTTTCACGTTATCGAAAATTACGTTATTCAATAGATATGAAATGGAGACTTCGATCCTTAGTCGACACTATTAATCTACGACGCTCCTATTACAAGGGGACGTAAATTATGATTATATTGACGGAAAACAAAAAATTACTATCACTGAATTAATGTCACAGTTTATGTTTAAACCAGTACTTACTTATAGGCTGTTATATGTAAAAGAAATTACAATGATTTTAATTTAAATCGCCACGAACCGCCCTTGATTGCAAGGGTCTTACTTAACGAGAGAAATGTAAATATAAAGTTTAAATCAACTAAACGCTTGTTGGATATTTTAAGGTATTTTTCATCGGTACGCAGTGGAGTTATTTATGACTTTGCTAAATCGTTTTATATTAGATTAAGGCTTAGATTGTAGTCGAATACTATTTTACAATATTTAAATAAAAATGCTTATTATTCCATGAATATTTTACCACTATTCCTGCACCTGTGTACCTACATGCAATAGTTTATATTTTTGTTTAGAATGTCGCGATACGATTGTGTAGCTCTGCCAACGACAAAATGACGTATTTTCACTAATTTTTTGTATGAAATAAACGACAATTGATATAGTTTTTTTTCAGTTTGTAATCGAGTTATATATTTTAATCGAGTTATTTATTTCTTAATTGGTAGGTAGATATGTACTAAACTATTTTTGTCCATTTATTTGTATCTAGATAGGTATATTTAAAATGTCTCTGTAGGTTAATATTTTTTTATATTTTACAGAAAGCTTAATGCACAAACGTCTTAAGTCAATTTGTGTGAAATTTTTATTTGTCAACAACAATAATTAACAGTTTTCAATTGATTTTGTTAATTTATGCAGACGGTAGAACAGAGAATGGAATATTTTTTCTTCTTCTCAAAACACTCAAATCTATTTCTTCATTAAAATCTAAATAGGTAAATTATATATTTAGTAGAGTTCCATCAAATATAAAAAATAACATGTTATTACGTTTTGTTTAAAAAATTTCACTAGATTGATGATTATTAACTCTCGAGCGCAAAACACAAACAAGTGACATTTGTGTCGATTAGTGATGAGATAAACTGTGATTGGTATTCGATTGTAACGATTATTGAAGGTTTAGTTTATATCGCTCTATCACAGTTACAATCAAACATTGCCATACTTACAACCGCAGTTTACCTCACATATAATATTACGCCTAGCAGATTTTACATAAAAAAATCTGCTAAACGACCGATGAAAAATGTCACATTGTAATAAAAACATTGCACATCAGTAAATAATAGTCAAATAAATCAACAATTAACACATAATTCGTTTAAAGTCTCTCGTAAGTGAAACAGACAATTTCCCCCTCGTCAACCAAGCATACATTAACTGTTGTCAGGTTTTCACAGATGTTCAGACAGTAAATAGTCTATTCGATTGTCTTTTCTGTACACCACCCTGTACCTTAATAATATTATAAAATATATCTTATTCTAGAATGGTCTTAATAACGTTTCAAATGGTCTCGAAGTTAACTAACACACCCCTACACCATTACAAGTATATCCTAAGTCTTTACAAATAATTATGTATAATAATAGATAAGATATACATGTAAATTCAAAATTTCCTATTAACATAATTTCCCAGCATTGTTTAACAATTTTATTGTGTATTTTTTGGAACATTCAGTACCCATTTGCACACAAATACATGAATACAATTATTACCATTATTCTCTACGGAAAATTTCTTATCGATTTTTTTTTCAAAAATCACAAAACGTTACACCATATCTGTCTTTAGAAATGACAATTTATCATTTTTACACAATTTTTACAAGCGAAAGTTGAGACATTTTCGAATCTGCCATTATTATATTCAAAAGGGGACACTAGAAAACACTAAAAAAAACGAAAACTTTATTTTGTGATACTAATTACACCTGTTTTGAACCTCGCCGAATATTCACGACTTTTTTCCAATTGAATGCGACACTAGCGCCAGGGCGGCCGCCAGCGGAACCGCGAGCTGTCAAAAATCTTCCCGCTTTCCCGCTCTTTGCTCCCGCCGCGCGGGAAACGGAGGCGTCCTCTCGATATGTCAGAACGTCTTCTTCTTCGTAGAAAACAGCGCCGCGAAGCCCGGCGATATTATCATTGACTTACTTGTGGTCTCTGGGCACGTTTTGGGCCGTGGACGTTTAGAATGACGCCTCGACCAGGTAAGTGCCGTCCATGCCCACGCCGGTCTGGTTGCTCTGAACGCCCGATGTGGCGGGAATATATTTACCGCATGCCTGCTGTAAGGTAACAAAAACACGTCATCAGTGAAGTATTCGAAAATTTATTTCAAGCATGTAAATAAGGAACGCCATAGACAGGAGGGGCTAGTCGTTCGGTCAGCAGTTAAATGAAACATCTATGGTTATTATTTGGCATAATCCGGTCATGTTAACAATGATTTACCGCCGAGAGATTTTGCATGAGTCATGCATAAAGTTTTTTTAATACATCAAAGAGATAAGTCATACCAAAACCCTCAGCGGTTGACCTCTATAACAATTTTAACTTCTGATCAAAATACTTGCGCGCAGGGATATATGTAAAGACGAAACAATGAAAATTAAAATGTGCAATACCTATACGACATTTGAAATTTCATCCTTGTTTACTTTCGAATATATTTTCTCTATACAGAGTTTATAATTTCAAACTAAATTATTGTATTGTTTTGATTTATAAATAAGCGCCATAATCTAAGGCGTTTATTATTTATATTTACTGAAAAATCTGTATAATTTAACCTCATAAGGTGTTGAGGTTCGTCAGTTGCGAAGCTGAAATTGTTTTATAATTTTAAACAATCGTATTAAATTTAAGTCTCAGAATGGTCCACTTAAAAGTGCATTACTCCAGGTAATGTAAAGATTTTCGTGGTCGACTTTACCGCACCCTCCGTACTCTCCGAACCTTTCTCAAACAAATTTTTCACGTTTAAGTAATTGAATCGGATGAGAAAGATTTCTAAATGATGCAAAAATTCACGACTCAACAATTTTTCACATTCACTTTCAAAATTCTTTGAAGACGAAATTAATAAATTGACATTTAAATGGAAAAGAGTAGCACTGTTCGTCATTGTTTAAATTCATTGTGATACTTTAAATATAAAAAATTTACTTCAAAAATAAAAAGGCACATATTTATAAATCAATCTAATTATAATGATGTTCTGTTCTGCTACGGACGCGGTGATAGTATATTAAGATAAAAAAACATGAAAAAAGATTGAATTCGTATATGGCGAAAGTAATACCTACGCTACTAGAAAATATTGTCTCGTCTTTACTTATATTATCTATAAAGATCATGTTATATTCTTATCTAGGGTATTATAACATTGGGAGTACTTATTTAAAAGTCTTCAGTTAAATAACCATAATATGTTTAACCTTCGTGTACCGCAAGGTCGAAAATAAGATCGGAGCCGGGTGGGGTAACAAAGCGACCCCAGTCAAATTTGCTTTTTAGTGAAGCATAATGGTTTGAAAATGTTCTAAAATATCTTTAATTATATTTCTTATACAATGCGAACAAGATTACACTAAATGTTTCGTCATTTTATAAGAAACCGTAGTATTTTGACGTATCATGACTCACGAGCGTCTGACTGACACAGAGCCATGTAAGTAGAATGAACTAGGCGTACCGCATAGAATATTGACGACTGTCTATGGAAAAAAAACATATTTTTTCCACTTTTGACTGTCCTGTTACACATTATTATTTTATTTTTTTTGGGTGTTGTATTCTTTGGGATGTTTATGAGGATTACAAAGATTACCAGCTCAATATCATTAATAATTATTGAAAAGTTTTAAAAATAAGATTTTTAGGTCAAGTTGTAACACCAATTCCAGAACGGGAATGTTAAGATTGCTCGTTTATTAAACCATAGATTGAAATATAATATTCTGAACTAGAGATAAAATATCTCTAAATTGTTTCGCAAGACTTAGTATGCTTCTTGTACAAGTTTAAATAAAAAGTAATTCAAGTACATTGGTACCTCGACATACAAGTTTAATTCGTTCCGTAATAGTGATGGGTTCTCTAAAAAAAGCTCTATACCAACTACTACACTGTAGTACTACATTCCATTGAAGCGTACACTTCATACCTTTTGAAGTGTAGTGCACACTACAAACTACACACACTTCAAAGTTATTGGAAGTACATACTTCAAATAGTACACTTCGGACCGAACGAAGAAATCTCTATGTATTTTGATATATTTTTCTTGGCGACCTTTTTTTTAGGTTACCAAATGTTACTTTGGGAAAAATATCGGCATATGTCTTAAATATTTTTCCCTTCATTAGTACCAAAATTTTGTAGTACTGCAATAGTTCACTTCATTAATACTAAAATTACTACACTTCATTAATACTACAATTAGTTCACCTCATGTAGTTTTTACTACAAATGTAGTGTACACTTTGTTGTCTTCAAACTGGTGAACGTGTGTGTGTTGTAGTCTTCATTTCGAAATGTACTTTGAAATGCCATTAATCCGTTCCAGCCCCCAAAATGCCACCCCGGTTGTTTTTGTTACGTGTTTTTGAACAAACATAATAAAAGAGAATGTAAATAAATAAACTGGTTTTATAAATTGTTACTTTCGCCTAATTTTTGTCACTGTTTTTCTCTTCACCGGTCTTTGTTTTTTCGCCACGCTTTCCTCACTTTCACCTGCAGGCCGTTTAAAAAAAGCATGTCCAAGGAGGGTTGTTTCTTCCTCCCTTTCAGAATGTTGTGGAAATGAGTTAGGCCAGTGTCATTAAACAGCTCCGATGCACGAACAGTTGCAACTTTTTCGGGGTGTTTCTTTTCCACGAACTCGGCCCGATTCTGAAAATAACAATGTCTGGATTTTTAAGATCTTTATCCCAACACTTAATAGACGATAATAAAAATTTAAAAAGTCCAGAGCGGATTTTGTAGTTCTACGGCTCAAATACACTGTATTAAAAGATGATATAAGAAAGATTGTTTCTTACAAACGTATTAATTTCTTCATCCACAGCGTTCAGATGAAATATCATGGCTAAACTTGTCACGACCGCGTTCGGTGTTACCACGCATTCAAATCTTCCCATCCTGACATTTGACAGATATGTCTGGATTTTTAAGATCTTTATCCCAACACTTAATAGACGATAATAAAAATTAAAAATAAACGAGACATAGGTTTACGTCGGTGTTTGTTTCTGTAAGTTTCTACATGAGATAGATATAGAGGGAGGGAGAAAGATATAAATTGTTATCTATCAAATGTCAAGATGGGAAGATTTGAATGCGCGGTCATGACAAGTTTAGCCATGATATTTCATCTGGACTCTGTGGACGAAGTAATTAATACGTTCGTAAGAAACAATCTTTCTTATATCATCTTTTAATACAGTGTTTTTGAGCCGTAGAATTACAAAATCCGCTTTGGATATTTTTAATTTTTGTTATTGTCTATTAAGTGTTGGGATAAAGATCTTAAAGATCCAGACATTGTTATTTTCAGAATACGGATGACTGTCTTGTATCTCAAGAAATTCGTATGTCAGGGCACTCGTGTATGTCGAGGTATCAATGTATTGAACAGAAGAAGAGGATACTGAAAGGATTATGAAAAAGCCATATATATTTCGCTGGTGTAAAGTGCAAGTATCGACATTACAATATGTTGCTACTTTATTATCAAGAATAAAGAAATTTATTGAAATAATATATGTTTTCAATATTTGAGGCGATAACTTTGTGGTTAGACACGTCAATAACATAAAATAATATTGTTTACAAAATTATTTGAGTTTTATCGTTTAATTCCAATCCGTTACCGATCAACTGTTCCTTGGTCAAAGCAATATAAAACTTTTTTCAGAAACAAGTTGGCCTTATACAATAAAACTCAAGCTGTTGTTATATCATCATAAAAAATTGCTATAAAATGTTGTGATTTCAACAGTTTTTATTTGTGATTTACAACACAAATTACGTCTAATATACTTACAATATCTTCATAATAAACTTCCTGGCAAGACTGAAAATGTTAGCACACAACCTTAACGCACACATTATCTTTATTAACGTTACCTATACCTATGAACTAAAAAATATTGTATGAATTTCATATATATTCAAAATTTTAGTTTAAAATGTTAAGAGTCATATCTTTTCAAGAGTGAATTCTGAAAAACTATGTGATATTTTCAGTAAATCAATTTTTTTTTCTTCAGTTATTGTGTTTTGAAGTAATATTTTTTTACATATATAAGAATGGAAAAATTGTTACAGTAGATACCAGAGAAGTGTAAGGCATGCAAAAAATATATTCTTAATTAATTAATACACTCAAAACTACATTCAGAGAAATAGAGGAGAAACTAATTATTCTAAAAACTTTTTATTAATCAAAATACAATTATTTCAACAATTCTACTTCAATCTACAGAAACATCAAAGCTAAAATTTTAAAGTATGAAAAATGTAATATAAATACAAAATATTCAACCAATACCATTTTCATTTTTTAGAAGTACCTACACTTGTTTTTTACCGTACCCAGAATGCACTCATATCCTGTATTATGTGAAGCATAAAACAATTATTTACATAAAATGTTAAAACATAGTATAAAAAGATATTTGATGTGTTTTATTAATTAATCTGTGCATTGCCGTATAGTTGACGTCACACAATGGTGGTTGATTTCAGGTGATTTCAGGACAGTGTCCGAAATCACCTGAAATCGTGATGGCGAAAACCGCTATTTAACCGGTGACACAATAACTGTTATATGAGATTTGTGTCTGTTTGTATAGATGATTGGTATCTGAGATTTAACTGTCAACCTGCGAAATATCACTTACCAATCATCGACAAAATCAGATACAAATCTCAAATAACAGTTATTTTGTAGCCGGTTTAACCGGTCGGATGCCGCGCAATTTCGCGAACGATTGCTGTTTCTTAGACACTTTTTTTGTGTTGGTTATATTAATGTAAAAATCAACAATAATCGCTAAGAAGTTGCAGTTTCTGGTTTCTCAATATACAGACTTCAATAATTACTTATATTTCTATAATTACTTGCACAATAATTACTTATTCATTAATTATGAAAATAAGTAACGAAATTTACTGTCAGAAATGTACGCACATGTTTATCGAATAAAACCATGGAAGCAATAACACTAAAGATATTGTATTTCAATCTTTTCGTTCTAAATATATCAGGGAATATAAAAATACTTAATTTTAACACTTTTTTTATTTAAAAATAACACTTTTTTAACAGATAAATATCACAATTAATGCGCGGTTCGAAGACGACATTTGGAATGATTTTTTGTCCGGTTTGCGCGGATATGAGGTTGCTTGACAAATAGAACTCGTTCATTCATTCAAAAGCTTGAGATATAACTAATGATAAGCTTTAAAAACCCATAAACGCAGGTAAAATAGGCCAAATTTGCCTACGTGTCTAGGGAGTGCAGATCTGCGCTCCGGCACTCGACCGGTTAAATAACGGGATCACCATAGTTGTAATTGGTGCAAATAGATATTTCAGTTTCAGTGCCATTAGGGTTGGCTATTAAAACGTAGCTAAAATCGTTCACTAATGCACGAGAATCAAAACCGTATTTCATGTCTCTGCAAGGTCGAAAGTTGCGTGCGATCACGCTTATACTTACATATTATTTTGTACAACATGCAAAGTATGGCATGTTGACTAATTCATGACGTTTGTAACTTTGACTTGTTCCATGTTTTAGATTTTTAATATAATAACATTATATTTATATAATATATCATTCCTTATAGGTATAAATTTTCTTCACATTGTCACGAGAAGGCAGAATTGGAAGGCACAATGCACAATCGAAATCCTTCGAACAATTCATCGAATTTTGTAAACATCAAGAAGACAATATGAACACGGGTCAGACATTGTTTGACGTTTGACGAGTGCGACATTACCAGCGAAGCGGTGTGACCAGTGCGCGTGTGTGTGACAGATATTCGGGCGAAGTATTTACATACATGCGGAAGTTGAGCGGAATATTCTCGAAAGTGATCGTAATAAAAATTGTTCCACAGATGAGTGAATAGAGATTATTAGTGCGAATTAAGGTATTGGGTAAAAGATGTGTGAAATATTCTTGAGACTCAGTGCAAGAACAGTGCTCTTGTTAAGTTTGTGTTCAGTGACTTTTGGGTATAAAACTTTAATTAATTTTGAGTGTTTCATTTATCTTCCACAGCCGCGATCCCGTGACAATGTGTATGAACTCGTTCAAATGCTATATTATTATTAGTAAAATAAGAAGAAATTGTCTGTGAAAAAACTTAACCTACTGTGGTGTAAACACTGTCACACTACTGTCATTTAAAAAATCGCTAAGTAAAGAATTATATAAAACTAGCTGTGCCCGCGCGGCTTCGCACGCGTAGATTTCTAGTACACTCTTTGGATCGTCATAGAACTTTCGCGAACCTTCTAGAACATTCTCCTTCAAGAACTTTCAAGAAATTTATCGAATGTTTAGGAACCTTCTAGACACACCGACACACTCCGCCACTCAGCTTAGAACCTTATAGAACTTTATGGAATTTTCTAGAATCTTTTCCTTCCAGAACTTTCTAGAGCAGGTTTTTCCGGAACCTTCCATACTCACCGACACAGTCGGCGCGCCTATTTTGAAACAATTTGAAGCATTTGCGGCCTTCCCATAACAAAACAATGCGCTAGAAAGCACATTTTCGTCACCCACTCCCATCCACGCACAGCCACCCCCACCAAACTCGCATATTTTCGATGTGACACCAAGGTCTATCCACCACCATAACCACCAGTGGGTGGTGGTTGTGGCTGGTTGTGGAGAAAGCTTGGCGGGTAGGGAAACACGGGTTTCTTTATATATATATAGATTCTAGGCACATAACATTCCTAATTATTTTTTAATATTTCTTAATATGTTAGTGTTATTAGTAATGTCTGTCAATTGACAACTAACTTCATGCGCCTTCAACTATCTCATCATTTAGCAAATGATTTCACAATAGAAAATGAAATTTTAAACTTGAATATAAAACGTTTCAAGTTTTAAGAGTAATTTATTAGCGGAGCTACTCTAATAATGATAAAACATTGTAATAATTAGGGAGCTGTGTATTATATATACCTATAAAAGTTGTATTATACAATTTTTCATGTGAAAATGTAATTTTAGAAGCGTTATGATGTATATTTAATTTAGAAAAAAATACAGACTTTAAAGTCGCATATATTCATAACTTCTGATGTTCGCGATTTCCTGTATCCAAAATGCTACGCGAAATTGGCATTTTACGTCGACTCACCTCCGCTCATTTCTTCTTGCCTTACCTAGTAGTCGAAATTCAGCTGTCGAAGTGAGTAAATACGTGTCGAAGTTATTGAATAAACTCTGTCGCCAAATGTCATGCCATCGCATAATTGGAAGAAGTGCTTCGGATACAAGGATCAATTGATTGAACATCATCGCAGATTTTCGACTTCAGTGTCTTCTCCTCTTACTTTCGAATTACAATACATTCATTTGTACCATCCCTCACACAAGAAAACCAAACAGCAGAACCACCAAGAAGAGTAGGTCTGGGCTGAGCTACATTTGGTAAATCGAAACACTTTTTAAAATAAAGAAATCCCAGTATGCCTGAAAAGAAAAGTGTTTGATACATGTATCCTACCGAAGTTGACATACAATCTAGAAACAGTAACACTAACAGCAAAAGCATACACAAATTAAAGTGTACACAGCGGGCCATGGAAAGGCAGATGCTCGGCGTGATCCTTCGAGATAAAATCAGAAATGAAGAAATAAGACGCCGAACAAAAGTTTCCGATATTTAAACGGCAGCGGGCTGGACATATGGCTCGGTGCCCATCTAGTATCCTCACAGGAGGATACTAGATGGGCACCCAGAATTCTACACTGGAGGCCCTGGACGAAAAGTAGAAGCGTCGGAAGACCTCCCAAAAGGTGGTCTGACGACATAGTCCCGTAAGCAGGGAGAACCTGGATGCGAAGGGTGAGAAACAGAGATGAGTGGAGGAAAATGGAAGAGGCCTACATCTAGAATGGAAGGAAGAAGGCTGGGGAAGAAGAAGAAAAAGATCCCTTACATCCTCATCCTTTTAATGCCGTTTCCACCGGCGAATGGCGTCGTGCACAATTGACATAAGTATTTTGATGTTAGAACACTTTCGACTCTTAAATTAGGTAGGAATCAACCTGAAAAGTATGGTGGACTAGCTCTGTTACACCCTGTATTATCCGTGCTGCCGCATTCAGAATAAATTGTAATTTATTCAGCTGAAATTTTGACAGCACAAGAAGAAGTGTGTATGTATATACATATATATTAGTTAGTTCAAACACAGAAAACTATTTTGTGAGCATGTTGTAATTATTCAACATTGAAACGTTGTTCCAGTTCACATTATTTATTCAGAGTCACCCGAATTTGGAGTGAATTTTATCGTGCTTCTGCGAAGGTACGTGAATGGGTAATGACCGTAATAAATACATTGCCTGAAACAGACTACAGAAAACAGAGAAAATCCTCGTTGTTATGACGTCAATAGTGATTTATTCACGCGTACAACATGTTCAAAAACAATAATCCGCTGCGCAGCTAGGGCGACCTAGCAACATCGTCATGTCGAGCAAATGAATGAGGAAAGAATGATAAGAAAGATATATAACGCGAGAGTTGACGGTGCCAGAAAGAGAGGGCGACCGCGGAAGATGTGGCACGACCAGATTAACTAGATACTGGAAGACGCTCCCGTTAGAAGCCTCATCAACCGTCGAGCTTGCATGCGAAGATGTATGAATGTGGACGAGGCGAGAGTTGTGTATCAAGATAGAAGAGTGTGGCGTTCTATCGTCTCTGCTTACCCCCGCGGTTTAACGGCGTGATGTTAAGTATTGTTTTTTTTTTTTTTTTAATATAGAGATGGGAACACGGAATACGTGTCACATCAATATTCTTACTATTTTCAAACTAAGCTGTTTAGCTTAGTTAAGCGTTTGCTTGTGCTATGAAAATAGGACTAACTTGCTAGTCTGGAGTGAGGTTCGAACCCGCGTCCTTTGGATCACGAGGCGAGTGTCCTAACCACAAGACCAACAAGCTACTGTGGAAACCTATTTCAACTGTTCCACTAAATTATGTGGCTGATTGGAAGAAATTGCCAACTGGAAATAGTAGCATGTATGCTAATAGTTACTCCTTATTTTCTTGCGCCCATCTTGTATGCTTGTGGGTAGCTTATCAACCCTATAAAGCGGTGACGTACAAAACCCTCCTAACAGAACTTTGGGGGTTGGTGAAGATGAGCGTCGGTAGTCACCAGTTTGTGGTGATCGATGGATGAGAAGAAGGCTGCTTTTTCGGGTCACAACCCGTCATGTAACTAGAATTCTCCAAACTCGTGAAATGCTTGATGCTTTTATTCGCTCGATAAAACAATTAAAAGTTATACATAATAACGATAATAAAGACAATGATAAAGACTCGACGGAACAGGGCCTCTGAGACTGACATGCCCTTGTAGGGCGTTGGCTAGTTTTTATATGTTTTTCGAACAAGGAACTCTCCCGAAGTCTAGCTGTGTGTGTGTGCTGCTGACGATGCGATGACCTGTATACCCTGCTGTGCCTTGTTTACGCGGCATACTCGCCACGTTTGTGTATATGCATGTGACCTAGATTGGTTTGTGTATTTATGGTATGAGACGCCATAGTACTAACAGTTAATAAATTGAAAAGGGAGATCTAGTCGGCAAAATAATCCCAAAAACGCCTCGCTGTTGGAGTTGTTAAAATCCCAAACACGATGGCACCATAATTACTAAAACACAACACAGGATAATCCGAAGCATTTGCATATGAAAGAGAAATGCTTCTGAATGGCTCCGCAGGGCAGCCTACACAAAACCATTTACAGAGGCCGTCGAGCGCGGGAGCCGAAAGAGATATTTTCTGGAACAAAGCCAACAGTGGCAAGGATTCGGGATGGTTTTCAAAATTCGCCTTAATTATTTACCCCCGCTGTGAAGTGAGATAGAACCTCTAAACAAGTGCACGCTGCAATGCTGCACACTGTCCCCGGCGCTTTTCAACGAGGGCTTTGAATATATCTCGACAATACCCTTAGAACATTAGAATGCAGGCATTTCAAAAGACCGAAAAGGTGAATTCTAATTTCATTCATGACTACGATATTCATACAAAAACAAATTAGCACGTCCAAATTCATGCAATATTTTTATTGTCTCATAGATAGTGGCAAAAACTTTACAGACGGATTCCTGCCTTGATAATGAGTCGAAAAAGTTCAAGCAACCATGACCTAACATCAGTAGTTATGGAGTTATGCAATATCAAAATTTGCATTTTTTTTCAATTATTTCTGATTAATTTTTCGCAAAAAGTTGAACTATCATTACAGTTACTTATATCAATTATGAAAAATTCATTCGCTTCAGTACAACTCAAATAAAATGATAAAAACCTAGAAAAAAAAATCTATTTTAATTTTTTGCAAGGGTTTTTTCATTTTTTGACTGGTATTAAAGCAAATAAATTTTAATCGATATACTTTTCTGTAATGATACTTCAACTTTCTGCGAAAAATAAGTAAGAAATATTGAAAAAAAATATTAGCTTAAACATTTTGCACTCGTAATTAAAGCAGGAATCTACCTGTAAAGTTTTTGCTACTTGCTTGAGACACCCTGCATAAAAGAGACAAATACAAATTATTGCACCAATACGCCTGTGCAAAGGCTAAATGCATTTGAACCGATTTTCTAGAAAGATTCTCCGGGTAGAGTAGGACTCCTTCCTCATGCTCTACTCACACACTGTTGACCCTTTACACACTCCATTCTACCCTTCAAAATGAAACGCTGCCTTTATTCCAAACCTCTACATTGATAACCCTGTTATACGTGGTTTAAATTTTCCAGGGTAACATCTACCTGCATTGGCCATTTCAGTAAATCTGCTACACCGGCTTTTCTTTTGCGAGGTATGACTTTTGTGGGCCGCAGGGGAAGTTGGCTGAGAATCATCAACAGGTCACAAACCAGGAGTAACAATCTTCAGTGATGATAGAATCGACTGAAGAAGAATAAGAAGAAAAATGTACCACCAAGGGTTCGTGGCAGAGGTAGACAGATGAAACATTTGAAATTAATTGAAGTTTTATTTATTCAGCAAAGTCAAAGTCAAAGAACTGAACACGAAATCAATCGGAGCTCTGTTGTTTAATTCACACAGCTCCTCACTAATTGTCATTCGAGAATCTTCCACTTGTATCTAGACATTCTGATTCCCGTCGTTCGTATTTTCTAGTCACTATTAAATTTCCGCACTGAAATTACCGTCTATTTTCTATAATCTGTGAATTCACCAAATGCCAAAGTTAAACTTTTCTTTTCTCGTAATTTATAATCGCTCGAGTTTCAGAATCATCTGGCGCAGTGTTTCCCAAACTATGGGTCGCGACCCACTGGTGGGTCGCAAGCGCATATTAGGTGGGTCGCAGTCACAACATCGCGCAACACGTCTCGTCCGGGTCGTGTCGTGTTTATTATAGAAAAGAAGTGTCTGCAATTTTCACTCATTTAATAGAGTTGAAAAATAACTTTAACGCCTACTTCAAAGAAGAGATGATAAAGTTCAACAAGATAAACTGGATTTAAAATTCATTTCAATACAACATACCGACTGAAATGTCAATAAAAATAAGTGAAGAGCTTGAAGATTTATCAGAAGATACGTTGCTGAAAAATCCTTTTAATCGTAAGCAATTAGCAAAATTCTGGCTTTCAGTTGCTGACACTTAACCCTGCATGTCTGACGAAGCGATGAAAGTTCTCCTCCTCTTCACTACCTCATGTGAAGTGGAGTTTTCTGCCATGGTTTCTATTAAGACTAAATACAGAAATAAATGCGATTAAAAGTGACCAAAATTGATCGCTACTGCTGTTATGACAAGAAATAGGCAACAAACGCATCCCTCCCATTAAAATATCACATATAAATATTTTTCGTAATCAAAAATTTCGATTTGGACGTTTTTCTTCTTTTCTTACTTGAACCGTCTTTCTTGTGGTTACAATATGAATTGGGAAAATGTGAGGCAGGAGGTGGGTCCCGAAAATTGATTTTTTTTTCGGTGGGTCGCGGTACTGTCAACTTTGGGAACCGCTGATCTGGCGTATTTCGGTGCGTACGTTGTTTTTTATAGATTCCAATATTCTAGTCTGCCCGGGAACCTTCGATTATGTGCCATTCTTCTCGATTTTTAGAATCTCGAGAGAGTACTTTATGTGTGGCAGAGGCCGAAGTTAGTGAACGCAACAGACAAGGTGATGATCGCCCGTCCACCCTTGTGCGTCCCGCGGTTGTTGGGGGTTGCGGGGGCTGAACCAAGTCATGCAAGAGCAGATAGCGGCGGTGTGTGGCGGAGCTGAAAGGCTCGGCCAATAGGCGCGGGTCCGGGATGAGTTATCCCCCCTCGCATCCCCTAGCGCGGAGGCTGTATATTGGCGGCCCGACCGGAAAAGCCTGCTAAATGCAGTGGAAAATCAACTATGTATTATCACACGCGTGGACGCGCGCGAAATCACGGCAGTTAGTTACGAAAAATATTCCCTGTAGGTCGAATGATATATTTTAACAATTTTTCTAACAAATTTTATGCCTTTGTTATATAAAATGTTTTAGGAAGACTCCCTAGGTTAAGGAATTCAATTGTTGAACGCTGCTAAAAATGCTCTGTATTAAAAGACGTCACTAACAGATCATCGATCCTTCAGCGAGCAAAATCAGCTGAGAGTACTTTTTATTACAACTTTCCTGGATTTTTGTTTCACATTTGTATTGAAAAATATCAAATTAAAATCTATTCCTTATCTTTCATATATTTCGCATCAATCACACATTTGAAACATAATCCGCTATGTATTGATTAAATTCGGCATCAGGAATCCTGAATAAGTTTTTATTTTTTTATATATTTATTTAAAAGAACAATATCCGTTATATTAATTGATTGATGTTATAGGCTTTTAGAGGACTGTGAGGGTTTTAAAGGCCGGAATTTTTTTTAAACTACTTTTCAGAACTAAACTTTGAGTTCCTTGTAATACTAAGGAAATACCAATCACACTCTGCAAATTAAGAATAATACATTATCTGTTCAACGGATGCTGGCAATTATCACATTAATTACTGCTAAAGGAAAAGCTCTAAAATAATATTATAGTCGAACCAATGTCCCAGGTTTTTAGTCATGATATTCTCCCTCTTCCAGGGCTCTACTATCCAGCAATCTTTCCCTGATTTATGAGACGCAAGAAATGATACTTATATGGAAGTCTGGAAGAAGAAGGCAGCTGACGTGCCGGTTGTTGGATGGAGAACTAAAAGGCCTGGCACCTAAAAGGGATCAGCTGTGAGAACTACAGCGATAAGAGAATATTCGCAGTCCATTAAGAAGTCTGTAGAGATCTGCGGGCTATGCAATATCTGTGGTGATTTTACACCACCGTACACCAACGCATATTCGTCAACTCTCTACGGCTTCCGATCTCTCTTTAAACAAACTGCTGAGTTGTCGTTGCCTAGAAACAAAGGAAATTCCAGAAGTGCGAAAGGTGATGACCGAGAACAAAGGGGAGAGGCAAGAGTCGACGCCGCTCCAACATCGAATTGACCGTACTACCGCTGCGCGTCCTACCACTGCGCGTTCTACAAACTTTTTTGTATTATAATATTATATTTGTATACTTTCACTTGCTCCCTGAGCTTCTCACCGGCTAGACATGAACATCTATGCGTAAACACTCTTTCATTCCAAAAATCTATAAATCTTCTCTAAAAGCACGTGCGTGTAAATAAAACATCCCTAATTGTAACCATACGAATTAACCCTGAAATAATAGCAATTATTATTTGTAAATGAAAATTTAGGACCCTAATGGCACTACAACTTGGGGAAGCAACATTTTCCACGTGGAATAAAGACCGCTATTCCGAGATAAATATTACACCTGGCACACCCCTAATGAGTGGCACGGGGTAGATTGTATTCCAGGGCTGCCAATACCGGAACACAAGCATCGGTAATTCGGCAAGAGAAAGCGGTATTTTTTTTCAAATAATATTTATTTTAAGGGATTCCACGATTGCTACGTCATACCATTGGGTTGTATGATAAGTACTCGTATTAGGGAAGGACACGCATTTTAAAAGTATTATTTTTTATTTATTTATTAATAAAGCCTTGGTCAAGCTATGTGATTTGTCGAACAACTAAAATAGACCCTTTTTCGGCAATGACTTCCTTTTATTCGCCATTTTTTCATGTTTGGAAACAAAAAGATATCGCTTGTAGGCAAATCTGAAGAATACGGTGGGTGAGCTAGAAATTAGTAAAACAAAACTATTTGGTATTTCGTATTGTTTCAAGTTGTATTCGGCTCGAAGGACCAGAGGTTTTTGGTGGGAACATTTGGTAAGGAAAGACAAAAGCATTTACTTTCTACGCTGAACTGCAAGAAGCTAGTTCAGATCCTCTTCACCACCGAATATTTTTTAATAAAAAGTTGAAATTTTAAGTTTTGATAATTGAAAGCGTTCCCATAAAAAAGGTATATATATATATATAGTACAATCAGGATGTAGCGTGATTTTAAAACGGTCTATATAACAGTAGGCACCATGTGAGGCATTTTATTTTCCTTGATTTCAACTCAATCTTGCCGAAATTCGACTTTAAAAGTTGGCTAACCTGAAAAGGACCTATTTTCATCTATATTCATCTGGTAGTAACAAATACCGTTACAATTTTTAACCCTTTTCACAAGGTTAGCGGTTTGGACATTTCCGCCATTAGCAGCCCTGCCTCTCGGCCCAAGGTTTAGTTGGCCGGAACACGCCACGCTCAACTGCCGGCGGTCACGTGATCGCGTTTAAATTTAGAATACTTTTATTTCCGCTTATGCAGCGCCACCTTCTTTCCATACAGAGAGTTTTATTTGACAGTTGGACTGTGCGGGAGGGGGGGGGGTTCCATTACATTTTGAATTTGAATCCTGGACGTGCTCGAAGGAGCGAGCAGAAGTACCTATGTAGATTGTGATTTGATTTACATAATAATGTCTCGAGATACGATTGAATAATTTATTTTTAATGTACATTTTTTTTCGATTTCACAGAAGAGATCCAGAAGCGCGTAGCGAGCGCGATTTGATATTATTTCCGCCTACAAAATCAGATAAAATCCAGGCAATATTAGTGTATGATATATTTTTGGGGGTTTAGAGATGATTAGGAGCATTTGCTTTTTTGGGTCACCACCGTCATGCGTCAGAAAAGCTCCAAAGGCGAAGAATATTTGAGGATTTATTATCTCGATAAAATAAGTACAAAATATACATGAGTATGATTATAAAGACAATGATAGATACTCTAAGGGCCATAGCATTCGGCCGCTCGCCGGAGGTCTACGAAGGACTGACATGCACCCGAGGGCGTGTGCCTCTTTTATATAATTTACGAACAAAGGAGTCTTGTGAGTAAGTATGAGAAATCATCGTAAGAAATTCTATTGATGCAGTGACCTGCCGCCCGCGCGTGTCTTGCTCGTGCCCCTATTTGCTTATGTGGCATTCCTTGTCACTGTGTGTGTGTGGCCTAGATTGGATTTCTGCATTGTGGTATGAATTCCACATCTGAGCTGAGAGATGGTTACTGACTAAGAGCAACGAGCACTGGATGATTTTAAAAGTAAAATTTTGAAGCGTTCTATCTTTGGATCGGTTTTAGATATGGACCTTGGCACAGGCGCTACAGCAATGAGCTCTTGTCACTAAATGTATAAAATTAGGTAGACTTCGGTGATTGGGGTCGTGTGGATAGAACGACAGAACAACAAGCACCGAAGTCCCTGCTGAATACAAGACCAACAGGGTAAAGGAGCTATGCAAGGCCAAAACTAGGATAACAACGTATCCAAAGACATATTGGCCTTGGAAATTCAGAGCTGGCACAAGTACAAGATGAGTGAAGGAAGACGCTTGAGGAGGCCAAGACCCACCAGGAGTTGTAGAGCCAATAGTGACCATGATGATTTTTATTTACTTAAAGAATATTATAGACATAGGAGGCCTATGAAATAATATTTAAACTTTCATGACTTTGTCTTTGAAGTTATGCTGAAATTAGTTTTATTTCCGGTTCCTCAGAAGAGGATCATGTAGATTATTTTGCTCTTTGCGTATGCCTCGCATAATCAGAATTTTTATATACTTCGGTATGAATTCAAGTACCGTATGGAACAGGCTAGACTTTTTGGTCGTTGATTCAATAATTATATATATCATAAAAGTATGCTTTAAGTTATTTTCTATCTCCTTTCTCTTCTTCCAAAAGATAACAAAAGAAGTGCAGTGGAAATATTGAAAAAAAAAACACCTTTTGGTGTCTCTTATCTCCTTATCTATTGACATTTCACCCTAAGTTTAAAGAATATTTTCTATTCAAAATTGAATGAAAGACTCTCTCGAAGATTTTGTCACTAGCTATGAGACACCTTATTTGTGGTGGTCGAGACTCCTTGTGTCTCTAGCCGTAAGCACAGAGCCGACACCCACCAATCAGAGGCTCGACGCAGCTAACTAGGCCCCAGTCGCCACCAAGTACGACCACACTAGCAATCGCATTCAATCTTTCTGTATTTAACCTGCTGCTTAAAAGGTCAACAGGGCGAAGGAGCTAAGCAAGGCCAAAACTAGGATAGAGTGACAACCGTGTCCAAAAGCGTATCTGGTTTGGAGATTCAGAGCTGAAGAGAGCTGGCGCAAAACCGAGATGAGGATGAGGAAGACCCTTAAGGAGACCAAGATCCACCAGGGGTTGTAGGGTCAACAGTGATGATGATGATTTCAACGTCACCTCTGTAAATTTGTGTAAATAAATTACCACTCTTAATCGAGAGTATAAATCATGCCATGTATTCATCTACCTATCCTGCTTCTGCTGAAACATACCAGGCATTTTACACGTGAACTCGCACAACACGTCACGTGTCGACACACAGAATCTGTCTCTGCACGGGTGGACATGTTCTTCTTCTCAGAACTCATACACTCACACACTTAGCCCGCTAAAAGTTTAACGATTTATATTATTTTGCTGTCGTTTTTTGTAAATTTTATATAAATAAATTTAGTAACATTATCTATTAATTTCCTGGCATTTTTGAAGGATCGTATGTAGTTATACACATTTGAGGGGTTGGTAGTACGAACATCGTATCCGTCAAAATGAGAAGTCAAGATATGTTGATAGAGAGCGTCTATAAACTACGTGGCCTGATCAAGGGGGAGTTAAGAAGAATGCTACGCTGGGCTACGTGAGAGAGCGGGGAGTCAGAGTCGTGCGACTTAATTATTTCCTTTATTTTATTTGGCTCAATTAAAATGGTATAGAATATAATTACCCAAAATTAAAAGAAAGAGAAAACAGAACAAAATGTCTCCTGGAATTAGTAGGAAAAAACTACTTTCCACTCGGGGGGGGAGGGGTAAAAGAAAAAGCTACGTTAGGGCTACGTGGCGGGAGAAAGGGGTTCAAAAGAGTTCAAAACGGAACCACGTGGTTTATGAACGCTCCCATAGTGAAAAAAATTAAGTACATATATATGTCACACCACTTTTATATGATAATGCTGGCTAATATCGAAGATCGTCGATAATTTTTATCATTTCATCAAGTTTAAAAATAGCAAAAATCATAAACATATTCGCGATCATTTCCATAATGGAGAGAAATTTCATATAGCGCGAACATTTAAGCATCATAATTCATTTAGGTATCCACCATTCAAATATTTTTAAAATTAAGTAAAATAATATTTACAAAAAAAAAAAATTAAAAATATATGACGTAAAAATGAAAAAGTATTGGTATGTTTAAAATAAATATCGCAATGAATGAAATTAAATAATATAAACGAAATTAAAACATCAAAATATATTATGTCACCTTAGCACAAAATGGGTTTAAAAGCTGGCGGCTCTCGGGCCGTTTTTTAAATTTTGGAAAAAATAAAATGATGCATATTTTATTTTTCATTTTGCTCCTTATATACTAGGCAGCACACAATTTTCACGATAGTGAAAAGCTTTCCAAAGCCTGCCAGCCATTAAACGTATTCTGTGTTAAATTATATTACTCAAGCATCATGCACCGTCCAATTGTTTGTAATATTTCAAACGTCACAATCATAGCATGAAAAGTAATTAAGGATTTTATCAAAATTCGATTCGGTTTTCAAATTTAGCTTCGGTGTTGCCCGCGCAACAAAGTATTTCCTTTTCATGGTATGAAATGTGTTTTTTGCGTGCGTCACATTTTGAGCCTCAATGAATCTGCCGAAGAAAATAACCAAAAAATGATGTAGTGATGTGAAGTCCATTTAAAAATCGATAGTGTGTTACACATCCCGCGAGTGATCGCTATGACAGTTGTTGGTAACTGATGAACGAATCTGTTTAGGAGTAGAGTCAAATGTGAGATTATATAATCAAAATAACTTTTATGAAAATAATGACGCTTTGATCGTATGGAAACTACTTAAATTTCACCTTTAAAGGTGAATTTGAATCCAATTTTGGGACAGGAATGAATCTGATATTATATGATATGATACTTGTCATTTAAAATGTACAAGAAACGTCGATTAAAGTCTTATAAGCGTATGTATATTCTTCAAGAAGTCAGTTAGAAGTCAGGATACCCATACCATGTGGACCAACTAGAAGAAGACGAAAAGCTGAATATGCAAAACCGATGATACCAGAAGACCAAGATGACAAAAGATATGTGTCATATACTAAGAAAGAGCGTGAAAAAAAAAAATTGAGTTCATTATTTTTTGTTGAAGATAATAAAAATATTTGAAAAAGCAATCTTTTTTGCCAATTTTAAAACGTCCCAAAAATGTTATCTAATTATATTAGTGAAAGATGGCTGGAATTTAAGTTAGATGAAATAATTTAATACTTCACTTGTCGATTAGAAATTTTGATACTCTCGAAACTGGAGTAGTAAAATATAAAATTGTAATTAAACTCAAGTAGAGATAGCATAGTTTTCTACTCATTTTTGTGTGTAATTGGTATTTAAAAATAATTTCACGTTACAAAATACATTTCTTTGATAATCTCAAATTTGGCTCTTGTCCGTATTAAATTTTTCATTTCGTAGCATGTAATAAAAAATGGCATGTTTTTAAAACAGAAATTCGCAAATTGGATGAAATAAATGACAAAAAATACAAAACAAAAAAAATATTTTATTCACAAAATGCTGTCATAGGCAGGGCACAATTTCAGTATCTGTATAAATTTGTTTACGTTAAGGGATTACATCACCCTAGAAGCCTAAAATTTAGGTAAACATTTGATGATTTCATACGAGGTGATTTTTTTTGTTGATAACTTAATAAATTATATATTAAACGATTTTATTGAAAAATTTTTCAAAAAAAGAAACGCAACATTCACCAGTGTACGCTTGTCCGAGACAAAAAAGATTGTGTAACTAGAAGTCATGCAGGTTTTGCCGTGGAAAAACTACCAACTACGTTTTTAATTCCCCACTGCAAAGGCTTCCTAGACCAGCAAACAGATAAGAGCAACTTGACGTCTTTGCCACCAACTTTATAATATTCAAACATATTTTAAAAGGTATATTGAAAGATTTGTGTTTGTCAAATTGGACTTAAATAATTTATTTGTATTTGTTTTGATTGTGGATTGAGTGAGGAAACCAACTGTTATGTAACATTTTTATTATATTATTATTTTCTAAACTTATGCTATTGCTTTTCACTCTATATTGTTTTATTTTTATTTTTTATTATATTATGCTTTCCTTAAGCTTTTACTTTGTTATATTCTTGCTTTTTACTTTATATAATATTTATCTTTGCATATTTATATTTGTATTTTAAATGTGCCGTATTCGATTTGTAAAAAACTGTTTTTTGTAAAATTGGGAGCAGTTTGAAAAAAATACCTTAATTCTTTTTATAAGCGACTATTATTAATAGACAATTAAGAAATCCGCATGTCTCTTTTCTGTCTAGGACAAACGTGCACCGGAGATTGTTGTATCTCTGTCACGGCGGAGGAGCTCCAAGTAATGGACATGACGCGGCCATTTTGTTTTAAATTAAAAAAAAAATTACAGCAAAATAATAATTAAGATATATTACAGATGTCTCATAGAGATAAAATGATATATTTTTTTATGGGGAAATAGGTATGAAGTTTTTTTTTGTTGTTCATAGGGCTTACGACCTATCATACGGCTGGCTTAAGAGGATCACTTTATACAATGAAACATTCACCATTTCCACCCATGATAGAATACCACATCTATCACATTTTTGGAAGTTGTATATATATTTAAGTTTTACAATATGTTTCACATGTTTATTGTAATTAACCCTAGCGTCACTGGCTTCCAAAGCTTTTTTATTCCCCTAATCAAATACAGATGCCACTAATGAGGTATCTATATTTTTTGATTGGAATTTTTTAATTAAATTTTTTTAAATTTTTTAAATTTTTTCCTTTGTGTGTATACGAGATTTCACCGAATCATTAATATTACACTAGAATATGCCTGAAAACTAACGCCTGAACCAGCCTGAAACCAGCCGTGCGATAGGCCGTAAGCCCTATGAACACCAAAAAAAAGTCCCCATACCTACTTATCCGTAAAAAATATATGTATAATTTCGTCTCTATGAGACATCTATACCATTAATGATGTCCCCTGGGATAAAATTCAGTACTGTGTTCTTGAAAAATTTGGACAAAATAACAGTTTATTATGTATATCCTCAATCACTTCTTTTAAAAAAAAATTATACTTAATGTCAGACTCCTAGGATGGTGAAACCCCTTAACATCTTATAATAAACTGCCTCAGAATTTCACATCAACGCAGGTTCACCCCGTACCGAAAAATGGCGAACAATGAACCCCGACAAATAAAAAAAAATCAACCGAAAACAATTCCAATTTGCATATTTCGAGCGATCATTTATGAATTTCAATTTTACAATCTGATTTTTCCATCTTCATTCGTTGATTATTTTTCCGGCACTTCGCATGCTAGGCCCAGAAACGCGTCGGAGAATAATGCCGACCTCTACAATTTCCAAAAGATCGCAATCGCTCCAAACTCCACCGCTTTATCATCCCAAATAATTTAATCGCTTCAAAAGATCTGAAGACACCCCTGCAATCCGTCTAACGAGACTTTAATATCGAGTTGGCAAAGGTGGCTAATCGGCATTTTTTCCACGCTGCACAGTGATCAATCAGTACTAAAGTAAGCTGGACAAAACGATCGAATATCAAATTAGAATTCTCGTTCAAATGTACGTAAAAATCATAAAAACAAACCATATTTAAACACCAGATTATTCATAACTAATGCATTAGCAAACTCTGTAATTCCCAGATTACACTCATTAGGGAATGAACATGCAGAGGCGGCTGACATTTTTGCTGATAGTATAATTGTTTATAGGACAAAGCTGATACAATTGTTTACATCCCAACGAAATGGAAATGGACAATAAATGTTTCTATTTTACCTTTAACTATTATTATTTGTACCTTTAACTTTATTATTATTTTATCTTATGTTTTTATGTATTATTATTATTATTATTATTATTACCTTTTAACTATTATTATTGTAACTTTTAACTGTATTATTATTTTAACTGTCTTATGTTATTTAAAAAAAATATATTATGTATATTGTAGAAGCTCATAAGGGCGTTAAATAAATAATAAAAAAATAATAAAAAAAATAACAGTGTGTTTACCGCCATTCAGACGTGGCAACATTGTGAAGTGGTCGCTGTTTCTTGACAGACGCTTAGATAAGTCGGTTCCGTTGAAGACAGCGCAGACGCGAATTTATCATTTTTAAAATTTACGATACTTGTTCAATATGGAAATAGCGTACCTTTATACACATGTTTAATAAAATTGTTAATTTTATCATTCGTTTTTGTCACTGAAATTTACCCTTAATTAATATTTTAGACTTTTGTAATATTTAGTATTGACTAAAAGATAAACGTTTTTATGTAGGGAGTGGGCTGTATATAATTCGTGACGTTAACTGTGAATATTTCCTGAAAACGTGGAACCTAATGTAGATAGTGTATAACTTTTTATTGTTCATGTTTCTACCTAACTTTGTATACATATACAAAAAAACTTTGTTTTTAAAATTCTTTAATTTCTTTTATTTTTATAATAAGAAAAAATTATATATTAATGACGCTCGAATTATTGAGTTGCAAAAATTTACACTGATAGGTTATTTATTATCGATATTTTATTGGGTTTCATGAAAATAATTCAAAATTCATACTTACAAAAATGTAACCTCGAATACCTTATTGAAAAAATCGAAACATTCGTGAACTCGCGTATAAACAAAATCTTACAGCTGACGAGAATTCAATATGACGTCGTTAGTTCTGGTGTCGCATTTACAGTAAAAAATTTACCCTGAATGCGCCAAACTTTTAAGATTTTTTTACGCTACAACAGGCAGTGAGGCCTAATTGCTGCAACAAAACACACCCAACCAGTGAAAATTACACAGATGTATTGTAACCCACCGGAAATAGATTTTGAGATGTAATTTGTGCAACAAAATTATCTTTCAGCAAAATTACATTAGTCTATACATAACATCAAAATTGATCACAGTGCGCTGGAAATATCGATTGTGACGGACAAGATCACAATGGCCGTTACGTTTTAAATTTCCCGCCCGTTCCGCGATACACGAATCAGCGTGGAGATTGAAAAGATCGGCATTGTTCTGTTATCAGAAGCGTTCAGCGATTTTGCTTTATTTTTGATTTTGCTTACAGGCGACACCGCCGACCGGCTGAGAGAGTCTTCCCTTCCCTTGGCCACGACTCTTTTGCTTTTTCTAGAATCTAGGAGCAGCACCTGAATTGCATACACACGCCCATTACATATGTCATAGACTGCGTGATGTGATCCGTCAAAATGCACGCGGCCATCTTGTAAAATGGCGGAACAAGCTTTGCGCGGGACAGGTGCGGAATAATTTTTAGCAATGTAATGCGGAATCCTTTGGGATATTCTGCCATGTGTTTGCGGTATTTTTAGGTCAGGGTCGTACATACATGGCAGAGTATCTCAGAAAACTCTAATAACGGGGCGTTTTTTATGTAGCATGACGATGTTTTTTTTTAATATCTTTTTAGATCCAACAATTTTAATGACATGTTTTGTATATTATTTATTTAACTTTTAATAATTCATTACGGAATGAGAATATAAAACGCCGCAATAAGGTCCTCTGATAATTTAAACATTACCTAAATCAAAAAGGATAGTCCACTGCGAAATGTTTAGTCACTGGTTAGAGTTTTCTGAGATATTCTGCCGTCTGTACGATTTTTCTGACAAATATTTATTAAATAGCAGTAAAAAACCTCAGAATACTTTGACTATAAGATTATTAACCACTAAAAGCAATTACCAAATAAGTTATTATTAATAAGATAAATTATTAAGAGTTAAAAAAATTAGGTAGGTAGGTACCTAAGTATAAAAAATTCCAATTATTTCATTTTAAACAAAATATCAGGCCCGTTATGTTAAAAAAGCTTTCTGTATATTTAATTCATAATCTAGCTATCTTGTTATTTTTCCACTAAAAGCAATTACCTAATTAGTTGTAAGAGATTATTTTCTAGCATTATAACATCCGTCATAGTCTGTCTGGATCATCTGTCAAACAGGTTGTCGCCATATTGTAAAATGGAGGAATAAGCTTTGACGATTAATTTTCAACGAGAAACAATGTGTTAATGATTCAATTTTCATTTTCATTTCCACCAAAAACTTATGTACTGATTACGTATTATTTTGTATTATCTCTTTACTGATAAAATACTGGTACATTATTAATAAATTGCCGGAAACGAACAACTATCGGACAATATTATTTTTGAATGATAACAAAAATGCTATCAATATTAATTGAGGCGATATATATTTTTATTAGAAGTTTAATCTGATAATCTATATACAGATGCTTCAGACCTAGTCTACAATTCGACAGGAGGTTATCAATACGAGTCGAAAATTTTATATATATTATATATATATATATATATATATATATATAATATATATATATCTTAACATATTTACAGTAGTTTTATGCATTATTTTTCAATATTTATGGATTATTTTCTGCAGAACGTTAAACAATTTTTGAAGTAAGTTGTACTGAATATTATTCATTCATGATATAGGTAAGTCAAACAAAATGATTTAAGCTTTGAAGAAAAATTCTGTTTTAAATATCTTGAAGAAAGTACAGAATTACTATTGACTTTTTTGAAAGCGTTACAACATTTTCGACCCGTGTATAACCCTCAAAGAATTGTAGATTTGATCTAAAACATTCTGTATTTTAAAACATTGTCAACTATATTAAAACATTGTCTCTTAAAGAAGTTCTATAGCGATGCTTAATTTTTAAAATAAATTAAGATTTAATCAAACCATAGATAATTTGTACATAAAAAAATAAAAAGAATATCCGGCTCGAAGGACCAAAATATTCACATTATTCGCAGAAACACAGAATATTTCATTGCCGTCAGTTGTGTATAGTCATTCCACCATTCTCATTGCACCTATTGACATCGGAAGTCGTGGCATGATCAAATTAACCAAATACTGGAAGATGGTCGAGTTGGGAGCCTCGACAATCTTCAAGCTTCCATGGGAAGATGTGTGGATGTGGACGAGGCGAGAGTTGTGTGTCAGGACAGAAGAGTGTGGTGCTCCATCCTCTCTGCCTACCCCCACGGAGGAATGGCGTGGTGGTAAGTAATTATATAACGTATTAAATACTCTTTTTTGTATAGATCCAATGATACAATATATTAAGATGAGTAGAAATCGCCAATAATAATAATTTTGAATGTCCATCCGTAACCGTAACTAGAATAAACTCAAAATTAGTAGGTAGCTGATATTATTCCGTTAAATAAAATGGAAACATTATTCCGATTCAAAAATTAGCATTATTTCAAAATTATTATTAAAATAAAAACATTGACTTAATGCTTTTTTAATAAAATACTCTTTAAATTTTTTAAAATTTTTTTGATTTTTTTTATAAAAATTAAAACTAGTAAGTGCGTCAATTACTATATCGCATCGCATATATATTAACTATTAATCAAAATACATAATTCTCTATGTAACAATGTCCATTGGCTCAAATAAGATTGAGAAGCAAAAAATAATAATACCTACTCTATTTAGTAATGGCCATTATTAACGTTATGCTACGCTACTCTAGATAGCGCTGTTCTCACAGCCTTAACTGGCGGCCGAAATATATAATAAAAGCACTTCATTTTTGACGGGTAAGCGCCCTTGTGGTGAGTACTGGCGAAAACGGCGCTATATAAATTATCCAACTATTATTATCATTAGAGCTAGTACCTTAACAATAATGTGTGATGAAGTAATGCTGTTTTCGTAACGATTTCAGCTCAAGGACTACTGCACACATTAGACATGATGACAGATTTCGAAATAACCTTCTATAATGTAGGTAAACATCTAATAATACTGAAAATAACATTATTTCGGTAATAAACTAAGTTTTTACGCAAATAATTGCATTTTCATCTATCTATTTTTAATTCTACGCGAAAACGCCCGCAGGTGTCACAGCGTCTACGTGACGTCAACCCTAAGTAAACATTGAATTGTGTCCATGACAACAGTTCTGGAGCCACGGTGACGGTTATTTAGGCGTGACGTCATTCGCTCTGGTCGGTGTTTCAGTTAAAATCGCCGATATCTGAATTTTATACTTTTATTTTATTGAAAATCCTATTAATCTCAAAGTGTACCTATATTAAAACTGGATCTTTTTTTAGTATCCTTTCAAAATATTTTCTTCTCTAAAATCCTTTATTCTTTAATACTGTCATCATGCCTATTATTTAGTCCTACATCAAAAATTAAAAATGGTTTATGAACGTATGATATGATTATTTCACTATTAATATTCAACATGGACATCAAACGTACGAAATGAAATATTTTGAAGTCATAGTAAAGTATTTTATTCTCATTTAAAATGCTTAAAAATCTTTAGCTTCTTAGACGGAGATTTGTTACGACTCAGAAGAAGTTAAAGACGAAATGAAACACTTAAATTATATAATGCTTTATATAATACACAAAGTCACTTGAATTTAACTATAACATATAACACTTAAATGCAAAAATACATGTTACTAGAGCGTGCCGAAGACACTTGTAATTGGGATAATGGGCATAGTGTTTATTTATAATGTTTTATTATTAGAGTATCATGTACCTATTATCCTGTTAGTGTCTCTGGAATAATCCAAGAATATGGTCCCGTTGTTCATACAATGAAAATAAGTATTTCACTATGTAATTTAATGTCCTGTTAATTTAATCTAACTAAAATAATCATAATCTAAATTAAACAAACCAAACCTAATAACCTAACCTAACCTAACCTTATATATTGCCTATGAAATGTCAAAATATGCAGTGCATTTTTCGAAACTTTAAAGTGTAATATCTTATTTAATACTTACTTTTTAAACGTAAATTATCTTTCATTTTGTTATTAGCACATTCAATAATATAATGAAATTATCATTTTCGTTGTATATGCAATGGACCATTATCTTGGATTTAGCCGTGTCTCTAATAAATAAAATAAAAAGTATAATAAAAAATAAAAAAAACTATCTCGTAATTCACACGAATTTTAAATATTCCACATAAGTTAATGTGGCGGTAGTCCAAATTTTAATGTCGTTTATCTCCGTAAATGTGAAAATTTTCTATTCAAAATCCAATGAAGAAGTTTTTGCTACGAGTATATGTATCTTTTCCACATTTTAGAACACATTTTAATACGGAGGCGAAACTTTTCGAATTTCCCTTGAAAATTTACCCTGCAAATAGCGAGGGAAATGTCTATATCGAAAATTGGACGTTTTCTGCCGAACTGGCAACATTGCTGGAGGAATTTAATTCATCAGCGCTAAATGTCATGATCCAATTTAATTTTCTAATTTACGATTCCTGCGAGACGGGAAGTCTGCGAAAATCAATCAAGGTGACTATTTCTGACGGGCTGGCGCTGGTGCGACCACGTGCACTTCAATTTATATTTGCATGACCGCAAGTATTGAATTTCAGACATAATTATTTTAATTTGTTGTAGTTTTATTGATTTGTTGACTTTCATATTTGATTTGATAACTATTATTTCATTTGATGTAATTTTGTTATACTTTCTGTTATTCACTTAATGTTTTATTTTTCTTTATATATCACTTTATTAATTGTTTTTGATAGAATTATAGCTTATCTCCTTTTTTTATTATTACCTATCAATCTAAACATCATTATATACATTGTTTTTTTAATGGTACGTTGTACCGTGTATTAAATAAATAAATAAATAAATAAATAAAGTATGTACTCGGCCGACTCGGGTAATCCCACTCATTTCATCGCAACGGATATAGCAGCTCTATGAACGCGTACGAATTATTAAATATGACGAATATTCCATACTAATTAATCTTTTTATATTTTTACCAGAGCTAGCAGCAGAAACTTGGCCGGTATATTCCTGACTGTTTTATGTGTCTAAAATGTTCAAGCAACCATGGCCTAATGCCAATAGTTATGGAGTTATGGAATATCAAAGTTTCCATTTTTTTCAATATTTCTGACTTATTTTTTGCAAAAATGTTGAACTATCATTACAGTAACTCATATAGATGATGAAAAATTCATTTGATTCAATGCAACTTAAATAAAATGATAAAAACCTTGTAAAAAATAAGTTTTTTCAATTTTTGCAAGGTTTTTTATCATTTTATTCGACTTGTATTTGAATGAATTTTTAATAATCGACATAAATTACTGTAATGATAATTCAACTTTTTGCAAAAAATAAGTAAGAAATATTGGAAAAAATGCAAACTTTGATATCAATATCTCCATAACTATTGACATTAGGCCATGGTTGCTTGAACATTTTAGACTCATACCATAGTCAGGAGTCTACCTGCCAAGTTTCTGCTGCTAGCTCTGGTACACCCTGTATATTACGTTGTCGCTAAACTAAATGACAGTCTTCAATAGCAGAGATATTTCCCAGCAAACAAACGATCTATAAAGCTATTGTGCTTTATTTCTGTCCATATTTCTGTATGGAATGGAGGCTTGGGTACAGAAGACACGTTAGGAGTCTGGAAATGTTCCATCAATGATTCCTTCTAATGATTCTACAGCGGATACTAGAGCGACCATGTATCTAACGTTACAGTTCTGCGTCGCTCTATATGTCGGCCAGTTGTCTATTGAAAAATTTGTCAATTTGATACTTGACCACAAATGTTTGTGGGACCAAAGTGATTCAACTGCGTGACCATCAGCGCAGATCATGGCGGAGAATCTCTAAAGAACTAAAAATACATGTAAGTTAAATAATTTGGTTTGATAAAGGTGATGTATAATTATGTACTTCGAACAAACAAACTTTTAAATATTTCTCCGATGTTATGGGCTCTCGTTGCACTTCGATTCTCCCCAGCATGTGTGAATCTATTAGATAGATAGTCATGAAATTTGTCATTATTTAAGTCTGCCATAATATGATGGAATTTACCAAATTCATCCCTTCTAGTATATTATATTTCGTTCACCCATTTGGTTCTACGATGCCGACGACGCCGTAGCAGCCTACGAGTAAGAAGAGAGTTTTCCAGAAGATACAGATTATTCATTTAGTACAAACGTTATTGGAGAAATGCGACTAATGCAAGACGCAATCAATGTGCGCGCTACGAAAATATTCATACGAATACGTACGTAATAATTCGTATCCAAAGTGCGACCGGCCTTAGCCACCAGACATAGCAGACCATAATAGATTAGAAACACAGACCATATGTAGTACTGAGATTTATTTCAGATAAATCTTTGATATGTATCACATCGCGTCTCGTTCCATGGACACGGGGTATTATATAGATCAGTGTCAGTGGGATGCAGCACATCACTAGCGCAAAGGCTATCTCATGTATGTGGGACAAACAGCGCGCACGATTTCAAAGAGGGTTGATGAGCATAAAAGAGCATGCAAACTCGGTCACCCGGAAAAATCGACATTGGTTGAGCACTTTCTAGATACGGGCCACCGTTTTTCGTTTGAGCCGAAAATCTTAGGAATGCCCAAAAGTCGCCAGACGCGCCTGGTCAAAGAAGCAATTGAAGTATACAAGCACCCGGTAAACTTTAATAGGGATGACGGTCTTAAGTTAAAAGCCTCGTGGTATCAAATCGACGATCCGCATAGTCGAATATCCTTTAGTAGATACACAATACACTACATCAAGATACCCTGCTTTCGACACGGTACTGCAATCCAATACTTAACCTAACACAAACTTGGACACAACCTGGTTTCGGTACGGCATTGCAAGGCAATACTTAACCTACATTTCAACGCACACCCATCACATCAGCCCTGATGATGGACCCTGCAATGGGATCCGAAACGTCGGCCAGAGAGGTCACATATACACGGCAGAATATCCCAGAAAAGTATACACAGAAGATTCATTTTACAGTGTTGTTATTATGAAATACATTGTTTCCCAGCGCGGTTCGATGAGTATCGATTTTGTTTTGGGGGGAAGTTATCCTCCAGCGATTTGGCGCGTTCCGCGTTCAAAAGCGAAGCAGCGGCGATCCAGCCAATAAATGTCAAGGTCGGGAAAAACACAACCCTAGCGAATGGGGTCAGCGATATAAAAACAAAATGATTCCGGGCGGTGTTTGATTTTAACACCTCCCCCCTTAATTATTTATTTATACACCCCAAGGGCTTTCGCATTGCGGAATTATTAATTTAAAAATATAATCGGGCACTGAACGCTGTTACTTAAATATGTTAAAAGAAGATTAATGTTAAAAAATGTCGATAGGGTAATAATTAATGAATAGGAAAGAAAATCCGTTAGGTGCATAATAAAAAACTTAAGATAAAAAAACTAGCGTGTACCCTTGTTTTTTAAAAGCAGCAACGCTACTTATAATATGAAACATCTACATGAAATACATCTACTACAGAGCATAATTAATCATTTTCACGGAATCTGAGCACAATTATATTTATACTATTTCTCTCTTAAATTTTTTTTTAAATAAATAATTTAAGCCAGCAATAACTAAGCTCTGGCATTCGCTAAAACCATGTACCTAGGTAACATTTTATAGTAAAATTTTGTGTTCGAAAAATTTTTTTTTGGAAAAAATTCTTTTTGAATTTTTTTTTCGAAACATATGCCCCTAAATACGATTTTTTTTTCTGATTGCGAATTTTTTTTCGAAAAATATTTTTGACAAAATAAGTTTGGACAAATTATTCGTGGTCATTTTGTCGTTAGACCAACTGTCCGTGGATCTTTTGTCCTTCTCAAGAAAAGAAAAAAATATATGAAAAAAATATATAAATAAAAGTTACAGACGTTACAAGAAGTTACGGACAGACAGATAAAGAAATTATTCTTATTGGGATTACATTTTATTTAGTGATGTTCCTTACATTCCTTCTTAGCATGTTGAGGTTTTGTCTATTTTTTTTTACATTCGGTGGTAGATTATTGTACTCCTTTAGTCCTATGAAATATTAACAATTTCGGGTAATTATTTTTATCAATTTGTAATTTTTATTTGGTTAGCATTTTTTTAAAAACAATTTTTCCGTTATTTATAGATCCTGGAGATTACTTTTGAATATTCCACTCTTTCTCTTTAATTTTGATTATATGGCATGAAAGTACCATTTGCAAACACGTATCAATTGAATTTTTTACGTAAAATTCTTACATAACATAACTTTTATAATATTAAAATGGGGGAATGAAAATTTCAAATACAACTGTGTTACAATTAAAAACTAACCATCCCGCTGTTTCCCAGCAGGTGTAGACAGAGAGTATAGAAAGCCACATTCTTATATTTTGGAAAATTTTGCTTTGGCCATATTCACACATGCACGCTGTACAATTGTTGAAGCTTTTTTTATGACCATCCTCCAATATTTGTTATATCTGATCGTGCCAGGTCTTTTGCGGACACCTTCCGTTTCTGCTGCTTTTAACACTTGTATTTTTATTTTTATATAATCCAAAGGACGACCTCAGGAATGAGGGGGGGGAATTGATGTCGGGTGGGTGTAAAGTGTTGTTAAGGAGATCGTCTAGCAGAGTGAGCAAATTTCACCATTTTTTCTCATATCTTCTCTTGCGTTTTTTATCACATTTTTATATGTAAATATCTCATTTTAAAATTTATTCATCAGGTTACGTATGTGACATTTTAATAAGATATTCGTATTTGAAATATATGTAACCTGATGAATAAATGTTAAAATGAAATATTTCCTTACAAAAATGCGATAATAAACGCAAGAGAAGATATGAGAAAAAATTTTGAAATTTGCTCATTCTGCTAGACGATGGCCTTAAGATTTTATTTGTATTTCATTTAATCATTAATAATTTCACTCCTCACGTCATTAAGTTTAGTATTAGTAAGACTACTGATGCATCAACATTGAAAACTTTATAATTCTTAAAAATAACAAGTAGTGAAAGTAAACAGTGTGGTAAGTAGTGGTCGAAATAAATAGATCATAGATGTCGTGCAATACTTGGGCAACTGTCGACATAACCCCATGAAAACATCTGTCGATTTGTGTCTGCATCGTAAAGCAATTCTCTATTGAAAATATCAGTTTACGAGCCATTTTTTTTAAACTGCATTAACAATTTCATAAATTCATCAGAGGATAATTCGCGAAATCCCGACGAAACACTTTCTGTTAATTACGGATAAAAATATTAATATACAGTTAAGACCTGCCCCGGGCCGTCACCGTGGGTCCAACTCCATATTTCACAGGGCTTAAGGCAAGTATTAAAAACGAAGTTTTCCTTGAAGAAGAAGGCTTGGGATTTCGGTACCCGAGATCGTCTGCGAGGGGAAGGACCTCTGGCGATGCAGCGGTTCTCCATCTGCGATGTGTGCTTACGAAAATGAGCGCAGTATTCAGTCGACTTTCTGCTATCGTCGCCAATAAACTGTAGATGGGTTACAAGCGTGAAATCTTGGCAACTCAAAAGTAAGTAATTGCCTTACTTGCATTCGTTATCGAACGGACCTTCTTTGTGATCGGGCGCGACGCTACGCGGAAAAAGGAGCAGAGTATCGCTCACTATTGTAAGAATGAGTATGTTATTTTAGTCACCGCGACTTCAAATTTACTTGATTATGTGATTTGTTGTCTCTTTCAATGCAATATTTGCTACATATGAAAGCCGGCTAGTGTGGGAATAACGTGTCTATATTATATATTAGGTCCTTACATATGAAATTGGCGTTTTGCCGTACTGGCAAATTTGATCTCAAATATCTTCTCTTTGGTTAGGAATTCCAAATCCAAATTTATACAGCTATTTACTCATGTATTTGTGTTTTGAAAATTATAATTCATTTGTTTTTTCCTCAATTTTTTTTTTCTTTGCGTCACTCAGTTTACAAAATGAAAAACTTGAAATATCGCGTTATTTACGAGTTCCACCGCGGCACCAGTGCTGCAGAAATGGCTCGAAGGATTAATGATGTGTATGGCGACGGTGCCGCAAAAGAAAACACAGTGCGTTTTTGGTTCCAACGTTTTCGTTCTGGAAATTTCGACCTGCAGAACAAGCCCCGTGGACGGCCGGAGACCAAAGTTGATAATGAAGAATTGAAGGCTATTGTGGAAGCGGATCCATCGCAAACCACATCCGAGTTAGCTGCAGGCTGCGGTGTTAGTGATAAAACTGTTTTAATCCACTTGAAGCAAATTGGTAAGGTGAAAAAGCTTGAAAGGTGGGTACCTCACGAATTGAGTGAAGCAAATCAACAAACGCGCGTTGACTGCTGCGTTGCATTACTCAACCGGCACAATAATGAAGGGATTTTAAATCGAATCATTACCTGTGATGAAAAGTGGATCCTGTACGATAATCGGAAGCGCTCATCGCAATGGCTGAACCCTGCCGAACCAGCCAAACCATGCCCCAAGCGAAAATTGACTCCAAAAAAGTTACTTGTGAGCGTTTGGTGGACTAGTGCTGGTGTCGTTCACTACAGCTTTCTTAAATCTGGCCAGACGATTACGGCAGATGTCTATTGTCAGCAAATGCAAACCATGATGGAAAAGATAGCTGCTAAACAACCGAGGCTGGTTAATCGCTCTAGGCCACTGCTGCTTCATGATAACGCTAGACCACACAACTGCACAACAGACGGCTACCAAATTAGAGGAGCTTCAATTGGAATGTCTAAGACATCCACCGTACTCTCCGGACCTTGCCCCAACAGATTACCATTTTTTTCGAAATTTGGATAACTTCTTGCAAAGGAAAAAATTCAACTCCGATGGGGCAGTCCAAACCGCCTTCAAAGATTTTATTGATTCCCGTCCGAATGGTTTTTTTAGTAAAGGGATCGATGAACTACCTATGAGATGTCAAAAGTGCATAGATAGCAATGGTACATACTTTGATTAAATAAATATATTATAATAAAAAAAAATCGGCTTTATGTTCCTCCCATACTAAACGCCAATTTCATATGTAAGGACCTAATATAATACGTCAATGATCGTCGCAAGTATAATTTTTTTTATATGAAGATAATTAAAAAATCAATCGTTTTTAATTTAATGTTATTTTTAATTAGATACTAACGGAATACTGGGTAGGAAAAACATAAAAAATTATACTTTACTTATTTCTAACTCAGCCCATATCCCATTTAAGTCTTCGGTCTGATCTAGCAACATGCATATGCATATTAAGTGTATCAATGCAGTGTGATCATGTAACACTATGTAAATATATAATTGAATTCATGTATTCTATGGGTTCAGGTTTTTGTCAAGAAAATGTAGTAGTGACATTTTGAATGACGATAGGGTATCTGCAAGAATATCAGCATCAACTTAGGGTCAGTACAATATACAGGGTTAATTGAAAAATATTAATAACCTCGCAGAATTATATTCCTGCTTTAATTATGAGTAGAAAATGTTTAAGCAACCATGACCTATTATCGAAGGTTTTGGAGATACGCGACATATAAGTTTGCATTTTTATTCGAGATTTCTGGTCATTTTTTTGTAAAACGTTGGACTATCATTACAGTAACTTATACCAAATGTGAAAATTCATTTCTTTTAATACATGTCAAATAAAATAATAAAAACATTCCAATTAGAATTTCTGCAAGGTTGTGGAGTTTGACAGTGAAACGTTGAAATGGGGAATATATCAAATAATGGATTATTCGTTTAATTTGTTTGTTCATTATTTTTTGATTTCAAACATTTTTAAATTATCTAACCTAAGGCCTCTATAATTTGTATGTGAAATTTCGATGCTCTTTTCTTTTTTAAAAGTGCTACCTGTCTCTTACAGATGATTTGAAAATTCTGAGAAAATTAGTTTTCTCAAATTAGTAAGGGATTAAAAAGATTAAAGAACTTCATAAAAAATTCAAAAATTAATTTGTTAAATGTTGCAAAAAATAGCAGAAAATTAGCTTAAAAATTAATTTAGATATTAGTTTTTTGAAATATCTTGGTATTGGAGCTTTTGGGCCACATTAATTAATTAATAACCTGCATTTATTTTAATGAATTGTGTTAAATTTAATTATATTTAAAGTTATGTGTATTCAACACTTCTATGAGAGTGAAGTATTTACGAAAACCTTTGAATTCCAATTGGAATTTCTGCAGAGTTTATATCATTTCATTTAGCGTGTATTGAAACGAATGAATTTTTCGTAATCGATAATGAAACTTCAACGTTTTGTTAAAAATAAGTCAGAATTATTGAAAAAAATGCAATCTTTGATATTGCATAACTCCTTAACTATTAATATTAGATCAAGACTTTGAACACTTATAATCAAGGCAAGAATATAATCCTGCGAGGTTATTAATGTTTTCCAAATAACCCTGCATATTGTATGTAAGACACAAAACCAAATCAAAAAATAACCAGCATTATTAGAATGCTGACTTATTCTAAAGAACTCGGGGTTTCTTATAGTTTCATATCATGTACTAAATAAACAAATAAAAAATAAACATATTTTTGTCACTTCTTTTTTAAATTTCTTTGGGCGCGTTGGAGATGAAATTTTAGTTATGCAACGAAGTACGCGCTACGCCATCATGCGACGGTAGTTTTCACCCCATGAAGTTATTTAACACAAATCTGTTTTTAATTATGGCGAAATCCTCCTGATGGTTTTTAGTCTCGGTATGCCGCCGCTGCGCTGGGTGACGTTCATCTCTTTGCCGACGTAGAACAGGGATCTGTTATCTGCGGATATCACTTAAGTTGTCAGTTCTCGCGGCTGGTTTAGTTCGCCTCACGTTCAAATTGTTGTACATTTCGGAGGTTGTGTTGTGAGAAGCCATTTATTTTATGTGTGCCGAAGTATTACGTTTAACACGCACGCATAAGAAGACGCACCGAGTTTTTTTAAGCGTGTCAAAATTAAGTTGTGTTGTCTATTGTGGTTAAGTCGTTGCATAATTGTAATCCGTTGCAAATACAGACCGCCAAAATAAATAGACATAAAATAAATAAAGGCACCACGTCTGGTGCCAATGCGTTCGTATTGTTTAAAAAATTAAACAATTATGAAAGGTTTAAATTAAATTCTCTTAAAAAGAAGAAGACTTTACTTAAGAGACTCGGTTCGGTAAACAGTAAACTAAATATATAACAAAAGTCTCTAGATTCTTTGTTCCCGAAAATTATCAGTTATTAATTATTAATTAGCTCATTTTGAGTGGCTCGCTGATCGAAAATTTTAACTTGGAACATACTTCTTACCGAAATTATTTCACCGTCCGGTATCGTGATATTTATAGGTACCTTTCCGCCTCCAATGGCAGAAGTATTTCGTGCTAATACGACAGTTATTTAGACTATTCGAAAACCGTTAAAACAAAATCAGGAAACTTCTGGTCCATCCTATCGCAACAATATCAAGAAATATTTATTATGAAAAGATGGATAAATAGAAAAGTGATGGCCAATGCCCCACATGACTGTATTTGGTTGTTGCGTTGGTAGCAATTGTTACCAGGACGCCAGCAGTAGGGTGAGTGTTTAATTATCGCGGTGAAGTTTGCGAAACACTGCTTCAAGGTCCCGAAAGAGATAAAGTGGAAAGTAGGAACTGGGGGGCTGCCGAGAACTTTCCGGAATGAAGAATTTATAAAGTTTTACTTTTTGATGTCTCAAAACCTAAGGCGAGAATTATTAGTCGCCCCCTTTCCGCCCCTCCCCGCCGCCCTGGAAACGTGCAAAGTTTTGGCAAATGTTGTGTAAAATATTATTAGTTACGCCCCCAGGGAAGGCGCGAGGACTTGGCGCGAACGTAAAGGGAAGCCACCCGGGTAATTGCGGGACCCGAGGCACAACACTGTCAAAGTGACAGCCTGGAACAGAAGGTTACGGTCCACCGTAGCAACGAGCTGATCGTATTTATGGTGACAGTGGCAAGGAGATTAAGCATGACGCCATATCTCCTGAGGAGTAGGGAGAGAAGATTAAACACCACAACTGTCCTGATACACCAATTGTCACGTCCACTTTCATACATCTTCAACGCACGCTTTTCGACTTTCTAAGCTTTTAATAAGGCCTATGTTTCATATTGTTTGGTGTTCACCACTACTAGACCTAGATGATTATTTGCATTTACGTCACGAGCCCTCCTCACTTTCAAAACCTGCAGTTCGACTAGTGAAACCGTTTTTATTGCTACCTAAAATTATCACAAAATATTGACCACTGCCTCCAGAAGCATCCTCGTCACTATTATCGACATCGTCGTCATAGTGATACCATATCGCTGGAATTTATCATCGGCTTACGAGCGTCATGAAGCTGAAAGTGTTGCGAAAAAGGTATTGAAAATTGTGTCACCAATTTGTGGACCTCGTCTCATCCAGAGAAAGAAGAAGACTGCGGCAGCTAAGGCGAGCTTCCCTTCTCGTATACAGTCCATGCAATATCGTTCAGTGGTTTAGAAAATCTACGATCAACTATTTAGAGCTGCTGCGAGCAAGATATGGTGGCTAACATTTGATAACTGGACAAGCACTTGAAGGGGAGACGCTAAACCTAGCATTACATACACTTGTAATTTGTTATGTATAATAATTTGCTGAACCAACTGTAGGAAATATAGAATGACAGAGATAGTAAAGTACGACCCAGGGCCGTTTTATGAGCAATGGTTCATATATCGGCCATACACTTTCGTCATCCACATTGGCACTATTTTATAATGCTAAAGCGGTCAACTCGCCACGCCGCAGATGAGAGAAATGACAGGAACATCGATGAAACAACCAAAAATATGTTAGTTCACACACTTCTCGAGTCAAGCTCGAGTGTCTTAATCCTACAGCAATAGATACAACCATAGCACAGGTATATCTATGGTAATGAGCAAAGGACAATCGCACTTTTTTTGACAGTGCAATAATCTTTGGAGTGACAATTTTGAGCCGAACAAGATCTGGAAGAATGCAACAACCCTGCTAGGGTACTGGCTGGATAGTCGCTGGAGTTAGTTGAAAGAGCAACCCTTAACCGAAACTTAGGCCAGTATTACTGCTTATTGTTTTGCTTCAAATCGTGGATTGATTGCTTTGTATTATAACTCTGCACGTTTCGTCATAATTTCTAATGTCAGAACCAATCTTATCGCTGGTGATGGATCTAAGTTGGGGTCAATAACACAACGTTGCTTGCTCGTGTCCATATTGGCGCTGAGTCGCATCTAGCCTGGCGCTACAACTTAAATGATAGACTCATGCTTTTCCTCTTCTCACCTTCTCTGTTTCGCTGACGACATGAAAATCTTTACAACAATTACTATAAGCCGATATATCTGCTCTTCTGTCAGATCTTGATCGCCTGGAGGATTACTGTACCTACCAACCGTTTGGACCTTAATCCTTCTAAATGTTCAGTAGTCTTATTCAGCCGCAAACGCAACATTTTATCTACTAACCACATGATAAAGGGCCAAAACATTCAACGCTTGTCATGTGTGCGAAATCTAGGTGTTTACCATGATAGCAAACTACTCTTCGATGCCATCATCGACAACATTATAACAAAGGCTACGCTTGGCTTTGTAATGCGTACGTACGTAACTACCTCATCTACCAAAGTAAAGACCCTCAAAATCCTGTAAGTATTGCACATTTGTGTGTAGTAATTTAAAATACGCTTCACAAATCTGGAATCCTGCATACAATGTGCAAATATCACGAATCGAAAATATACATTTATTTTTAATCAAATACATGGAGATAAGTGCACAATATGGGGTTGAGAGCTATTTTTAATATTAACACATTTTCCGGTATAATTGAGTGTCCTGATTCCAAAAATGTCATAAAATAACCCCGCTCCCAAGTAATAATATTTAATAACGAGTAATTAAAATTTAAAATATTTATTGTAATTATTCCCTTAATATGTTTGACAGATCAGCTTGGATCACTCATTTTATCTGTTTTTTTTCACGTATCTATGGATAAGTATTTGAATCATAGACAAACCGCAGTCTATACAATGCAGTAAAATCAACTTAATTCCTCAACTCAAAATAGGTTAGGGGTGGAGCATATGAATTCACCTTCGCGGTGACTGGTACATGGTTTGTTTCGAAATATTAACAAGATAACTTAAAATACGAGTATGTGAACACCTAAATGTCTTTGAGTGTTTGTATAGTAATCGTATCCTTAAAAATATTATTATTTTCAGTGTACGTTGTATAACACGTTTACCAATCGACTCCATTTTCTGATAATTTAATGCTAAAAAGAAAACATTTATTGACATAAATATATTTAAGCAGTTGATTCAATAATACAAACGATGTATGTACATATATTATGGACCAAGTGAATAATTGGATATTATTCATACTGCCCTAGATATCAGGTAAAATGAAAATTATTTCAGGCGTATTCTTTTGTATATATTAAAAATAAACACATTAAAAAGAAAAGGGAAAGGTCCTATTCCCCTTCCTTAAAAAGTAAGAGAATATCTCTTTAGCACCATCGAGCGGATGGTGCACGGATGACTTGTGGAGTCATAGAAGGGTGGCATCTGGCGTTCTTTGAACTTTATTTAATATATTATTAATATATGTAATAATAAACACTATCGGCTAGAAAGGGGAAACATTTCTTTTATTTTTTTACCTTTTTTTACTCATTTTGTGATTATCTGTGATCAAAGGGAAGTATCCCCTTCAGATACGTTGAAGGATCGAACTGTGAATTCATTTTGTGTGATACTGCACTTCTCTTCGGATCCGTGGATCATTATGATAAAGGAGAATCATCTTCTTTATTATAGTGACTAAGATCCGTTCAAGGATCAAACACCGATTATTTGGGCATTATGGAATGCCCTGATATTCACATGGTCTACAACATATATACTATAATTTTAATTTAATAAAATATTATATTATTAATACCGCCTTTCCTGAAAAATAGTGCCCATGCTGTTGTTGTTAGTGATAATAATCAAAAAATATATTATACTATATAAAAACTTAACCTAACATTTCAAATGTTTGTATTATACATACAGGGGTTGCAATCTTATTTATATATATAGCTTAATGAATTTATTAATTATTCTACCTTAATGTGCACAGAATTAATCATTCTAGTATAAGTACATTAAGTTTAAAATGTATTTTAAATATATATTTTTTGCATAGTTGTGAAAATGCGTTGTTTTGTGTTCGTTGATATCTGTGCTGATGTTATGTTTGCTGCGAGCATGTCAACTATAAAAGTTAAAGATATTTAATATATTATTTGAAATAAGCATGTGGTAGATTTACCGGTAGTATCGCCTTGGCAAATCTTCAGGTGAGGTGTCATGGAAGTCGACTGATGTCTAGCGATAAAAGGGTGGATCTCGAGATACAACATTGCCGCAAGAACTAAAACCTCTTACATATGTACATATACTTTAGAATGTCCGTAAAGCCTAAATTTACGACTCGATATTTATGTCTACCTAGGATGACACATTTCGTAGCGTCAAAGCCTTCATGCACAGGATCAATATCGAAGAAAAGATCGAGACATACGTAGCGTTTAAAAAAAAAAATCAAATCATTGTTTTTTTCAAGATATATTATAGATGTCGCAAAGAGAGGAAGCAATTTTTGTTGGAAAGTAGGTACGAAGGTCTATTGGGTGTTTATAGGTCTTACGGCCTTTCGTAGGGCTGGCTTAAGTGATCACTTTACACATTGTAACTTTCACCAATTCCATCCATGATAGGCTATCACATCTATCATTTTTTTGGAAGTTGTATATACAGGGTGTCCCATATCTCGACGTCAAGCCGAAATCGGTCATAGTAGTTATCAGAAAAATATTTTTAAAAATTAAAAAAAAACAGTCAGTTAAAACTGGGCAAAGTATTGATTTTGAATACTTGGTTTGGTCAAAAGGTGACATTTTTTCCAAGCTGGAGCAGTTGACTTTTAATTTTGGACAAAAGTTTACAGAAGCTTTATTCAGGATTACATGAAAATAAAAAAAATGAAGAAAAATAAAAATTTGTAGCAACAGGAGTGAAATTTTTTAAAACACATGAGTTAGATTTTTTTAAATATTTTTCTGACAACTATTATGACTTGGCCTATCACCCGATTTCGCCTTGACGTCGAGATACGGGACACCCTGTATGTCAACTTTGCACACCTTGTTTCATATGTAAGTTATATTTGTCAAGTTGTATATCGTCCCTTTAGAGGTAAAACTCACTAAGTGACATTGGAGTAATTCTGAGATAATGCGGCTTAAACATTCAACATGTGGTATTAAGATTATTGAAAATGTTCAAATTATGAGTTTTCCACTAAACTATCAATAGACACGTAATATTCACTTGATTGATTTTTAAATATGAATGTTGGTATTCATAATTCATTTTTGCCAATATTGCAGTTAGGGAGTTTTACCTCTAAAGGAACGATATATTGACATATACAACCTCCAAAAATTTGATAGTTGTGGTAACTTATCATGGGTGGAATTGGTGAGCGTTACACTGCGTAAAATGATCATACTCACACAGGAAGTATATTGTTACTTACTTGGGAAAACTCTCGTCTTAAAATATCCATTCACTTTTTTAGATGGTTCTCAAGCTTTCAAAATGTTCTCGCAAAGGTCTAATATATCCAGGTCTACTAATCAATCGATTATTCCTAAGCGATTAGTCTATTTACGTTGCCAATTGCTCACGAATTTGACGTAAAGATTAACTAACAAGACGACGAAAAGAAATTTTCCTCTTTATCGGCAAAAATTTCAATCCAACAAAATAAATTTTGGGAATAGAGTAAGAAATAAGAATAAGTGACAGCAACTGTCAGACTTACGTTATAATATCAATCTTGATATATTTTTGAGATGTACACTTAGGTAAGAATTTTTGGATATTGTGATATTTGAGTTCAGGGAATTTCGGCAGATAAAAGGCAATCTATTATTAATATTTTTAATATTTAAACCATTAATTTTATGGTCAGAAATTTTAACAAAACGTTATTTATGTTAGTATATAACCACTAAAAATTACTTATTTGTCTACCGGTTTTGAGACGTAACCCGTCTCTTCGTCATGACAACCACTACACTAGCATGTAAATATCACTACACACCGCAACCGTAGTATTATTTACACACCAATACATTCAACAAATATTTAAAAAAATTGTCCTTCTTACAGAGTCTTAAGAGAGTCAAAAGTGTAATTAATTACAGGGTGTTTTTTTATACGTTTTTTATATTTTAAAAAGCAATGTTGTATCTCGTATTACAGTGCTAAAGGTGTTACGTAGCACCAACAGGGTGATTCAAATGTTCTGCTCTACAAAATTCTGTTTTTTTTTTACTTGCAGCAAAAAATCTTCGAACGGGGGACGTTTAGACCTCGGTGTGGACAGTGCGGGGGGAGGGCGGAGCCTCCGGGAGCAGGTCGTTGGCGGCCGGCTTGGCGAACAGGGGGTACGCCACTGAAAACGGCTGCTCCCTGTCCGATATCTTGAAGTGACGCAAAATTTTATTCTTCTGGCTACATGCGCCATTTGCTGTAGTGGTTATTTTAACCGGTTATTTTAAAATAACAGTTATTTTAACCGGTTATTTTAAAATAACTGTTATTTTGACCCGTTATTTTATCCGGTTATTTTAAAATAACCGTTAGTTTAACCGGTTATTTTAAAATAACCGTTATTTCAACCGGTTATTTTCGGCAGGTACATTCATTTGGGATTTATATCCGATTGTATTGATGATTGATTGCTCAGATATATTAAAGAGTTAAGGTCATTATTACAGTCGTTAGACATATTTAACTGTAAATAGTTACGGATATTTAATATGAACCGCATGTTTTTCCGAGAGACAATTCTCGACGTTTCGTTGGAGTCGTACTCAACTTCATCAGGATAACGACCGTGGAGGTACAGGGCGGAATGATTAATGTTATAATGTGAATACTCCACAACAAAGTGCACATAATTTACGCCCCCGGTCGCGGAAACGTTAATCAGTCCGCCCTATACCTCCGCGGGTACAGGTCGTTCTCCTGATGACGTTGAATATGACTTCAACGAAACGTCGAGAATTGTCTCTTGGAAAAACATTCATAAAATATCCGAAACCATTTACGGTTAAATATGCTTAGATGTAATTGTTGTCTAGCACTGATGGTTGCCCGTCGAATTGCAAAAAAATCGGTTGCTAATCATCGACGCAATCAGATACAGATCTCATAACTGTTAGCGCATCACCGGTTAAAATACTATCACTAGTTTGTTGCATCAAGAAAGCATACTCACTTTAAACAAAACTAGAAGTCTAAAACAACATTCATAAGTATGATATTTATAATGCAAATATTATATCTATACATTCTAAAGAATATGAGAAAGATGCGATCAAGAAGCGAAAGATTGCGATAAGAATTCGTATTAACCAACAAGTGAGACACTTCTGCCATATTCTCAACTAAGCAATGTTGCTATTTCTATATCTAGTTATGCATAATATTGTAGTCCCGCCAATTTTGACGTTTTAAGTTTGAAATTAATGAATTCAATCAATCAGAAAGCTCTAAAACGTAAACATGAGCTTTCTAATTCATTGAATTCACTAATTTCAAACTTGTTAAACTTAAAACGTCTACATTGGCGGCATTACAATGCTATACAATAATATATCAATTATATCAATAATATATATATCAAGATACAGATATAACAGTATTGTTTAGTTCAGAGCACGCCCAATTATCTGCGTAATTCTTAATTATTTTCATATTTTTGATACTTTAATATCGCGTAAGTTGTGTTTATGTTTAGTTACAGAATATTTTAAATGAGACGTGTATAACTTAAAATATGTATGATATAAAAATTTAATAAAAACTAGGCGTACACCCGTGAAAAATCACGGGACGTAATAATTGTAGGTAAGTAATTTTAAGGCTGAAAATTCATGAATAGAAAACCATTTTTTATTGACTATTCGCTTAAACCTAAAACTAATATAAAAATACTTTTTTTCTTTATTTTTATTTTGCTACACTGTTCCATTTATTGACTTATACATGAAAATTACTCGTTATATCGAATATGAAAAATTCATTCCCTTTAATACAAGTCAGATGAAATAATAAATACCTTTGAATTCCAATTGGAAAACATTCCAATATGAATTTCTGCAGGGTTTACTATATCATTTCATTTAACTTGTATTTAAACAAATGAATTTTTCATAATCGAGATAAGTTAGTGTAATTATAGTCCAACGTTTTGTAAAAAATAAGTCATAAATATTGAGAAAAAAATGCAAACTGTACATAATAAAACTGACAACGGAATATCAAAACTATAAAATTTTCGATTTATATATAAATAAAAAACTTGTTTAAGACCATTTTTGAGTCTAATTATACACTACTAGTTTCGTTAACTACAGATGTTCTCATCGACATAGTTTCCTCCCTACAATTATTATTATTATTATTATTTTATTTTATTTTACGCTTAACAGGCCAAGAGGCCCAATTACAGAATCGAAACAAATCACAAAACATCCAGGCTTGAGTAAATTTCATAGATTAATTGTGACCCCACCGGGAATCGAACCCGGAACCCTCGGTGTGAGAAGCCAGTGTCATGCCCACTGGACTGGACTGTTTATTCAACATTCCATCAAGAAATGGGTAAAAGAAAACAAATGATTTTAATTTAATTATTATATTATTACAGCGCGCGCATCCTTTTATTATTTAGAATTTAGTTTGAGACTCTAAGGCCGGCGCCACACTGAGCGAATCTTCCGCCGCGTCTTTTACGTCGCGTGAAATCAGCGAAGCAGATTAAGATCGACCGTTTATCCGCGTAGTGTGTTTGATAAGCGCATATTGTATGAAAATAAATGTAGCGGCGTTCGGCGACCGAAGAGACGCGGCGGAAGATGCGCGTAGTGTGGCGCCGGCCTAGAGTGTCAGTGAAAAATCAAGACAACTTTTATCCATATAAAATTTCCCTGGCGATAAGCAAATTTATTTTGATAAGAATTCAACATTAGCTAATTAAATTACCCCCAAAAGATTAAAATTGATTTTAAATATACCTTTTAGTGATTTTTAATCAATTTGTGAGTTAATCTTAACACATAGATGTAAATCGTTACGGACTTTTTATAGACCTTTATAAGCTCTATAACTTTTTCATAGAAAGCATTCAAACATTTCTTACCGTTAAGGCAGCGTTCGTAAGGAACACATTCGCTCGACCGTCTTTTCGACTTACGTTGCAAAATTGGTCTCCACGAAAAGCCCTTTTATTTTAATGGGATAATAAGTATTCGGATAATTCGCGACTTTAGAATATGTAACCAGATATCTAAATCTGATTTGGTCTAGGACCACATTGAAAGAACGAATATTTAACATTTTGAATTCAAAGTAGCGCACATAATGAGATATTTTAACATGAAAAATATAACCTTAAAACAATTTGGGCTAAATTTAAAACTTTTTCTCATTGCTTCTCTTGCATTTTTGTATGGTAAGGATTAAAATAAAAATGTAATCTGTAAATTATTTTAATTTTAAAGTACCTAACCGTAGGACCCGCCAAAACATGCTGTTTTATTGTGACAATTTGGACACAAACTACCGTTCAAATTCTAGCATACCTCGGATGCACAAACTTGGCAATGAACTACCTACTTATGTCGACATTTTAAATCTATCTCTCTCAAAATTTAAAAAATCATTATATGATCATTTCTTTTCAAAATATTAAATTTTTATATAATGTCTTAAATTTTTTATATATACCTGGCTATTCAAATTTAATATTGCTATATTATCGGTGAGTAAAAATTTCTGAGATCACTACTTTACACTTTTTTGCATATATACTTTTTTTACATATATGTCTAACCTCATTATGTTTAAACTATGTATATATACTTTTTTACATTTATACCCTTTATTTTTCTTTTACATTTAATCGTTTGTTGTATTTTAATTATGTATAAACCTGTTGTAAAAAGCTATTAAGCCGTGTAATTAATAAAATAAAAATAAAAATAAAATAAAATAAATAAAGCTTTCATACATTTTAAAAACACACACCTTTCTGAAATGGCAGTAACTAAATAATTTAATAAATTACCGAATCAACGATGTTATAGAATTGAAAAAAAGTACTTGTTGGCTTTACACAATTGTATGTACTTGTAATATGTCTATTGTTCAATAATATTATTATTAAACTAGCTTACCTGCGCGGCTTCGCACTCACTCATAGATTTTTCATAAATTTTAGCCATATATTATCAATTTGCGTATTAAACTTAACATATATATGTTAAGTTTACCAGCATTTTTCTTATCACGGAGTATCATTCTTTAATGCTCTTCCCAATGAAATGAAGACGGAAAAAATTATAGAAAATTCAAGACTAAATTGAAAAATCTTCTACAAAAAACCATCACAATAACGCAATGAAAAAATCTTATCAAAAACAATATATATATACTTTTAAATGTTATTACAATACCTTCTTAATTATTAATTTTTATAACTTAATTTAATGTATCCTTGTGTATACCTTATTTACTTATTCTAATGTCTCACATTTTTGTATTCTTGTATTGTTTGTATCTTACTTACTTAATTTAATGTCTTAATTTTATAATTTAATCTAATGTTTTTTTTTCTATATCTTACTTATTTAATCTAATGTCTTACACTAACTATTTCATTAATAATAGATATATACATGTATGACAATGCCCCCACTTTTAAACACGAGAATAAATTCTCATTTAAAAGTGGGTAAGCGTGTAATATAAATATGTATTAATTAAATTATACTGAATACTTTTAAGTTTGTACATTTACCAAATAAATTTAAAAAAAATAATAATAATATAAAAAAATGTTGTCGCAAATTTTTAGAGAACTTTTTGAGTTCTACAACTTCTCTATATAAAGTATTTAAATATCTCTTACCGATAAGGCAGCGTTCGTAAAACAACGCATCGCTCGGCCATTTTTTCGTCGACTTTATTTGTAAAATAGGTCACCACGAAAAGCCCTTTTACTTTAACGAGATAATATATAGCCTATGTCCACCCCGAAAGTCCATTTTAAATATTGGTGTAAGAATTTTTGAAATCGGATGAGTACTTTCAGAGATTACCTCCTACATCCAAACTTACAAATTTTACAGTTTTATAATATTAGTGTAGATACAAGTGAAAATTATACGTGTAATGTGTAATAATATGTTTCAAGACTTGAATTGTGTTAAATAATCCCGTTTCAAAGGCAACGTAACGCGGTTCTTACTGTAAACAAGTCGAAAGGAAACGGTCCGGGCACGCGTACAGTGGCGCTGTAGTAAAATAGCCAGCGTTCCCGTCGGGGGGGCAGTAATTTTGGACGAAACTATTCCCGAAACCCTGGCGAGATGTATGTGGGATAGCGAAGGGAAAAACTACATTTCAAAATGAATACTACAACACACACACGTTCACCAGTTTGAAGACTACAAAGTGTACTCTACAATTGTAGTAAAAACTACTTGAAGTGAAGTAATTGTAGTATTACGAAATGAAGTGAAGTAAATGAAGTGAAGTAAGTGAAGTGAAGTAATTGAAGCGAAGTAAGTGAAGTGAAGTAAATGAAGTGAAGTAATTGTAATAATAATGAAGTGAAGTAATGAAATGAAGTAATAGTGAAGTAAATTTTTAACGACAAAAATATTTACGATAAATGACGATATTTTCTAAAAAAAGGTCGCCAGCCAGATAAAAATTTTCAAACCATGGGGGGGGGGGGGGTTGTTACAGTTTCCAGAGATTTCTTCGTTTACCTACATCAACTTCCCAAAAATTTCTTCATAGCTCCCAAAATTTTTCAAACCATGGGGGGGGGGTTGTTATGTTAAGATTTCTTCATATATCTACATCAAGTTTCCAAAAATTTCACGTAAAAAATGCACTATTTAAAGTATTTTTCTCATACTTTCGATAACTTTGAAGTGTATGTACTTTGTAGTGTTCGCTTTGTAATGAAGTGTACTATTTGAAGTTTATACTTTCAATAACTTTGGTGTTTGTAGTTTGTAGTGTGCACTACACATCAAAGTGTGCGAAGTGTGCACTTCAATGTAGTGTAGTACTACATTGTAGTAGTGAGTACAGAGCGGACCCATCACTAATGTGGGATACGCGGCCATAAAGTGAAGCTGGTCGGTAAAGCAGAGAGCGATTCTACCCCATTATTCCCGGGGGTCGGCGGGCACTCGGAAAGTCGGACAATAAAATAAGATGTAACAGCATTGTTGAGGAAGTGTTGAAAAGATGGGCGAGCGAACGCGTTTCGTACGAACGGTAAGAGATAGATGTATGAATGCTTTCTATAGAGAAGTTGTAGAGCTTAAAAAGGCCCGTAAAAAGTAGGCAACGACATGCAGGTTTATTTGGAAAACATTTATAACCTCACATTCCTGCCTTGATTACGAGTCTTACGTTCTTATTAAGCTCTCGTTATGCTCAAGTTCTTACGATTTAATATTAATAGTTACCTATGGAGATACGGGACATCAAAATTTGACTTATTTTTTGTAAAACGTTGGTCTATCATTACAGTAACTTATATCAAATATGAAAAATTAGAAATTTTTCAGGGTTTTCGTCATTTTATTCAACTTGTATTGAAACGAACGAATTTTTTGTAATCGGTATAAGTTACTGTAATGAGAGTCCAACGTTTTACAAAACAAGTCAGAAATATTGAAAAAAAAGCAAACATATCTCCATAAATATTGATATTAGGTCGTGATGGCTTGTACATTTTCGTCTCATAATCAAGGCAGGAATATAGTGCTGCGAGGTTATTAATGTTTTTCAAATAACTCTGTATACCTAAATGTTAAGGTGGCTGCTATTTGCGTTGGAGATTTTCTTATAATTTCAGATAAGTAGGTACAAAATGGACAAAAACTTTTTTAATGTCATTTTTGAAGTTATGGTTTTTGGGCGCGTTTAGAGCGAAATTTTAAAATGCAAGGAAATTCGCGTGCACTAAGCAATGGGATATTTTCGCACCACGAAGTCACGACACCAACCAAAAGCTAAGATGGCGGTCTTACGAGTGGTTTTTAACCAATAATGCGTATTTATATGGAGAACTGTCATTGATACCTTAAGTTAAGCAACGCAAGGTAAACTGCCTCTTCCACTAAGGTTGCCAACACTAAAAATGATGATAGGAAAAGTGTCTTACAGAAAAAAACATTCCTTACATTAATAGTAGGTACCTACCATGGTAGGTACCTACTATTAATGGAAGGAATGTTTTTTTTATATTCGCAAATGCGATTGTTTTTCAAATAAAGCGCGCGCAAAATGTTTGACATTTCGCATTGGTCATGTTTAAACCGACCATAGCCTAGCCGATACATATAGAATGAACGAAGTTAGTCACTTTAATTTCATTCGAAAAGATTTGTTTTGATTTGAGTTTAGTTTAGTATGATTGTATTTGTCAAATTTAACTGATATTCAAAAGTTAAAAAAATATATAAAAACACGAGTAAACCACATGTTGGCGAAGTTTTGACTTATTTCATTATTATCTGAAAATATGAAATGCAAATTGCGTGATGAAAAATACTCGCGTGTAAATAGTGTTTTGCGAAGCCACCTTATTTTGTTTTTTTGAGTTTAGTTGTGATTTTGTTAATATTTTAATTAGACTAATAAGAACAATTTTTTATTCAAATATAAGTAAATATAAAAATATAGATCTTATGAGTTGTATTATTATTCCATATCCATATATATATATAATTTCCTTTTCGATTTTTTAATTTTTTAATTTATTTATTTCTTCTACGGTTTACACCTACCTATTACAATAAAATAAGAAAAAAAAAGATTGTATTATTTATATAAATCTACTTATATTATTTGATTAATTACACTTACATGTTTTAGAAATACCTTTTCATCGTTAGGGTGTTATAAATATGTCAAAATATCAAAATGAATAATGTCTTTTGTTTTTCTAAATTATTTCAAAATTTATTTTTAAATATTATTGCTGAAGTTCTTGATTACTCGCAATTATTGGAAAATTTTTTAGAATTGGGCTAGTAGTTACATTTAATTGATTATTAATAATATTTTGTTTACTATTACTTTACTAATTTCTAATGATTCTAAATTATTCAATTTCAGATCAAAATTATTTATGTGTAAAATAGAAATTCCTAAATTTTTATCAAAACCGTGATCATTTTATAATAATTGCAATTTCAAAATTGACGATGGAAAGGTATTTCTGAAACATGTAGGTGTAGGTAATTAATCAAATAATATAAGTAGATTTATAATTATGATAGACATGGATATGTATTTATTTATACAAATAATACAATCAATATTTTTAAAAATGTCAATCTACAATGATGCTGAATCAATTGAAAAAATAAAATAAGAAACCTATATATATCTAGATAATAATGTACATTATAAATGTGAATAATATCTGCTTACATGATCGTATAAAAATGTATACATATACATACATATGAAATTTATAACAGAATATCTATCTGTACAATTCCTAATACATTTGGCATCGAATATTCCCATCACTAGAAGGTACTGCCTATTAATTTCAAGAACACCACATTTATGGAATGATCAATTTTTTCTGGATCCGGTAAGCTCCTAAGCGAATTAGGTCAGGAAGTTACTGCGGATGAAAATATAAGCTGTGTAAAAATACGAAGTAGGGTAATAAAATTAAAACGTCTTCCTTCCGAGTTTTCACAATAGCTGGCGCTTTAATTAAACCGGGCGGGCCGAGATTCGCTAATTAGTCCGCCGATGAACTTTGACACATTCGCTTCATTAGGATTTTACAATTCTTCCATCTGTCCTGCGAAGCAATTTAAAATGTCGACTTAAATATCTGTGGATAAGTTAACAAAGTGACTGTATGAACGTTCTCAAGATGATTCGCACATCTCCTGGAACAAATGACAAAATTTATACATTTCCGACGATATATTTTTCTTAATTAATGTAAATTATATAAGAAAATTTTACCCAGAGAAGAAAGAGAATTTTACCCAGAGAAGAAAGAAGTTATTACCCAGAGAAGATGCTGTTTATATGTGAAATATGCAAGTCTTTATAGGGTGGCCACAGAATCTATGAACTACACAATGCAGCGTTCACCAATTCCACGCATGATAGGGTACTACGTCTACCAAATTTTTGGAAGTTGTATATATGTCGACTTTTCCTTCTCTATTCAAAGTTATTTAGTGGTAAAACTCATCATTTGAACATTTTCAATAATTCCGTCCGGGTAAAAATCACCAAATCACTTAGTTACTTTTACCTGGCGGCAAAATTGAAAAATTTTCTTCGATGTTTCATTAAATGCGAAAATTATAACTCGAGTGATGGCACTTAAGGTGTAAAGTCTAGTTAAATATTATTATATAGTGTGGTATTTCGTGGTTTGTAGAAAAAAGGAGTAAGATGACGTTATAATTAGTTTATGAACTTCTATAGTGTGTATTATGTGAGTTGTATTTTACTGCCTCCAATATCGGGGGTAGAAAGTCAAAAGGGCGTTAGTGATATTTCGAACTTTACAGGAGAGCAAAAGAAAGTTCTGTCAGTCTGATTTTGTCAATGTTCCTTTTATTACAAAACGATTTGTTAATCCTAAACACATATGGAAATCATTTAATAATAAAAGAAATATTGACAAAATAATATTTAGCTCTCCTGTTAAGTTCGAAATAATCACTAACACCCTTTTAGCTTTCTATCCTCGATATATTGACATATACACAGCTTCCAAAAATGTTATAGATATAGTAGTCTAAAGTGGGTGGAATTGTGAACGTTTCATTGTGCAAAGTGATCCCTTAAGCCAAATCATTCAGTACATAGACTCTGTGGCCACCCTACGGTAGGTTGAAAGCCCTACAAACTGAACTGAGTAAGCTGGCTTAAGTGATCATTTTATACAATGCTACGTTCACTAATTAAATAAGTTGTTTTATGCTAAAAATGTTCGTAGCTTTTCACGGCCGTTTAGAATTTTCTGTACATAGTTTTCTGGGATATTCTGCCGTGTAGATGTAATTTCTCAGGCCAACGTTTCGGACCCTGTAACGGGATTCGAAACGTCGGTCAGAGACGTCATATATACACGGCTGAATATCCCAGAAAACTATTCATAGAAGATTGTATATATGCTGATTACCTGTCTTCAAATATTTGAAAGAAATATTCTAGAGATATCTATAGTTAAAGTTTGAAATTCCCATTACACAGTAAACATAGATGTCGCCGCTTGTATAAATACCTTTATACTTTTAATGTGAAGTAGGTATTAAGCAATATTCCTTTTAATATAGGTATATATGAGATTCCTCCAAATTATTCAACATATTTTACGTGATCATGGTTGTAGGAGGCAAACGAAACACTAAAACAATTAAAACCTTTATTTATTACACTAAGTCACTGTACACGAACTTTAAAGGAACACCGTTCTTAAATTCACACTTATTTCTAAAACATTTCACACATTTTCGCAATAATTCACGTCACTTGAATCTTCGCTGCACTTTTCGTCTTCGCCAGGTCATTCCGCTTCGATTTCGCACGTAAGTACTCAGTCGCTTGTTTTTCATCTCCGGTCAACTCGCACCATGAGCCCGCTGTCAGAAATAACCAACCGGCGCGCTCACTCGCATCTCTTTTATATAAAATGTTGGTTTCGCGAAAGTTCGATCTTTCCTCCATATTTCTAGTGATTATGAGAATAGTCCAGTTGATTCCAGATTCATGTGGATCGTTCGATAATGCGCAGTTACCATTGTTTCAAACTCTTGTGACAACGTATACATTTTTTTTCTTTTTATCGCGTCCAAAGATGAGATTTTTATGAGATTTACGTCTCGAGATACTTCGAGATGGCACTGCATCGGGAATCCCAAGGGATGCATCCACGGAGAAGACCTCGAAGATGGGACGATATTGAGAAAATTGCGAGGAAATTGGCTTTCGCGACTGAAGGAGTCCCTGTGAGGATTGACGGCAGCGGAAAATGACTGCATGTGAAGGCAAAGATTTTCAATGGATCTATGATGGTGAGGATCCCTTGAGATTCACCAGAGATAACTTTCGTAGACCACCGTGTACACAAGAAGTCTCAGAGATTCGGGGTTCTTTTTTTGGCGCTGGTGAACGTCTTGGCGATCATAAGTTTAATGTATCTGGATGGACGTCTGTCTGAGCGTACGAAAGAGATGAGAGATAGAGAGAGAAAATGGGATTAAAAGGGATGCGCTGTGCGGGCGCACGCCATTGTGAAAGCCATCGCGAAAGCGCGCACTTGGAGAGCTTAGAACCGGTAATAACCGGTACCTTGTCGCGATATTGCTGTATTTTTTGCGGAACAAGCAAACCTGAAGGCACATTCTGAACTTTCACTGAGGATACCAGACTTTCCGACAAAAGGATCCTTCCTACACCGACGAAAGGATATCACAATAATAATCCTTGCAGCAACTCGAAATAGCTGGACAGCGGATTTCCCGAAACCACTGCCTTGTTTTTTTTTTTTGACAGAATGTCCTTTGTCTTTCAGGACCTCTTCTGCTTGCAATTTTGCCTTGAATGATGAGATGCGGGATGATGAGATGCGGGATCTGATGAGGTACTACTCTGGATGGATAATTTTAATTACGTTCTTATTGATTTTTTAATAATATATATTTTAAGATAATAGATACGGCCTTAATAGATCTTTAAAAAACACTCATCCTTCGCCAATCAGATTCTGCGTTTTCTCAGCCGATTTAATTTTTATACCATTTCATATTTCAGTCTGACGGGCCGGCTGGAGAATCGCCAAAAATAATGTTGTTTGCTTTAATAAGATAAACATGAAAACAAAAACTTAACCATGGCAGATTACTCCTTGCCAAAAAATGATTAATCAATCCGACATCAACAAAAGTACGAGAAATTTTCAATCGCTTATAAATAATTACTCGGTGCTGTATTTGGAAATTACTGGGAAAGCTTTATACATTTTTAACGAATTCGTTTGAACGAATGTCCTTGTTGGTTTAGAAGAAAAAAATCTTAAGGCGATCGTCTAGCAATGCGGGTTAAATTCAGCCCTTTTTCTAATAGCTTCTGCTGAACTTCGTAGAGAAATGTATCAAATAAAAAAATATTCATCGGGTTCCAGATACTTCAAAAACATAATCATTAATTAAGTTTAAATACGGAAGTCTCGCAGAAACTATTTACGTATATGGAAAACGTTGGATATATAGAAATATCATTAACAGCTGCGAAATCTATGTATATTGTTTCATGAAAAGAGTTGATAGTTGAGATCTATGTATACTGTTTCAAGAGGCTAGTGACAACAGATGTCACTAGCCTCTTGAAATGTACGGATGATTCCTATTTGGAAACATATACATATATAACTTACGATTGAATTGGTGAACGTTGCGTTGTGTAGAGTGATCACTTAAGCCAGCTAAAGGTTGTAAGCCCTGGGGCATCGTACACAAGACTTCCATACACGTTTCTTATATAAATAGCTTCGTCTCTGATTCGATAATTTATCTTAATTAAGTTTATATAAATCTTTACAGGGTGGTCCAGGCCTTATGAGCTATATGAGCTGGCTTAAATGATCACTTTGCACAATGCAACGTTCACCGATTACGCCGCAACAGCATCTGCATATTATCAATTTTTTTTAAATGATTTACATGTTCTAAAACAGTTTCTTTCATATATTCGAAAATGGACTGTGCTAGAGATATCTATGGTGTTTCATAATTTATCTTAATTAATAATGAAAATCATTTATAAATATACTAATATATACAGAGGTAAAGTTTGTAAGTTTGAATGTAGAAATTGTAGGAAATCTCAGAAACTACTAATCTGATATAAAAAATTTTTTCACCAATATTTAGAATGGACATTCAGGGTAGTCATAGGCTATATATTATCCCATTAAAATAAAAGGGCTTTTCGTGGTGACATATTTTACAACTAAAGTCTACGAAAAAATGATCGAGCGATGCATTTTTTACAAACGCTGCCTTAACGGTAAGAGATATTTAAATATTTTCTATTGAGAAGTTGTAGAACTCAAAAAGTTCTATAAAAAAGTCTGCGCCGACATTTATCTGTATGTTATAGTTAATACATAAATTGATAAAATATGACTAAAAGTTATTAAAAATTTGCGCGTGCGTACCGAAATTTTTTTGTAAAAGGACAAATTACATGATTAATTATTAGAAATTTTTTGCAAGAAACAACCACATTAGTCAAGCGGTGCAAAAATTAGATAATAATAAGAATTTTTATGCAATATTGTTTTATAAGTTTATGTAAAAAAGTGTTATATATAAATAAATAACAAAGCCTTTAAGAGATATTTCGTAAACAAACGAAATTCCCAAATTTTGTTTTGGCTCTTCTGAAATCCTGCATTTTTTACACATTCGGTTGCTTCTTTCTCCCACAGATTTTGCCAAAGGACGGCTCGCCACTGTTTACGTAGACATTTTTATAATTCTCGAAGAAATATTATTTTTAAAAAATCACCATTTTAATCTGCATTTCGCAAAGTTTGTCCCAGCCCGCCTTTTCATTAGCGCTGAAATTAAACTGCCCCATTTAGGGCCGCCGTCAAAGTTCTCGCATCTCCTCATCCCGCAAGATGGCGTATCATTTATTCGAGATTTTCTCTCGACATTTTAGTTAGACCTTGAGATCTTAGCAACCACCCCCAGTTGTTTTATTACAGCGAACTCGTCTAGAAATTATTAATATTCCAATATGAAAGCCACTTGTCAAAAGGGAAAATGATTGATGACCAGAAAGGCCGATATGCATATTAAAAAAAAATGTGCTTGTAATATTAATATCATCTATGGTTTGAGTTTCCCGTTAGAAAAGCGTAATTATATTCCGCTTACTAAAGAGCGAACTTACTTTTTTAAGTTACTGTGCCATGGTAACGCTGGTCGACTTTTTGGTCATGGTACCCCAAGAATGTATCGTTTAGCGATACACATGTTTGTGTGCTTTAGCGATATCTATATCTATGTGAGAAAGATACAAATTTATAAGAGTCGCTTCAACAAGATACTTGACGTCAGTGACGCATAGTATCGGTTATGTACACCGCGTGTAGTATATTGCTGTTTAAAATATATTTTTTCAGATACAAATATATGTGTATACAATGTAATAGTGTGTACAATAAATGGTTGTTGGTGTTTGTGTTCTTAGTCCTCCTCACTAGGGGTCCCTGTACTGAGTCGGACTATTTTTTCCTGTTTATTTACTTTTTTAAAGTTTCTATGTCATTTTTAGTATATTTTTAATATGTCTGTATCAATTTCGTTTAGTCATACTTATTATTTATACTCGTCAATCTTTTCAATTTTTTTTAAGGTTAGAGGAGGGATGTTGTAGAGCTTAGTTGAAAAATAAATATAACTTCTTTGACCAAAAGTTGTGCTAAACGTTGGTACTTTTCTGATTTACATTTTAGTGTCTCTCGTGTTATACGTGAGAATTCTATTGTTTGGTTTTGTGTTTTTAAATTGGTAAAATTTTTAAATGTTCCTAGCATATATTTGTTTTATGTTCGAAACGTCAAGAAATTTGAAAATCTCTTTCGAGGGCGATTAGAAATCCTCTTTTGAGATATACTTAAAGGGTTGATTTGTTGTGGCAGATTCCATGCTAACATTCCATACTCAATTATCAAACATTTTTTAACATTTTTTTTAAATTTCTTGGTCGTTCCATGATATAAATACAACAAAATATGGTGTTCGCTTAAGCCAAAATTTATTTTCTTCATATACTAAGTATAGGGTGGCCCATTGGGTACGCCGGATTTAAATTACCCTGCATTTAAAAGAAAAATCTGTTGGTAACTATTTTTTTACTCTCAACTTCTCATCTACTCTAATTAAGGATGTTAAAAATTGTATGTTATACAAAAGAACAACATATTGTTATTTTTTATACACATAACAATTTTGGTAAATGAGAATTGTCAAACATTAGAGTTACCAACTTAATTTTTTTTTTAATTGAGGGAAATTTACATCCGGCGTACCTGATGGGCCACCCTATAGTTTCAGCTGATGAACGTGACAGAGTGATTATATCATAATTAATATGTGATTAATATTATTTCATTTCCTATCCTTAAAATAACTAAACATTAAACAAATCTATGTACTATTATATTGTTATAATAAAACAATAGATTCGTCAGTAGCGACTGTAAAATGCCATGAGTGAAAAATCGACCTATAACGCCTTGCAGATTATTCATATCTTCATAGCTGAAATTACGATTTAGATGTAGCAATACCGTGCCGTAAGCGGCCTGCTGACAGATCCAGAATTGAAGTCTTGCGAAAAATAGCGCTATCGCATTTTAATCTACAATATTGGATTAGTGCGAAAGTGAAAGCATTTTTTTTACAAGTTCATACTGTACAGCGTGCAAAAATCTTCATGGGTATTTTGTCATTTCCAGTTTATGACTCACTGTGCTGCGTTTACACAGTGGTTCAGTCACGCTTATGACCATGACAAAAGCAAACTAAATATCAACCCTTAAACTGAAAATAACAAAAATATCAAAATTTTTGCAAAGTTTACAACACGATTTTGTAAAAAAAAGCTATTCCACAATCCAAATACATTATTTAATTATAGATTAAATTTTTTAAGTAATTAATAAAGTTTAAAATTGTGAAAAAAAATCTGATTAAGACTATCGTTTTGCATGCAAATTGCATGCTAGAATAAATTGTACGAAAAGCATTCTAAAATGTCAAATATCCTGAAAATTTCTATATTCTAGTACTAAAGCTATTGAGACGTGCTTCTTTTAGGAACTATTGAATTTTTTTCTATTAATCTGTCTAAGAAAATTTAGTAATATGAATGTCAGGCAGAAAGTTAACAGCTAAAAACTAATATATATTAAGATAATATCTAGAGTGGGTCGTCTTTATGGGTGTTGCAAGTTTACGACCGCGAAATGTTTGATCACATCACCACAGATAAAGTGCGCAAAATGTTTATTTATTTATTTATTTTTTGCAAAAATATCCAGGAGGAAATTCAGTAATGCCACGAAATCATTCTTAAATAAGGTAATCATTTTTAAATCGAAGCAACGAGGGGGTAGCCAAAAATAGAGAATTATTTTAATAAAAAGAAAATCTTTCTATAGAACCATTATTTATTGTATCCTCAACATATTTCGGGGCCAATATTCCCATCATAAGGATACAACGTTATACAAAGTGTCTCGTTGCTTGTAGTAAAAACTTCGGGGGAGTCTCCTCCAATGATTTTTTAATAGAAATTATAATACACACTCTGGGTGAAATGTCAAGAGTTGCGGAGATAAGCGACATCAAAGTCATGTCAAGAAATGTCAAAGTCATCGCGTCTAAACTGACGAAGTGTACAATGTTATACAGAGTTAAACTAAGCTAGTTGGCCCATAATACATTGCGAGTGTATTCCTGATTTAAATATGAGTCGAAAATTTTCAAGCGTTTGAATTTTTAATATTCAATATAAGTTAGTGACGTGACAATCGTCGTTTTCCAAAAGATATGCCGCAAATGATCGGTTAATTTTGAAAATGGGGTAAGTCCATTCAGCTAATTTTCATTAGAAAATAATTAAAAATTTCTGTTTTTAATAAATTCGCAATTATAGCTGTAATTAACAGTGTAAAAATTTTACTAGTAATTTATTCTGATCAAAACTTTAATTGTGTGTTGATTTCAATGTCGCTTATCTCCGTAGCTGTTTTTTCATTTCACCCAAAGTAAACAGTATTTTCTATTCAAAAATTGAAAGAAGAAAACTCCCACGAAGTTTTTATTTCGAGACACCCTGTATATTATATCATTTTGAAGAATTCTAGGTATTTTTGATCACCACCTCGTATATACTTCATCTGTCTCTTAGACTTAAATAATTTTGTTATTTAGATTAAAAAATAAGTAAAAAAAAACATTTTACGCACAACAATGCCAATATAAAAATACACATTAGTGCCAATTGTTTAATTGAGTTGATAAAATGCTGAAAAATAAAAATTAATTATACAAGTGTGTTTTAAATAAAAAGAAAATACAAATTGAAATTACATCTTTACACCAAATCATAAAAAATAAACGCAGCAATGTAGAAATTCTATCAAGAATTTGAAAACTCACCCATGATCTTGGATGTATATGTGTATATTTTTGTAATTTTGAAAATTTTTTGATGATTTTAAATGATTTCGCGTTCGAAAATCACCGACGACATTTTGTCTTTGGTGAACATCCATACAAACCTTTGACTGTCAAACAAAAGAACATGTAAAAATTTAAAAAAAAAATCTATTACTATTTTTGGCTTACTTCATTTCCTAACAGAGGTTTTGCGTTTACTGTGAATAGAAGAATTATCTATCAGAATTTTAAAATTTCTGATATCGTGTGATCTATGATGTTCGAATATATGTAAACATAGCTTCCGTCACCCAATTGATTTATGTTGCAAATAAATTTAATAATAACTTCTTCAAAATTTTCAAATTCACTTTGTGGCACCATTTTATAAATAAAATAATTAAAATTTTGTTTTAACAACACTTTCTTACGAAAATTCATCACGTTTCGGAAGCGATGCCCCCTTCTTCAGAACAATGAATGTGCTGAAATTAATGATCAAATATAGACATATATAGTTATGGTGGGATAGAGGAGATGGGGGGGGGGGGGCGTGGTTACAATTACGCAGGTACAAAGCAATTATTATGGTAAAAGGTTTAAAAGAGGGCTGTTTACAAAGTTTATTTGATTTGAGTCAAAGAGCATTTGAGATGGGCAATAATAATTATTCGGAATTTTCAAACCACCTAATAGAATCTAATCACTCTTTCGACATAAATACCGGTTTCTAAATTTTACATAGCAATACAAGGGGTTTTCATTTGGGTAATCTAGAAATATTAGAAATTAGGAAAAGTATTAAAAGAAACTTAAGTATTATAAATAAGCAAATAAACTTTGTAAACAGCCCTCTCTCTCTTTTCCCGCCATAACCAAATCTGTCTATATTTGATCATTAATTTCAGTACATTCATTGTCCTGAAGAAGGGAGCATCACTCCCGAAACATATTGAAATTTTAAAACAAAATTTAAGTGCGGTTGAAATAATGTTGTCATTATTTTATTTAATAGTAATTTTTCAGACAAAAGAGAATTGAAAAACTGTAAAATTCCATTTTTGAAATTGAAAAACCGCGCCATTTTACATAACCCCTTAGTGCTTTATCAAAATTACTTTCAAGTCATGCAAACGATAGATTAAATAAAAACAATGTAAGATAATTATTTTAGTATATGGAAAAAATGTTTCTGGTCGAACGGGCAGAAATGACAGGTTTTTCAATCGAAGCTTCGTTTACATACGTCTGTCATGAAAAATTTATGTAACTGTTGTTTGGAATGTTCAAATGATTTCATGACTGAAAATTATGCTGCATTGATGATTCCTGATAGTAATGAACGATATACAAAAATATTACAATTAAAAAAAAAAGTGCCGAAATTTTTAAAATTAATATTTTTCTACACCACTACGCTACATGATTCTTAAATTCTATACATGTATAAAAAACAATTCAAACAATTAAATACAGATTGTTTTTTAAATATTTATTTTTGCACAACTATTTTGATGTTTGGTGTTATGTACATGTTTAAATGTAGTAATAAAACACACATGTTTTGATAAACGTGTAATAAATAATAACCCAGTAATAAATGATGAAACAATTCTAGATGCGTGTATCGAGTATAATTTTCAATGTTTTCAAAATAAACAAAAAACGTTCAAAATTTACATACAAAAAAAAATTCAAAGAATGTTGTTACGTGGATATCTTATGCTGGCAACATGTTTGTCTACAGTGACGTATACGAGTATGTACACTAAAAATATTGTTTTTTAAATAAATATACGCAATTGAATTCCATTTCATGGACCACGACCTCTGTGCAGGAAGAACATTTTCGAAACAAAATAAATACGAATGTCAGTGAAAAAAAAATAACGATTTCTTTTTTATATATTTTCATAATATTTCTTTTACCCGTAGATTGCCATATGAAATGAGGAATGCCAGCCTAGATAATGAGTAGCTAATTCAGATTAAAAAACAATTTTCAATATGTCGGTGTCGGTACAATTTTTCACAATATTAAGATCATTTTTTTTCATTCAATGTGTTCAGGCATTATGGTGAAATATAATGTTCAGCTATCTAGATATCAGTACAATGAAGCATAACTTTCAGGCAGACGTATATTTGAAAAAAAACATCATAATTAATAATATTATATATTTAAATTGGAATAATATGTTAATTTGATTTTTTTTCAAAATATATGCTCACGTAAATGTCGTGCTTAAATGTTATCACTGCACTCCCCTGCTGGATATATGTAAAAACGTGTTCTCTGTGTGTGTGACTTACGACAAACCGGTTTTTTCTATGGTCGCACCGGAATGGACGGGTTTTGATTCACGCGGGAGTCAAACATTTAACAAGGACATATTTTGTGTTATTCTGGTTTAGAGTTCAACACGGTTAACTAGGGATGGGTCGTCGACGTATTTACCGTCGACGAAACGAGACCGTCCACGTCCATCCATCGACGAGACGATCAACTAGTTGAATTCGTCAACTAGTTGACGCGTCAACTTCGTTACGGGGACGTCGCGGACGTTCTATCTAAACATCGGGACGATGGTCAACTGTCTACGGTTCGACGCGACGCTGCTCGACGGCTCAATCGTTGGCTATTTTTATTAGGTTAATTTTTAAAATTTAAAGAAGTTCGTAGGAATATAGTTTTGGGGATAGTAAAACCGCTATTTGTACTCATATGTAAAAAGTAATATTTTATTATTTATTTGTTTACATACGTTTTATATACGTCTTTCTATATATAATAAAGAAAGAAGTAGGTATACACAACAATATCAGATGTAAGCAGTAAAATATTAGTTCAATAAAAAATAAAATAATTAAACAGAATTGTTTTATTTTATACAGCCCAAAATTGGGAATTCACCGAAACGTCGCACGTGCACATCGCACAAATCAAGTAAAAAATAATAGATAATAGCTTATTAAGCCTATCTCGCCCTACGCATGCATTCAAATTTCAAGTCTCTGTCAGTTAATTTCAAGTCTCTGTCAAGTCTCAATAGTTCATGTACACAGATCTGCACTCTATGATCTACAAGTCGACAGCGAGAGATGAGAGAGAAATAAACGGAGACGTTTTGTCTTGCTCTCGCTCGTTGCTTTGTATTACGTTGAATCTTGAATCGTCCACCGACCACGGCGTCCGCCATCCACCGTCTACGAATTCAACTAGTCCATGCGATGAACGTAAACCGTCGACGCGTCGATGCAACGTTAACGGTTGATTTCAACTAGTCCGTCCATTCAACGCCCATCCCTACGGTTAACCGCGCGGAGAATATGGTGAGTGGTGATTATATATTCCTCTAGAGAATCTTTCGTGTACAGAGTTCTCAATAGAGAGCCCAGAGTCGTGAGAACTGTAGAGGAATTTTGCTCCGATAGTCTACACAAATTTTATATGTGCCTTACCTTAAAAAAATTTGAATCTAAAATAACTAATTTTGTACATAACCTTATAAAACCATAAACTGTGACATCATTTTAAATATATTTTTTCAAACTGGTTTTGTCCTATTTTCTACAAACTCCTCACTGGAAATCCTTACTAAATAAATGCTTAATAAAGTCAACCTGAGTTGGAACTGTTATTAAAACTTAATATTCTCAAAAATCATTACGTAGGTACACATTGTATGGTTTCTTGAATACCATTTTATTAACATTTTAATTTAAAACGAAAAGAAATAAGTTAATTAATTAAAATGAATAAATTGGATAAAATGCTTCGATGACGCAAATCCACACAGAGGTCGTAGTTCTTCAATGGTTTGACATCTACCGCAAATTTTGTGACGATACCTGATGACATCTAGCGTTTTGATTTGAATGTTATAATAGTGTGGACTATGACTGGATGACTACAGCAAATGATTTCTGCTGTTCGATTGTGCTATTTCAACAATTATTATTGATCTTTCATGCGCCATCTACGATTTGTTTCATTTTGTGTGTGTTATGAATGTGAACTTATATATTTTTAACCGACTATACTTAGCTTTTGTGTATTTGTGTTGGATTCTTGAGAAGTATATAAGAATAAATACATATATAAATATCTTCGTTTGTGTCCTTGAAGAAACCTGTACATAAACCTTTATACTGATTGTAAATTAGTTCAAAAGTTATGTATTGTGATTCTCGATATTCGATGCGATAAGACTAACATATTTCAATGAATTCATAAGATTTACCTGGTTGTTGAAACTGTTTCTCTGGTTCTGGGTATATCACGACATTGAATAATTGAGTGAAATTGTTGTTATAGATGCAACACAATTCAAATGTATCGATCTTTACAGACACAATAGATTCTAGACGTTTCGATCGTTACATTTACAACACATTGAAATGTCTTGATTCTTACAGATACAACAGAATCCAAATGTCTTGATTGTTACGAATACAACACACTCCAAATGCCTTGATGTTATATACGAAGTTATTATTGAGATTATAACCAGTACCAGGTTTAGTTATTGATGATATGTTGCATTCTGAATTCATCTAGTTGTTAAAGAGTAAGGGTTATTATTAAGGTCGTTAGACATATTTAACCGTAAATGGATACGGGTATTTTATACGAACCGTGTGTTTTTCCGAGAAACGATTCTCGAAGTTCCGTCGAAGTCGTATTCAATCATCAGGAGAACAATTGTTTTCCTGTTCTGTTCTCGTGATGACGTTGAATACGACTTCAACGAAACGTCGAGAATCGTTTCTCGCAAAAACGCACGGCTAGTATAAAATATCCGTAACCATTTACAGTTAAATATGATTTACTTGTGCTATGACTAATTGCAGTACAGAATGTGCAAGTGTAAATTATTGGATGTGTTGTAAATCAATCATTCGAATGGGTTTTGATTCTATAAATCAATTACTGGGTGTGTTATGAGCAAGTCAACTGAATTTTTCGGTGTGTTATGATTCTATCAATCAAATTACTGGGTGTGTTATGAGCAAGTCAACTGAATTTATCGGTGTGTTATGATTCTATCATCAAATTACTGGGTGTGTTATGAGCACGTCAACTGAATTTATCGGTGTATCATGATTCTATCAATCAAATTACTGGGTGTGTTATGAGCACGTCAACTGAATTTTTCGGTGTGTTATGATTCTATCAATCGAATTACTGGGTGTGTTACGAGCACGTCAACTGAATTTATCGGTGTGTTACGATTCCATCAATCAAATCATTGGCAATCATCAACAACCACAAGAAGTCGCGTGTGTCATGACCGGTCTACCAAGTGCTCTGTGACGTTACCTGGTACCGCTGGGGGCAGCAGCGGCCGCAGCAGGCCTGCAGAAGCCCCCCACGGCTGTGGGTGCTGTGGGCCGGGCTGGCCAGCGGCGAGGGGCTCCCGGGCCGCTTGGGGGCCCCGTTGTAGGGGTTGTCCAGCTCCACGAACTCGCGGTCCTAGGCAGAAACAGAGGGCGAGATCAGACCACTCCAGAAAGCTGGTTCACCGATATTAAATGCGGCACGACATCAACTGAAACCTTTTCGACGGTATTTTAAAGCTGTATATTACAACAAGAGCAGGCACTGAGGCGGAAGATGATCCTTAATTTTTTTCATTAAAAAAAAAATTTCTTATATTGGGTTGATGCAAAAGTTCGTAGCATTTTAATTATATTTATAATTTACAAGCTTTTATCCCGGCGTCATTTCGATTTGAATTCTTGTATGAATTTCAAATTCTGAGTCACGGCGGAGGAGCTCCACGGAAAACAACATGACGCGGCTTTTTATATTTTTTAAATAAGTGAAATAAAAAAACAATTTCAACCTAAATTTCAGGCTCCCAGGGTAGTCGTTATTTTTTAAAGTTTTTTCTTATTGTAAAATATGAAACGAACAATATGGCATTTTGAATGCGATGAAAATGAGGTTACGAGCTTAAAATAGTCGCGTTAATCTGTATTTTTTTTACAGAATAAGACAGAATATACAATAAAAAATTTTTTTTTCAAACGAACAGATTTTCGGCTTTAAATTATTATTTTTTGAAATAAACACTATATTTAAATAGTAATGTACTCTCGTACATTTTACGATTGACTCTCATTTCATGCTTGAAAAAATCAAGTAGTTGGAAGGAGAAGAAGTCGCCACGATAATTTTGATAAACAGTGTCATTATTGAAGGAGACTCCTCAGAGATTGTTTGTAGACAGCGAAAAATATGAAAATCTGATCGAGAAGGATGAGGAGAATATGGTGGGTGTGAAACAACCTCAACCGAACTCTTGAAAAGTCCGCGTGCGAAAAGTGTGGACGGAAATTTTTATGCTGAAAAATTACTCGATGCCGTGGTTTAACTTGAGTTGCAAGGCGACAAATTTGTTAACAGTGAACCATAGGAGTGATGGTAACATTTATTGGAAGTAATTGATATTCGAACCAAACTATAAGTTTTGTCGAAAAAAAAAAAATATATATTTTTAACTTGTAACTCCATTTTATTTAATCAATAATTAACACAATCTATATAAAAATAAATAAATTCAATAAGAATTCGACAAAACAACTTTATGGTTTTAAAATAATGTCGAAATGTTGAAAAAAAAACTTTCCAAAGTTCTATTGCTTTTGAAAACAAAAAGGCTATGAAACAATGCATCGAACCAATATAAATAAAAATACCTCGAAAATTTCTGAAATACTTTGTGATACTTGATTAATAGTAACCTTGAAATTTTAATTCACGAAAACATGGTTGCCAAAATAATTTTCGTGATATTTGATATTAAAGCGAAAAGTATTTCCGTGATAAAATGTAGTTTGTAAAGCGCCACCGCATAATTTAACGGGTGACCTTTGAGAAAATATGTTCATTCAACCAAAAAAATCTTTGTTATGTCTTACTTGACACGACACAGAGGAAAACGAACAAATATGTGCATATAAGTTCGAATTATTTATCAAACAAAGCTCACAGCGCTCAGAAAACAAAATAAAAATTTCTGATAACGGAATGTGAATGTAAAACATTCACCGATAAAATTAAGTAAAGCTTTTAGTAGAAGTAGGCACACAATAGTTTATTGGCATTTTTAATTTTTAAAAATTATATTTACACTTGCTTAACTTATAGATATCTGTGGGCAAAAGGAACAGCTGAATAGGTCCACAAAATTGAGTTTTGCGTTAAGTTGTTCTTTAGATAAATATCTATCAAAGAAAAATTAAATGAATTAGAAAATAAAATAAAATGCGACTATTTTTTAATTAAACAACGACATTAGTCAACATGGTTCAAAATTTTTGTGAAAAAACTAAACTATTGGTACAAAAATTAGATAAAAATAACAAAGGCTTTAAGAGATATTTCGCAAACAAACGAAATTCCCAAATTTTGTTTTGGCCCTCCTGAAAACCTGAATTTATTGACTTTCGTTTGTAATGATGGTATTTTAACCAGTGACGCACTAACCGTTATTTCAGATTAGTATTTGATTGTATCGATGATTGGTGCTAATAACAATTATATCTCAGTTACCAATCATCGATACAATGAGACACAAATCTCAAATAACTGTTCCTTAAATAACCGGTTAAGATAACGATTTGACCATCTCGATTCGATTGTTCCTTTGCACACTCCAAACCTCCACATGAATTCAGAAAAGATCAGCTTTCGAATACGACATTTATAAGAATTATATTAAAACTGTACTTTTTTTCATCGCAAATATGTTTTTAAAACTATCATTTAAATTAATTTTGTGCTTTGAACACTATTTTATGTATACTTAATCCACTATTCTCAAATATAGTAGGACGTATATGCATATTTATTTACCTGTTACACATTATATACATAATGTATAATATTATACAATATTAAATGGTTTCTTTTCGGGATAGTTATTTTACACATATTATTTTTTAATAATTGCTTATGAATATATTTATGAATATGATCAATGAAAAACATGTTGTTATACACTTAAATAAAATACACACAAAACATTAATATACCACACAAAATCCAACACAAAGGGTTCAACAAAAACACAACACATTCAGGAGTAAAAAACAAACAAACAAACACAAATAATACAGAAATACAAAACATATAAGTACACATATATATTAGTACATATATTACAATTATCTAATACGTCATTCGGTGCATTTTCTTCCCGATTGCTTCAAAAAAAATATCGAAATATTATATTATATTTTAAAAATACTTAATTTTTGGCAATTCTATAGCTATGCTTATAACTATTGACGGTTCCGTGTTGGCTTGATGTATTTATTTATATTTTATATTTTGTATATACATCGTAGTACCTTCTAGAATCCTGAAAAAATACATTCCTTCCAACATGGATTTTAGAAGAACCAAAAATTTAATAACTGTAAAATATTTATAAAATTAGACATAACAAGGTGTAAAATTTTATTACTTTTAATTTATTTTAAAGTAGCCCGTCAATTTATATTATGCTGTGAGAAAAATGTGCGCAACTATCAAACACGTGCATGGCATGACAACAATTTTCGAGGTTTGGCATTTTGGATCATTGTTTAGTGATGTTGAATCGATAAGCGTGTATGTTGCATTATTGTACAGTTGTGTTGAAGCTTGCTACACTTATGTCGTAACTTTGTACACTTGCGTTGGACCATTGTGCATTTATGCAAAGTGTGTTTGTTAATTTTGAGCTTTCATTTTGGATCAAATCATGAAGAGAACGAGAGGAATCCATTTCCAATATGAAACGACGAATTTCGCTATTTGTTTGACAGTTACTTTGCGGAGAAAAATGATTTATACTAAACTTAACTTTGTACCGCATACTTGTCACTACTTTAGTTTAGAGAAGAGTAATCTATCTCATCATCAAGTGTAATTAACAAATAAGTTGGTAATAATATAATTTAATTCTTCTCAAAATAATGGTAGTGATTAAATAAATTAGCGTGTGTGGTACAAAATTAAATTCAGTATAAAATAAAATGACGAGTGTCATTTTATTTTAAATTTACGACACCGTGAAATTAGATCTTTCATCGTAGAATATATAGACTAATAATTCATGGTTCAAGAGTGAGATATTTAATAATCTGTTATTGAAAAGAAATAAAAAATTACGCCCATGATGTTGCAATGATCCAAAAAGCCTTTTTATCTCGACAACATTAATGGTTAGATTATTTTTGCAAAGCAACACACCTGGCCCTTCGAATTGACATCATGTACTTGTACGCCCTCAGTTTGAAACAAAATGTACGTAGGATTTTAACACCCTTCGGATGTAAATTGTCAAAATTATTCATCCCCTTCGCGTGGCTGCGAGCGTCACAATTGGATCCCACCCCTCTGTTTCTGTTCCGAGCCTCAGGTGTTCCTTAATGACTTCAGGGACGTCTCCAAGGAACAAGCACAAACTGTGACTTGAGGTATCGATCGTAATCTATCATTCTAACATCGCAATCGCGAGTCATCATTACTATCGCAGATATCTCATCACTAGTATGTACACGCTTCATTGTTTTTTTTGACGCTATATTCACATAATGTTGTATCTCTTGTTCCATTAATTTATCATTCAGGCACAATAATGGTAGGTGGCGAACCTGACGCAGTCGAAGGCGTCGTAGAACAAGACGAAGAAAGTTTGCCAATTAATTCCTCGTGTGTGTTCAGACGTTTGACATAACTGTAGAATCACTCTACTTATTATTAATGACAAGAAAACATGATTTGATGCGTAACATATATTCATCAATTGATACAGAAAGATGTTCATCATTGCTACCTCTTTAAAGCCGAATAGGTTCTGGCCTTCTCAAGAGTTCATCACCATTCTTCTCTGCACTGGGTTACTTCCTACCCACGTCAAGAATGGATATGTCTTTAGGTCTTTTTAGGTCTTTAGGTCTCGGATATTCTGACTTTAATTCTCCGGCAACACTGAATCTTTTTTCAGTACCTCATTAATTATAGGCGTTTCCACATAAGCCATGTTTTCTGTGTTTAAATGTAATTAGTTTAATACTTCACCTGTCGATGAGAGGTTCTGTCACTCTCGAAACTTGAGTAGTATGATTATTCCATCCATTTTAAAGACAATTATGAATAATCTCTACACAATTAACAAGAATTCCATCAATCGTATCCATTGATCCAATACAGATATTCCAAGCATAGGCCTTTATATTGCGTTTTGGGCAATTTTTAATTTGAGGCGCTTCAGCTTATCCTTTTTCCAACGCTCATCATTTCTTCGGGATCCCGTATTATTTACTCTCGATGGCCACACAACTCTCGTAGAACTCTAACCTCCTGGACGATGCCTTTCCACTTCTTCCGATCCATTGCCTTCTGCTCCCACCCATCCTTCTTCTCCAGCTTCTTCAGTACATTATCCATGAGGCGCTGTCTGGGTCTGCCCAGCAGTTTTTTCCCCAGTGGATTTAGCCTCATGTACTATTTTAATGGCTTTATCGCTGCTTGCTCAGCTTTGGGTCCTATCCAAGCCAGTTGGCTAGATCTGATGGTGCTGGTTATGAAAGGTTGTTGTGATAGGAAACGAATTTCTGCCGTTCTCCTGTGTCTCTACACGGCTAATGTCCTTAATACTTTATTTTCGAGGAAGAAGAGTCTCCATTGTTCTTTAAGGTTCATCGTAGATGACTTTGCTCCGTATATTTGATGATGTTAGCATTGTAGACAAGCAATTTAGTATTTGCATAAACTCCCCGGGAGTTTTGATTTTAGGTACTTGCTCATGGAGACTACAGCTCTTAAGCCTTTCTGGATACGGTTCTCAATTCAACATTAAATTATTTTCTTTGTTGATAAATGTGCCAAGATAAGTAAATCTGTCCACCTTTTCTATTATATCGGCATTGACCGTCATGTCACCGAATAGAGTTTCCTTGGTTCTGATATTTGTAGACGTGAACATCCGTTTGGTCTGTTGATAGAATACATATATTCTGGGTTATCATAGTCCTTATTCACTAGAACTAGGTCATCCGCATAACCAATTATTTTGTGGGTCATACCGAGTTCAACTGCTAACGGTCCATAGACCTTACAACTTTCTCCAAAGCCATGTTGAATAATATTTGGGGACAAAAGATCACCCTGCTATAAGCCTCTTATGACTGCAAAGTGTCTTTTCAGTTCTTCGTCTACCCTTACTGTGAATTTTGACTTATGAAGACAGGCTTGAATTTTTCGTATAAGCTTTTTTTATTCTTTAAGCAAGCAATAAAAGAATTTTTATGTCTTAATATAAAGAGGATTACTACAAATTTTATTTAAATATAAGCTTTTTAAGTTTCCTCTTAAATAATCTTATATTTTCTTCATCCCTAATGTCCCCGGGTTGTTCTGATAAATTTTTATATATTTCATTTCAATGTGCATGATTGAATTTTGCGATCTTGTTTTCTTTCTAAAAGGTAATCTTATTTCATCTTTTCTTCTTGTGCAATTGTCATGTTCGTTTTGGTTGTTTTTATTTTTCTTGAGAATTCAAAAACGTTGTGTCCATTAATAATTTCATGTACAAATATAAGTAGGTACATTAAATATAATTATTTGTCTGAATATTATTATTTGTAAACTTTTTAATGTCACTTTGATTCTTGAAAGGATAATTCTTAGTGCTTTATTTGGAGTATCGTAAATATTATAATTTCTTCTTCATTAGCAGAAATAGTATACTGTTGCAGTAGTTGATGTGAGTAATTATTAACGGACTGACACAGCTTTTCCCACCATGCTTTTTATGAGGTATGCCTCCATGTGGTGACTGACGGGGAACGGACTCGAGGGTGAAGTTGATGGTAACTAATCCATGGTGGGCTCCCAAAAGTACGGCTGAAGTGGAAGTCAGTGAGCCTCTGAGGTGAAGTGTTGGTGAGCGTTGGCAACTTGACATATTCGGGTTCTAGTCACATACACCATCTCCAGTGGGTATCCAGGCTCATCAGTTTAATCAGATAATTGGCCACTGCATGACCAGTGATAGCGGACGCAGCTCTCGTTAGTTGGGTCACCCTAGTTCCACGTCTGATGATAATCGTCGGAAAAAAATACTCGGCTAAATTAATGGAAAAACTTCTTCAAAAATAGCAAAATAATTTTGTGGTGACATCATTAATAAAATTAATAAAATAAATATACTTTTTACCGCTTTTCTACTGAAAATTTTAACATGTTTCAGGGCCTGTGGCCCCTGAAAAATTGTATTTACAAATAATGAAATTTCTAATTCAATAATTCATTCAACCAGCTTTCTACACTAATAATAAATTTAAAAAATACATATTAAATAAAAAGGATAAGGATAATTGTAAAAAAAATCAGATGTTTACGAATTGATTTGTAATGATTGTATTTATTTTATATAGGAAAAACTTTGAAGAAATTTTGAAGATACAGCTAAGGAACACTTAAGGTGTTTAAATAGCAATAATTATTCTGATTTTTCTAGCTATCTTTTGGTTACGGATCATTCTTTTGATATTAATAAGGGTTTACAAATTTTACAGAATCACAGTTTGATAAATTAGAAATTTTGGAAATAAGAAAAAGTGTTAATAGTAAATTGAACATTATAAATAACCAGGTCTTTTTTACAAATAGTTATCTTTTAAATTTATTTTCATGTTAAGTAGGTACTTAATTATTATTCATTTTCTATATATAACTTTTTTAATATTTTGATTGTCTATATTTCGATTTTTTATTGTAATTTTCTTAGTATATAATTGTATCCTGACGAAGGGTCCATGGGTTCTGAAACATGTTGATATTTTCAATACAAAAGTGGTGAAAACTAAGTTTATTTTATTAATTATATTAATGGAAAAACGTTTGCAAAGATGCTCTATCCTGTCTGGCAGCGAGGGTGATTCTCCTCTCGGATCCAGAGATTGACATCAGGGTCAGCTTGCAGGATTCCAGGGACAGGCAAAGTAAAGCAGAAGAACAAATTTCGTTCAGGAGAACGTATAGCCTAAGAACGAAGAGAGATGACCCCAACAGTCGACGGCGACAGTGAGTTGGGATAAAGCCAGGGAGAAAAAGAAGAAGAATATATTTTTGAACGATTCTGTTTTGATGTATCTTCGGTTTTTCTCAAGAGCAAAATTCGTTTTGATATTTTTTTGTTATATATTTTGTGTCCAATGGAGAGTTTCAGCATTTCATATCGGTTGCTTCTTTAGCTGCGTCACCATCGATGCATCTGGTATTCTTTTCTGGTACGCTGAGTTTCTTCATAATTTCTTGATCACGTGTTAGATATTGGTTTTCATGTATACAGCGCAAGTGTTATTTAGCTTGAAAATGAGTGAGTAAAGCAATTTTTGTTTGTTGGCGTACAAATGCAAAGCTCAATTAAAAGGGCCACATAAATGCGGGTCCACACTGTGTAACAAAACTCAAAATCGCGTAAGCTCGACACACTAATGGTGGGTTTACATCTGACAAGTGAAAGAAGCTTGATCATCTACTGGCCGGCGCTCTATTCTCTGTTTGAGGGCTTCTCGGTACGGCGCGCCTTAATATCACCGGTTCCAGGCGTAGCACAGAGGTGGGCGCAATGGGAGCCTAAAATCGTGAAACAAATGGAAAAATCGTGAAAAATCGTGACAAATCGTGAAAAATCGAAAAAAATCGTGAAACATCCCAGGAAATCGTGGAAAATTAGTGAAAACCGTTACAAATGAAAACAACGTGAAAAATGTGTGACCCCTGTTGAATTAAAATAGAATATAATCGGTGAATTCACAAACCAGCAACTTTCACCAGATTTATTTGGAAAAAAGGTCTTCGAAATAGTCTTATAACGACCTGTCAAAAGTGACGGAATTTTTCATTTTTAATAAATTTATAAATCAATCAAAGGTAAATAGATGAAAATTTTAGCAAACTTTTTTTTTAACCAACCAATGTGTTTTCCGAATCCGGTTGGTTAATTAAATTTATACTCGAGGAGTTGTAAAAAGAAAATTCATTTTCTTCTTCTTCTTCTTCTTCATTCATTTTAAATTTGGCTAAATACAACAGTGCATTTTTTCATGACATATTAAAAATTTGTGTGACGCGATAAGCGCACACTTTCATTATGCTGCCATGCGACACGGGCAGATGGAAAAAATGACGAAATTATATTGTATATACTGAATAAAACTTTTTTCCAAATAAGCCGGTTCGACACACGACCAAGCTGCGACATATATTTAAATGATTTTGAAGTCAAATACAAAAACATAAATTTCTAAAAATATTGTTGAAATGAGACAACTACAAAAACAAGAAAACAAAAAATGATTTTTGATATTTTTTATTTTTATCTTTAAAATGATTGTGATTTTTTATGTTTTACATATGATATGCATTATAACACTGAATCAATATGTCAAAATACCCATCTTTTTAAATAATTACACCAATTTCACACACGACTATCATGGCTACTTACTAGATTCGCAAAAGAAGCCAGCCATTTGAATTCCAACCTGAAAATCCGTCTTTTTTACAAAGCATGAAGCCTCTAAACATTAATATAATCAAATACTTTACAAATCACAAGAAATATTCAAATACCAAATCTAACACATATAAAAACGAAAAAAAACAATGTCAGATCTAATACCACCATATCGATATTATTACAGTATAATTATTAATGTGATCTAAACAAATTGCTCTCTTTGTGATAAAATCGGCCGTATTCCGAAAACAGCAATATTAGGATCTTAACATTGTTATCCCAACACTTAGGCAATAGACGAGAATAAAAATCCTTGTTTTTTTCCTTTAGTTTCTACTTGAGAGAGAGGGAGAAATAAGTACATGACGGTCAACCGTAAACGTCAAAATATAAATACGAGTCCAACGCGATAATGAAAAATTTGCCTTATTTTTACATCAGGAGGCTGTGGAAGAAGAAATTAATAAGTGCATATGAAATAAAATTTCAATAAGCTTTAAATACAGCATTAGTACTTATTTCGTTTAATTTTAGCCAATACATGAGAATTGTGAGGTTACATACATCGGTAATCCGTTTGAAGCTCTGTCAGACCAGACCGCCTGGATAAGAAGGCACCGGAGAAATGAATCCCCTTTCTGAAGGCATTGCAGACATCGGACACCGCAAATAAAGGTATTTATTTTGAGAGAGATATGCGAAAATATGCAAATCTCCTTATTTGAGTACGATGAACACCAAACACCGACGTCTCGTTTATTTTTCATTTTTATTTTCGTCTATTAAGTGCTGGGATAACAATTTTAAGATATTGCTATTTTCGAATACGCCCGAATGTATACAATTCCAATGCGATTTCTAACAAATCTTCAAAAAATAATGTATACTAAATTTATTTCCATGCAAAAGCTTTTTGATCCATGTTATTGAAGTAATTGACGTCTCGTAAATCGGAATCGATATTTTTTCATCTTGAAAAGTTGACTGTTTTGTTTTACAATGTTTTGTAAGAGAGAGTTGATTGAGAGGTTATCGAAAGATACCAAAGGTGCAACAGGTATTGTCCGCAAACCAACCACAGTTATAAAAACATTAATCAATGGATAGACAACAAACATACATACAAAATAAAATGGTGGTGTTGTATGCTCACCGTAGCTACACGATGATCCTTGAAGAAAGAGCGGGATTCAAAATGGCTGACTTCCTTACAGATCGCGCTCTCAGACAGAGAAATCATTAAAAAAAACACTTAAAAATCATCAATAGTCATGTTAAAACATCGAGGACGTTGTCGTTCAAAGAATTGTGTAAAAAAATATCATAATTGTCGCGTCAATTCAGCGGCATTCGCAACAATGCTTCGCGTTGATTCCGTAGGCTCGGACGCCATTTTCTAAAATGGCGGAGAAATTTTGACAGCTGCAGAAAGCGGACAATTTTGCAATAGTTTGATTTTAATTGATATCATGCTGAATTACATGTATGTCTTTTGTGAGTATGTGTATTTTTCTTTAAATACCTACCTATAGAGAGGGATTATCTTTTGATCGCGCCCACTGAACTCGCGCCTACTGAACAGTGATGTCCCGTCATAGAATTTGTTCGGGCAATTTTGAGCTCTGGTTTTGAGCTATGTAGATATCTACGGATATGGGTCCAAGAGAGCCCAACAGTCGACGACGACAGTGAGTTGGGATGAAGCCAGGGAGAAAAGAAGAAGAAGAAAATTATAAATTCTCTAATTGAAACACTAAATAGAATGCTAGTTAGTGATCGCTTCGGGCTGTGGCGTGTGTTTTTGCTAAACAATATAATATTACAATACTGAAAGAACTGGTTTAAAATACGGAATTTATAGGTTTTTCCAGTTAAAAAATACAATCGAATTAGTATGTGTAACCCGTGCGTATGAGACACATTGTTTTGATATATTGGTGTTTATATTTGTAAACACCAACACAATGAAACATACAGGTACATATACTAATTCGATTGTATTTCTTAAATGGAAAGAGGTCTAGCGTTGGCTAACATGCATTGTTAGCCTTCGGTTCGATTAACACGCGTGTGAGGAATATTTTGGGAAGATGGTGTATGGTATGGAAGTATGGTTGTGGTGTGTAGTGGTTTTTATATGCTAGTGTAGTGGTTGTACTGACGAAGAGACGGGTACATCTCGAAACCGGTAGACTAAAAATCTCAGTAAGTGGTTACATACTAACACAACTAAAATTCTGTTTAAATTTCTAACCACAAAAATAGTGCTTTAAATATGAACAATATTTTTTGCGTATTTGAATATCGTTTATAATTCCTCTCTGTAGGTAAACTCGAAAGAATGTATTATTCTTGCAAACGTTACAAAATATAAAAATATTTTCTTGACTAGGATGCTCTCATACAAGCAAATAAAAAAAATAAAAAAATATTCGAGTATAATACCTAGTTGAATAATATGATAATCGTTGTGACGATTTTCCATCACCATCACAGACACTCCATTAAATATTACACTGATGGATGTTACCATGTCACAGGGCGTCACCTACTGGAGCATGCGAGACGAATTCTACTCGAAAAAAACAAGTGTGTATGAAATGAAAATCTAGACTACTGGAACGAGATTTCTACGAGGGGAAATATAAATAAAATATACATACATACATAATAAATTGGATACGCGAAACACTTTGTTCGAAAATTCTCACGGCGGGTATACCCCAACTTCCCCCAAAGAGAAAACAACAACATCCCGGCGCGAAAGCCTTAATGGAACATCATACCGCCGAATCCGCGCTTCGGTTACTTGAAAACCTGCCCAGAGATGGCGCCTAATGGCAATATACCGCTACATATTTTTCCCCAGCGAAAAAACAGCAAAAAATATCCGATATCATGTTCACGAAAGCGTCACACCACGCATAATATAGGCGTTCTTTTGAAGAATTCCTCGATTATTTATTAAATAAAATAGAAAAAAAACTAATGCAAAGAAACACAGAAGTTCTATCGGTTAAAGCTCTTAGAAGCTCTGTAAGTTGAAATACGAACCCTGAGAAGGAAATGCTTACCAATTAATGTATATTATGGACGTCTCACAGAGACGAAACTGTATTTTATTATTATTATGGGAAAGTAGGTATAGAAGTCGTTTGTGGTGTATATCGGACTTATGACCGATCGTATGGTAGGTTTAAGTGATCACTTTACACATATGTAACGTTCGCCATTTCCACCATGATAGAATATACCATGTCTTACTAATTTTTGAAAGTTGTATATATTTGGATTATATGACACGCATCACGTACGTGTTGTAACAACCTATTACACCGGCCTGTGACAGCCATTTTCCTTCCCCCTAAATCCCCACAGATGTCGCTAATTATTTTTTGATATCGTTAATGCCGATCAACGAGACTCCCACAATTGATTTTACGGAATTTATGAAGCAATATACTTTTTTCTGTGTAATAAAATTCTTTCCGTATACGCCAGAAATATTTACTATTTCAATTTTTATTAAATTCCCTTTTTAAAAAAGTAGTTCGTTCCTATCATTGTTCTTTCTGTCTGGCTGCTCTGGATCGCCTATAAAACTGCTGTACATAAATATGCAAACAGGATTTTAATTGATTTTGATTCACAAACATTTGTTCGATCCGATCTGGTTCAATAACAACAATTGTGTTGGATTGGCTAAAACATCATACAATTTCTCGCATTCTGCCATTTTATAATCCATTGGTGTTTATGAAATCAACTAAAAACAGTTCCAGTTTAAATATAAAATCCTGTCATCTATATCATCAACGGCGATGCATTTGTTTTTCCATTCAGCAAAAGTCGTAGTTTTAATCTGTTGATATTTTATAGGAAAACGTCGTAACCAACAGGGTTGAATTTACAGAAAATATAATAAAAAAATAGTCTTTCTCAAACTATGAGCTAATTGGATGATTCTTCTTCATAAGCGGACTTATGGATCTTGGGAGTCCATGACCGCAGTCACTACGCGCCATCCATCCTTTGATATCGCTTTTGTGGTCCAGTCTGTTGGATACTCGCCTTCCTTTTACAGTTCTGATATTATTAACATATCAACGTCTTGATCTTCCCCTAAGGTGTGGTGGTCCAGAGCCGTCGCAACTCTAGCCGCACGCGTCGAGCCATATGCACTAATCAGAGGCTCGATGCGGCTAACAATGTCCCGGTCGCCGGTAAATACATCCATTCTGTCACCGACTGCCATAGCACTTGCAAGTAAAATTTCTGCACTCAAAAGTCCAAGGTTGCAACGCCACATCTGTAAATTGTTGCCAATAAAATACCACAGTTGATCGTGAGTATAATTTATGCCCTGTATCCATTTTGTCATCCTGCCTCTGCTGAATCATCTCATATATACCACGCGCCACTCACACAATATAACGGGTGGGGATTTTCTTCCAAAACATCTTTACGCACTGACTCGCCAAAAACCTATTGGCTTGTGTATGAGGCGCTCTGTGCATATTACGCAACTCATTTATTCTCGCTTGATGTTCCGTCCGCTATTTACTTACATCCGATGGGCGTATAACTCTTGTAGAGCTCTAGCCTGCTGGAGTACGCCTTTCTACTTCTTCTGATCCACTGCTTTCTGCTACCACCCCTCCTCTCACAGTTTCTCTATATCTGATATTATATTGTCCGTGAGGGGCTGTCTGGGTCTGCCCAGCGGTTTAGCATGGTGTACAATTTTAATGGCTCTGTCGCTGCTTGCCTACATACAGGTCCTATCCAAGCTAGTCAGCGAGATCTGATTGTTCTGGTTATGAAAGGCTATCTTGATAGGACCGAATTTCTGCATTGCTTCTGTGCCTTCACGTGGCTATTGCAACACCTGGTCTAGATCCCAGTATTTTCATTAAAAAAAGCCTCGTTGTTGACCATGACTTCACTCCGAATGTTATTACTGGTATAATTCTTCTTCTTCTTTTGGTGTCATGTCAGGTCCCCCCAACGTTGACTATCACCCGAGAGAAAGCGTCCCTGTCCTGGGCAGCACGAAACAGCTTTCCAACACTTCTTATGCCCGTCCAGTCGCGTATATTGCGGAGCCAGGAAATTTGTCTCCTTCCAACACCTCTACGACCCTCTATCTTGCCCATAAGAATCAGGTGGAGCAATTCATATTTTTCTCCTCTGAGCACATGACCCAAATACGATACCTTTCGGATTTTGATATTTGTCACCAACTCTCTATTCACTCTAGCTCTTTGAAGAACTCTCGTGTTGCTGACCATATCCGTCCAGGGGATCCGGAGCATTCTCCGATGTATCCACATTTCGAACGCCTCCAGCCGGTTCATGCTACTCACTTTGAGGGTCCACGATTCCACTCCGTACAGCAGGACTGACCATATATAACATTTAACATAACTGGTATGATAAAATTTATTTATTTAGTTATGGTTGTATTGTAGACAGGCAATTTAGTGCTCCTTCCTCACTGAAGCTGAACTGGTCTTACCCCTCTCTGGACACGGTTCTCTATTTCTAGAAGTTTATTGTTTTCTTCGTTGATGACGGTGGTACCAAGATATGTTCCATGTCCACTGCAGCCACTTTAGTTTAACTCTTCATCTCCATCTTTATCTTCTTGCAAGATGTCCAAAAATGTAAGGTTTCATCTTCGCGAATATTCTAAATTCTTTTCCTTGATGTGTAGTTCCTGTCAAATAGACATTTGTACGTCCCGTTGTCCATTGATATGGATTCATATCTCAAAGTTATTGATCTATCTTGCCTTTAGAGTATATTGGGTACCCAAAGCCTTGATAATTAGTCTTCTGCTAATTGTGGATGGATATTCTTCAACATTTTTTTTTCTTTTCTATAATGTAGTATACAGGATTATTTGAAAAACATTAATAACCTATGTTTTTGCCTTGGTTATGAGTGGAAAATGTTTAAGCATCCATGACCTAAGATCAATGATTATGGAGATATGCGACATCAAAGTTTGCATTTTTTTTTCAATATTTCTGACTTAATTTTTGTAAAACGTTGGACTATCATTACAGTAACTTATATGTAATATGAAAAATGCATTCCCTTTAGTACAAGACAGAAATTATAAAAACCTTCGAATTTCAATTGGAAAACATTCCAATTGGTATTTCTGCAGGGTTTTTATAATTTGATTTAACATGTATTTAAGCAAATGAAGTTTTCGTAATCAATATAAGTTACTGTTATGATAGTTCAACGTTTTGTAAAAAATAAGCCAGAAATATTGAAAAAAAATGCAAATTTTGATAACTATTGATATTAGGTCATGGCTGCTTGACTCATAATAAGGCAGAAATATAGTCCTGCGAGGTTATAAATAATTTCCAAATAACCTTATAAAAATCCTAAATGGATTGAGGATAATTGATAGTAGCGTATTTCTAACTCTAAGAAACTCTGATTTGATTGTATTCTCCTTGAAAAGCTTGTGCCGCGGAACATATTGTTCCTTATTTCCCTTTCCTGCGGGACTATACAAGTTCCAACTCCGCGGAACATATTGTTCCCTATTTCCCTTTCCTGCGGGACTATACAAGTTCCAACTCCGCGGAACATATTGTTCCCTATTTCCCTTTCCTGCGGGACTATACAAGTTCCAACTCCGCGGAACATATTGTTCCCTATTTCCCTTTCCTGCGGGACTATACAAGTTCCATCTCCGCGGAACATATTGTTCCCTATTTCCCTTTCCTGCGGGACTATACAAGTTCCAACTCCGCGGAACATATTGTTCCTTATTTCCCTTTCCTGCGGGACTATACAAGTTCCAACTCCGCGGAACATATTGTTCCCTATTTCCCTTTCCTGCGGGACTATACAAGTTCCAACTCCGCGGAACATATTGTTCCCTATTTCCCTTTCCTGCGGGACTATACAAGTTCCAACTCCGCGGAATATATTGTTCCCTATTTCCCTTTCCTGCGGGACTATACAAGTTCCAACTCCGCGGAACATATTGTTCCCTATTTCCCTTTCCTGCGGGACTATACAAGTTCCAACTCCGTGGAACATATTGTTCCCTATTTCCCTTTCCTGCGGGACTATACAAGTTCCAACTCCAGAGGATGAAAAATCTAGACATGAAGATGCAAAAGAAGGATGGTAGATTCTGAAGATTGGAGTTATACAGGGTTATTTGTAAAACATTAATAACCTCGCAGGGCTATATTCCTGCCTTGATTATGAGTCGAAAATGTTCAAGCTATTATGACCTAATATCAATAGTTTAGGAGATACGCGACATCAAAGTTTGCATTTTTTTCCAATATTTCTGACTTATTTTTTGTAAAACGTTGGACTATCATTACAGTAACTCATATAAATTACGAAAAATTCATTCGTTTCAATACAAGTAAAATAAAACGATAAAAACGCTGAAAAAATTCTAATTGGAATGTTTTCCAATTGGAATTCGAAGGTTTTTATTTTTTTATTTGACTTGTTTTAAAGAGAATGAATTTTTCATATTCGATATAAGTTACTGTAATGATAGTCCAACGTTTTATAAAAAATAAGTCAGGAATATTGGAAAAAAAATGCAAACTTTGATGTCGCATATCTCCTAAACTATTGATATTAGGTCATAATAGCTTGAAAATTTTCGACTCATAATCGAGGCAGGAATATAGCCCTGCGAGGTTATTAATGTTTTACAAATAACCCTGTATATTTGTGTAGTAGTTCCAAATATGCAATGCAAACGCCAATGATATTACATACTTCGTGAGCACACTGGGAAAAATAATCAACTCAAAATTCGTGTTTGCTGGCAAATTGTCAAAATTGACATTGAAGTCTTCGCATAGATTTAATATTTTCTAAACACAAACTTTAATCCAAATAAATTCCACAGCAACTTTTTCAAACAATAATGTGATTCTGTTTGTGACTTGTAACAGATATTCACAGACTGCCTTTAACAGTATGCAAATTTTCATTTTGCGGATTAGTTTGGGAATCGAGTTAACTTGCATTTTATTTTGTAAAATATATGTTCTATAGGTCGACCACAATCAAAAGACCAATCTGTAGCTTTGTCCGGTAAGAAGAAAGCGGGGGAAAGTTGCCTGGCAAGCCCGTATTACAATCCTCAATGTGATGTTCCAAATAAATATATATTTTTTAGTTTAAAAAAGGTTACTTACTTATTAGAGAAACTTTTTTTGTGTTCATTTTTTGCATCTTAACAACACACACATTTTTTTTCGCACGTTCTTTTGAATGCGGTCTAGCTATAGTTCATCACAAACTTTTCGCATTGTTAAATTCCTTTAATTTGTGTAACAATATTTTTAATGTATATAAAAATTTCTATTTCTATTTCGGTCTAGCTATAGTAATTGTCTGTTTTTTTCCAGTATGCTAAGAGTTTGTGTCCATTTTTTAACTCCATTTAGAATTTCGAGGAATTCTTCGTCTTATAGTGTCATCTCCTGTCGGAGGTTAGCAATCATATTGGCGATTACGACTTTATTCATGCAGGGAAGAACTTGGTCGAGTAACACTTGTACTAGTCCCTCAAGTTACTCTGCCGTGAGATTCGGCGTCTTCCTTCGCTTCTTTTGCCACTTATTTTCCCCTGGATGATGAGTTGGTTAACACTGTTCTTTGGTCTTCTCATAATATGTACGAGATACGCGAGTTTTCCTATCTTGATGCTCCGTAGCACTTCTCGGAGCCATATCTCAAAAGCCTCGACTTGGCGGATTATTTCTTGGTTAAGTGTCCATGCCTCGACCACATATATAAGAGATTGGCAAAAATATAACACCGAACCATACGCATTCTAGGTTGCAGGCTTAGGTCACGGTTATAAAATAACGGTCTCATTCTAAGAAGCACACTTCTTGCCATCTCTATTGGAGCTTTTATCTTGGGATGGATCCCAGTTCTCGTTCACCCATGCACCTAAGTACTTGTACTTGTTCATTTTTGATTGTTATTTTTGGCGTCGGAGTTGGTTAGAGGTGTTTTTTTGACACTGTGGCATTTCATACGACAATACATAAACCACCAATCTAGGCCACACACACATATACGTGGCAAGAATGCCGCATAAGCAAATCTAGGCACAAGCCGTCTACAGGTCATTATTGCACCGTCAGCAATTCCGACGATTCATCCACATACACAGTTACACTTCAAGAAAGTTTTTTGTGCGAAAAACTGTATAAAAAGCAGCAAACGCCCTATGCGGGCATGTCAGTCTCCCAGGATCCCCGGCGTAGGCCAGAGGCTCTCGCCCTTCGAGTATCTATCATTGTCTTTGTAATCGTACTTATGTAAAAATTGTAATTGTTTTATCAAGATAATGAAATCATCAAGAATTCCACGACTTTGGAGAATCCCGTCACATGACGGGTGGTGACCCTTAAAAGCAGTTTCTCCGAATTCGTCACACACGTCGTCCTCAACCAAAAAAAAAAAAAAAACTATTAACATTTTTTCTATCTACCAAGGAAACTATTAATATGTTTCTATAGAGCCACATCTCAAAATCCTCGACTTTACGAAAAAAGATTTTGCCTTATGAGGAATAATTTTTTTTAACTGATAGGACTTCTGTGTTTCATGAGATAGATCGTTTTTTTAATTAATTTTGGTACATTTTTAATACACTCGCATATTAATTTTAAAAGTTTAGCTCTTGCAGAAAAGCAGTATCAAGAAAAGTATTTAAAAAAAATTTCCTGTCGGCAATCTCGTTCTTGAATAATCAACATTTGAGAAACGTTGCCGAAAAATTTCCACGAGGATATTGGAAATTTTCAACGTGATTTACAAATAATGGAGTTAAAAAAAGTACCGGATATTAAAGTTTTACAAGACCAAGCGTGGATGTTTGAGTTTTTAAAATGGAAACCGGATATCACAAAAGGGTCCCGTCAGGGAAATATAGGGTGCACCTTTTCGCGAAGAAAAATATTAATAAATTAAATAATAATTAAAAAAATATTTTAATTAAGGTAAGTTCTAAGAACACAATTACTGGATTTTGTCCACAGAGGGATAATCATAATTAAGATAAATTATAGAGTCATCCAGAGACGAATCTATTTGTATGGGAAACATGTATGGAAGTATTCATAGGATGCACTGGGCCTATGACGTGGGACTTTAAGAGATCACTTTGCACAATGCAACGTTCACCAATTCCGCCGTAAGAACATCAACATATTACAAAATATTTAAAAGTTGTATATATGTTTTTTTAACTGTTTTCTTTCACATATCTGAAGGTACTATGCTAGAGCCATCTATTGTCAAAAATTAGTAAATCCCATGGCATAATTAATATACATAGATATCGCCGCTGGTAGTAATGTGTCTAATTTTTTTTAAATATATTTTTTTACGTCATCACTTGAGCCAGCTCGTACAGATCACAAACCAGCCTATAAAGACTTCCGTAAATGTTTTCCACACGAAGAGCTTCGCCTCTGTGAGACTTGATTAAGTAATAATCATCTATTAAGAAGGTACTTTTAATAACGTATAAAATGAACTATGAAATTAAAGAAATTAAAAATGTGAAATTTTTCAGACACGTAAAAATGGTTCGTCGAGCGACGCTTCCTTACCGTGGTCTTTTCGAGACATCTGAGGAGATGGTGATGCTGCAGCTCGAAGATGTCCTCTTCCCGGCCGCCGTCGTCCAGCTCGATGCCCGACTCCTGGGCGGCCAGCCTGGCCTCGGCGGCCTTCTTCTTGGAGACGAAGGCCGCCCCCGAGGAGGCCTTGGCGATCCTGATGCGGGCCAGCCGGGCTTTCTGAAATGTGGAGGGCGCTCGTTAAGTCGATGATGAATACAAATGTAAATAAACATAGTCAACAAATGAATCAAATGAACACTTTTGTCAATATCCGGGTACCCGGGTACCCTATTGAAATTTTTGGATTAAATGTTTTTTACGTAGACTGACTGGAGCTCTTATTCAAGAGTTTTTAATATTTTTGAAAGTTTTTTTTATTGCATATTTTTATTAAATTGCAATATGATATTTGAATTAGACATTAGAGAAAACTGAAAAAATGTCTTCAAAAAATTTGAACCTTAAAATTAATATTTAATTCATTATAATGCATATTTTATGCACGGGACTCATTGTACAGACGTTTTTTAATGTAATTACACGAACAGTACTTATTTTGTACAGAACCTACAAAAGCCTAATAGATCATAATTTAATTAATTATTGCATATTTTTACATAGGACTTATTATACAGACGTAATTATACGAAAAAAACTTTTATTTACTTAGATATGACGCAATTTACAGATTGGGTTCTTTCTACAAAAAAAATGTCTATATATACGAAAAACAGAAAATATTTTGTTCAAAACCTACAAAAACCTAATACATCGATATTTAAATTTTATAGGGGTCATTGTAGAATGTTTTTTATATTCTTTTAATGTAATTATACGAAATAAACTTTTATTTATTTAGATCTGACGGATGTTTTACCGGTTGAATTCATTCTGCAAAATGTCTAAATGTATTAAAAACACTACTTATTTTATCTATGTGGGTTATGTGTTCTATGAATTTGATAAACCACGAAGTACAAAAAATCGTTCATCCCCCTTAGTTTTAAAAGGTTGCATAATGCGTCCATGCCACATGGATGTTTTTAACCAATATTTTTATTTACCAAGGATTTATAAAGTCGCAAAAAACAGTCAAACCACCTTTTTTAGTAAAAGAGTTAATTTAACTGTGATTCGGTTAGAAAAATATTGAATTTATAAAAACACTACAGCTATCAGAGCTTGGATGTTATCAGTATATAAAGATATCGTATTGAGCTGCCCAAAACCGTATAAAACTCATTTTTACCACTGTGGATTGGAGGCTTTCTGTGTAACTACGTATAATTAGTGCGAATAAAAAACATACGATAGAATTTTTTTAAATTTTTTATTTATTTATTTAAGTTCATGTTATTTTAGTCTTTTGAAACAATAATAAATTGTGATGTATCTCTCCATATCTAACACTTGTGCTAGGAGAGGGACTGACACTTTAACTTGATTACTTATTTTGTATACATGTGTTTAAAAAAATATTTAATTATTAATTATATATTATGTAGTGTTCATTTAACTTAATTTTTATTTGTCTGATCTCAGTTATCTTCTTAATTTCTGTAGGAAGGCAATTGAATTTCTTTCCTCCTAAAAATATATATTTTTACTGATATTGTTTGGTGCTACATTTTGGTATTTAGAAATTATATAAAGATCTTAAAGATGTGTTCGTTTAAAATTTTGTGTAAATATTATCTTTAATTATTTGTATAATAGATTTTTTTGTAAATATTTCCTAATTTCGGAACGGGGAATTTGGAGAAGAGTGTTAGTGTTGAGTAAGTGGATTTTTTTAAGATCACTTTGATAATCATCTACATCAAATCTAAAAGAAAACCTAAATCAGTCGACACATCGTACATTTATTATAAGGTCATTACTATACAGGATTAGACAGTCGGCTAAATATAACGTATACCTGTTATTTATTCATAAAGCATACCAAATTAATGACACTGAAATTTCGACACAGGAATCGGCTATTTTTATTCCCTTTCTTTTAACTCGTAGCGCTGCTTGTCTGCCGAAAAAACTTCGGATCGATTTTTAACCCTTTTTCCGTGATCCAATCGAGCTGAAACTTTGCACGCAGACTCGTGGCAACGATAAAAATGATCTAACAAATTTAGTTTAAATTTTTTTAATAATTATAGTATAATATGGATTTTTCGAAATTTTAACGATTTATATATTGTTTAATTTTTGAGTCCGACGCGTGGAGTGGGCGCTAAACCTTTTCAATGAGAAAGGGAATATAACAAAAACTTGGTTTTTATGGGTTAGTTTTTTTACCATAAAATCAGTCCCATGTTATGTTTAAAGGCTAGAATATTCGAAAATTGTAACAAATTGGCAATTAAAAATTTAATGGACTTATGAGTAGGTACAAAAATACAATCATGTCGTGGGACAAGTTTCCTTTCCATAAAGAACAATGTATCAAACTTCGCCATTGAAAAAACGGGGACCTGTGTCCTTCCGCAATTCATGCGCGACAAAGGATATGCGGTAATACTGCTTAAATTAATAGATATTTATGGTAAAACTTTCAATGGGTTCATTACGTCATCGTATGCCCCTCCCCATCCAATAATGCCATATTGCAGCAGTGGGTGGACAGTAGCGAAATATATATATATATATATACAGGGTTATTTGGAAAACATGAATAACCTCGCAGGAATATATTCCTACCTTGATTATGAGTCGAAAATGTTCAAGCTATTATGACCTTATAGCAATAGTTATGCAGATATGCGACATCAAAGTTTGCATTTTTTTTTCAATATTTCTGACTCATTTTTTGTAAAACGTTGGACCATCATTACAGTAAGTTATATCAAATATAAAAAATTTATTTCCTTTAATACAAGTCAAATAAAATAATAAAAATCTTCGAATTCTAATTGGAAAACATTCCAATTGGATTTTTTTCAGGGTTTTTATCATTTTATTTAACTTGTATTGAAACGAATGAATTTTTCGTAATTGATATAAGTTATTGTAATGATAGTCCAACTTTTTAGAAAAAATAAGTAAGAAATATTGAAAAAAAATGCAAACTTTGATGCCGCATATCACCATAACTATTGATATTACGTCATGACAGCTTAAACATTTTCGACTCATAATCAAGGCAGGAATATAGTCCTGCGAGGTTATTAATGTTTTCCAAATAATCCTGTATATATATTGTTTAAGTTGCTTACACTTAAAATGTTTCGTAACATAATGAATATTGAACTACACAAATAGATAAATACTTTTTGCACGACGAAAAGGGTAAAATTTAGGTACTTTTTTTTTATTATAATAATGTCACGTGTCGAGGCTGCGGAGGAGGAATTAATGAAAACGCTGGGATTTAATATAAGATTTATTGAATACCGATTAATTAATTAAACTAACGTAAAAAGTCGCTTAACACTATTAAATGTAACGCTATTCCTCAAATTAAACTGTTTCACAAATTTATCACTCGTAAATAGACACTTTATATTCGCTTTGACACTTTATTCACTATTCACTAGAATATTCCATCCAATTTCCGCACTTATTAATTTCGCTTCGGTTTACCTCGCTACGTAAGAACTTTCCGGAATCTTCGCTGTCGAATTACGGGTCGCCTGGCCGTCTTGGCTACCTTCGCTTCTATTATCGCTGTCAGACGCGCGCGCCTAAAACAATTCTGACTCTTTACTCCCGTGAGCCGTATTTATATTCGCTAATGCTCTGATATCGAAATTCCGAGACGTTTCCCGGGTTTTTGAGAAGTTCAAAAAAAGTTCTTTTGGAGATGTTTCTCGTAAGCCGTAGATTATTCCAGGCCGTTCTGGAATATTCGTTAGTATTGTTGTTCCGGACGGGAACGCGCAAAAAAATGGGGTGATTCCACCGCCTTACGGTCAGGTCAACCTGATGGCACCGATATCGCAGATTCTCAGACGAAAGCGAGATCGTATAAAATTCGCTGAGAATCTTAGAGCGGTCCAAAGGCTGAAGCAGGAGTCGAGTAGAGAAGAAGAGAAAGTCGCAAGTAGATCTGGAGGTGAACGCAGGAGCAGAACTGAATTCTGGGTTCCTGCGCCACGTAATTTATTTCATCAAAAAATCAGGGCCCGCACGCCCAGGCGCATTTTCAACGACCAGTCAGAGGTCGGCATTTCGGAAACCGACGACACCGACCTCTGTCTGACGGCGGGATCACTACTCATAATTCGAGTCGCAGCTCTATGAGCAGTGGTCCCGTATTCAAAATATTAATAAACATGTAACTAAACATTCTACTATAGTTATAACATACTATTTTTACACATTTATATTATATCTTTCTTTTGTTTCAATAACAAATGTCTCTCAGGTTCATCCTTCATGGAGATAATCGATAAAAAGGGGGCCAGACTCGCCAAGCTGGGTGCAATAATTTCGTATATTTGGTCTCTCTGGCGAGCCTGGCTACACAAATTCAATATTTTTTCTACATAAAATTATGTAAAGCCATATACAAGTGATTGCGAACAAAATCATATTAATTTTTACATTTTATAATTTTTGTATAAAAATGGCGACTTCGGCACGGTACCGATGTCGCAAGAGGGTACTGAATTGTGTTTGATAAAAATGGCGACTTTGGCACGGTACCGATAAAATGGCGACTTCGGCACGGTACTGATGTCGCTAGAGGGTAAAACCGATGCCCCCGGACTGTGGCGATACCGTACTGCAGTCGCCCAATATTACGATTTGGGAATATTAAAATCTTTTTCAAGAATCAAATCATGCCGCCGCGATTTCTTCTTACATCGCTTACAACATACACAAAAAAATTTTTAACAACAAAATTAATCCGATAACGACCTCCCAGTGATGTCAAAAATAAACTTTAAAAAACATACATACAAAAATTACAATAAATAACTTCGGTTATTTTTAATAAAAAATGCGTCGAGCGCGCTAGGCATACCCAAAGAGTTTTATTTATTCTTGCCCATCTGCGCGCTCGCGCTCACAATTCATGTGATAAACAATGCAATAATTAATTCTAAAAAATCAAAATACAAAAAAATCACTTTTTTCTTTAATAAAATGTTCATCAGTGCCAACATTTGGAGATTGGTAAAAAAGGCCCGATTAAGGGCCACCGGTTTTTTCTTGTCCGACACACTCCCCTCGTGCAGCTTGCCTGTGCTACCGGGAGGACAAGATATCTCGTCATAACTTTACTCTGTCGCAATCTTGGACAATGTCACGATCCTGGTTGCGGGCCGGGTGTAGTCACCGGCGGCGGTCCGTACACGAACGACCCGAACTTGACCGTCCGGTGCCGGCTTCGCCTCCATTATTATTCCTCTGGGCCACGTGTTTCGGGGAAGTGCGGGATCAACGATCACCGCTATTTCGCCTTCCTTGATGGCGGGAGCAGATTCCTGCCATTTATGCCTTCGGGCAAGCGTGGGCAGATACTCGCGCATCCATCTGCGCCAAAATAGGTCGGCCAGCTGTTGGCTCACTCGCCACTGCCTTTTCAGGCACACGTTCTCGTCAAGGGCGCCGTAGATGGCCAAATGCGAGTTGTGGCCTGCCATCCCCAATAAAAGATGGTTGGGGGTGAGGGGGGCATCATCGTTCGGGTCCACTGACACATGGGTCAGTGGACGGCTGTTCACGGTGTGCTCGGCTTCGGCCAGCACCGTTCTCAACATTTCTTCTCGTGGCGCTCTTTCTTTTAGTGTGGCTTCCAATGCCCTTTTTACGGCGCGTACTAAACTTTCCCACGCGCCGCCCATGTGCGGGGCGAGGGGAGGGTTGAAGTGCCACTCCACCCCGCTCCCCGCTAGATGCTCCTGCATTCTTTTATCTTCGGACAATTCGGCCAATGCCCTGGCCATTTCTTTTTCGGCTCCTCTAAATTTTGTTCCATTATCCGAGTAGATGAAACGAGGTTGACCGCGGCGTGCTGCCATTCTTCTAATGGCGAGTATGGCTGAGTCAGTTGTCAGCGACTCAGCCAGCTCCAGGTGTACGGCACGTGTTGTTAGGCACGTGAACAACGCGCCGTACCGTTTTTCTTTTCGTCGGCCGATGGTAATCATCATCGGCCCAAAATAATCCAATCCACATCGGTGGAAAGCCGGCGTGTGATGCTCCAGCCGGCAGACCGGGATTTGCCCCATCAACGGAGGGCGCGGCTGGCTTCTCTGGACTCGGCACGCTTGGCACTCAAACTTGATACGTCGCACTGTCGGTCTTAGTCGTAGTATGAAAAAGTTTTCTCGTAAATCAGACACGGTTCGTTCGGTGCCCGGGTGATTTCCTTTTTCGTGATAATGTTTTACCATTATTCTTGTGTATGGGTGGGCGCCGTCCAAAATGACGGGCGCCCTCAATCCTGGTGGTATATCTGTCACCGTGGTTTCTGCCAGCCGTGATCCCATCAGAATGACGCCGAAATCATCTAGCAGTGGCGTCAAGTGGTGGATTCGGCTATTTTTGGCCAGGAGTCCTCCTTTCTGAAGAGTCCTGAGTTCGGGCCTAAAGGCGTCTGCCTGGGCTTGTAAGACCCAGGCACGCTCGGCTTCAATTCTTTCAGCCGAGGTTATATCTCGACCGGGCTGGTCTCCTGTGTGGCGACGACAATTCGCCACAAACCGCCTCACCCAAGCGGTGGCGCGGACCAGCCGGGTCCACGACGAGAAGCGCGTTATGTCAGGCAGCGCTCCCCCCGTATTTGCATGCCGGACCGCCAGTACGGTCGCGGGTTTCATTTCCAACATGCTTTCTGATGGTTGTAGTCGGCAGGCCTCTCGTGGCCATGCCGATTCTCCTCTTCGGAGGAAGTCAGGACCGCCAAA
>JADDOH010024113.1:0-11942 GCA_016648135.1 Agrypnia vestita | reverse complement strand
AGAAAGTTTTTTGTGCGAAAAACTGTATAAAAAGCAGCAAACGCCCTATGCGGGCATGTCAGTCTCCCAGGATCCCCGGCGTAGGCCAGAGGCTCTCGCCCTTCGAGTATCTATCATTGTCTTTGTAATCGTACTTATGTAAAAATTGTAATTGTTTTATCAAGATAATGAAATCATCAAGAATTCCACGACTTTGGAGAATCCCGTCACATGACGGGTGGTGACCCTTAAAAGCAGTTTCTCCGAATTCGTCACACACGTCGTCCTCAACCAAAAAAAAAAAAAAAACTATTAACATTTTTTCTATCTACCAAGGAAACTATTAATATGTTTCTATAGAGCCACATCTCAAAATCCTCGACTTTACGAAAAAAGATTTTGCCTTATGAGGAATAATTTTTTTTAACTGATAGGACTTCTGTGTTTCATGAGATAGATCGTTTTTTTAATTAATTTTGGTACATTTTTAATACACTCGCATATTAATTTTAAAAGTTTAGCTCTTGCAGAAAAGCAGTATCAAGAAAAGTATTTAAAAAAAATTTCCTGTCGGCAATCTCGTTCTTGAATAATCAACATTTGAGAAACGTTGCCGAAAAATTTCCACGAGGATATTGGAAATTTTCAACGTGATTTACAAATAATGGAGTTAAAAAAAGTACCGGATATTAAAGTTTTACAAGACCAAGCGTGGATGTTTGAGTTTTTAAAATGGAAACCGGATATCACAAAAGGGTCCCGTCAGGGAAATATAGGGTGCACCTTTTCGCGAAGAAAAATATTAATAAATTAAATAATAATTAAAAAAATATTTTAATTAAGGTAAGTTCTAAGAACACAATTACTGGATTTTGTCCACAGAGGGATAATCATAATTAAGATAAATTATAGAGTCATCCAGAGACGAATCTATTTGTATGGGAAACATGTATGGAAGTATTCATAGGATGCACTGGGCCTATGACGTGGGACTTTAAGAGATCACTTTGCACAATGCAACGTTCACCAATTCCGCCGTAAGAACATCAACATATTACAAAATATTTAAAAGTTGTATATATGTTTTTTTAACTGTTTTCTTTCACATATCTGAAGGTACTATGCTAGAGCCATCTATTGTCAAAAATTAGTAAATCCCATGGCATAATTAATATACATAGATATCGCCGCTGGTAGTAATGTGTCTAATTTTTTTTAAATATATTTTTTTACGTCATCACTTGAGCCAGCTCGTACAGATCACAAACCAGCCTATAAAGACTTCCGTAAATGTTTTCCACACGAAGAGCTTCGCCTCTGTGAGACTTGATTAAGTAATAATCATCTATTAAGAAGGTACTTTTAATAACGTATAAAATGAACTATGAAATTAAAGAAATTAAAAATGTGAAATTTTTCAGACACGTAAAAATGGTTCGTCGAGCGACGCTTCCTTACCGTGGTCTTTTCGAGACATCTGAGGAGATGGTGATGCTGCAGCTCGAAGATGTCCTCTTCCCGGCCGCCGTCGTCCAGCTCGATGCCCGACTCCTGGGCGGCCAGCCTGGCCTCGGCGGCCTTCTTCTTGGAGACGAAGGCCGCCCCCGAGGAGGCCTTGGCGATCCTGATGCGGGCCAGCCGGGCTTTCTGAAATGTGGAGGGCGCTCGTTAAGTCGATGATGAATACAAATGTAAATAAACATAGTCAACAAATGAATCAAATGAACACTTTTGTCAATATCCGGGTACCCGGGTACCCTATTGAAATTTTTGGATTAAATGTTTTTTACGTAGACTGACTGGAGCTCTTATTCAAGAGTTTTTAATATTTTTGAAAGTTTTTTTTATTGCATATTTTTATTAAATTGCAATATGATATTTGAATTAGACATTAGAGAAAACTGAAAAAATGTCTTCAAAAAATTTGAACCTTAAAATTAATATTTAATTCATTATAATGCATATTTTATGCACGGGACTCATTGTACAGACGTTTTTTAATGTAATTACACGAACAGTACTTATTTTGTACAGAACCTACAAAAGCCTAATAGATCATAATTTAATTAATTATTGCATATTTTTACATAGGACTTATTATACAGACGTAATTATACGAAAAAAACTTTTATTTACTTAGATATGACGCAATTTACAGATTGGGTTCTTTCTACAAAAAAAATGTCTATATATACGAAAAACAGAAAATATTTTGTTCAAAACCTACAAAAACCTAATACATCGATATTTAAATTTTATAGGGGTCATTGTAGAATGTTTTTTATATTCTTTTAATGTAATTATACGAAATAAACTTTTATTTATTTAGATCTGACGGATGTTTTACCGGTTGAATTCATTCTGCAAAATGTCTAAATGTATTAAAAACACTACTTATTTTATCTATGTGGGTTATGTGTTCTATGAATTTGATAAACCACGAAGTACAAAAAATCGTTCATCCCCCTTAGTTTTAAAAGGTTGCATAATGCGTCCATGCCACATGGATGTTTTTAACCAATATTTTTATTTACCAAGGATTTATAAAGTCGCAAAAAACAGTCAAACCACCTTTTTTAGTAAAAGAGTTAATTTAACTGTGATTCGGTTAGAAAAATATTGAATTTATAAAAACACTACAGCTATCAGAGCTTGGATGTTATCAGTATATAAAGATATCGTATTGAGCTGCCCAAAACCGTATAAAACTCATTTTTACCACTGTGGATTGGAGGCTTTCTGTGTAACTACGTATAATTAGTGCGAATAAAAAACATACGATAGAATTTTTTTAAATTTTTTATTTATTTATTTAAGTTCATGTTATTTTAGTCTTTTGAAACAATAATAAATTGTGATGTATCTCTCCATATCTAACACTTGTGCTAGGAGAGGGACTGACACTTTAACTTGATTACTTATTTTGTATACATGTGTTTAAAAAAATATTTAATTATTAATTATATATTATGTAGTGTTCATTTAACTTAATTTTTATTTGTCTGATCTCAGTTATCTTCTTAATTTCTGTAGGAAGGCAATTGAATTTCTTTCCTCCTAAAAATATATATTTTTACTGATATTGTTTGGTGCTACATTTTGGTATTTAGAAATTATATAAAGATCTTAAAGATGTGTTCGTTTAAAATTTTGTGTAAATATTATCTTTAATTATTTGTATAATAGATTTTTTTGTAAATATTTCCTAATTTCGGAACGGGGAATTTGGAGAAGAGTGTTAGTGTTGAGTAAGTGGATTTTTTTAAGATCACTTTGATAATCATCTACATCAAATCTAAAAGAAAACCTAAATCAGTCGACACATCGTACATTTATTATAAGGTCATTACTATACAGGATTAGACAGTCGGCTAAATATAACGTATACCTGTTATTTATTCATAAAGCATACCAAATTAATGACACTGAAATTTCGACACAGGAATCGGCTATTTTTATTCCCTTTCTTTTAACTCGTAGCGCTGCTTGTCTGCCGAAAAAACTTCGGATCGATTTTTAACCCTTTTTCCGTGATCCAATCGAGCTGAAACTTTGCACGCAGACTCGTGGCAACGATAAAAATGATCTAACAAATTTAGTTTAAATTTTTTTAATAATTATAGTATAATATGGATTTTTCGAAATTTTAACGATTTATATATTGTTTAATTTTTGAGTCCGACGCGTGGAGTGGGCGCTAAACCTTTTCAATGAGAAAGGGAATATAACAAAAACTTGGTTTTTATGGGTTAGTTTTTTTACCATAAAATCAGTCCCATGTTATGTTTAAAGGCTAGAATATTCGAAAATTGTAACAAATTGGCAATTAAAAATTTAATGGACTTATGAGTAGGTACAAAAATACAATCATGTCGTGGGACAAGTTTCCTTTCCATAAAGAACAATGTATCAAACTTCGCCATTGAAAAAACGGGGACCTGTGTCCTTCCGCAATTCATGCGCGACAAAGGATATGCGGTAATACTGCTTAAATTAATAGATATTTATGGTAAAACTTTCAATGGGTTCATTACGTCATCGTATGCCCCTCCCCATCCAATAATGCCATATTGCAGCAGTGGGTGGACAGTAGCGAAATATATATATATATATATACAGGGTTATTTGGAAAACATGAATAACCTCGCAGGAATATATTCCTACCTTGATTATGAGTCGAAAATGTTCAAGCTATTATGACCTTATAGCAATAGTTATGCAGATATGCGACATCAAAGTTTGCATTTTTTTTTCAATATTTCTGACTCATTTTTTGTAAAACGTTGGACCATCATTACAGTAAGTTATATCAAATATAAAAAATTTATTTCCTTTAATACAAGTCAAATAAAATAATAAAAATCTTCGAATTCTAATTGGAAAACATTCCAATTGGATTTTTTTCAGGGTTTTTATCATTTTATTTAACTTGTATTGAAACGAATGAATTTTTCGTAATTGATATAAGTTATTGTAATGATAGTCCAACTTTTTAGAAAAAATAAGTAAGAAATATTGAAAAAAAATGCAAACTTTGATGCCGCATATCACCATAACTATTGATATTACGTCATGACAGCTTAAACATTTTCGACTCATAATCAAGGCAGGAATATAGTCCTGCGAGGTTATTAATGTTTTCCAAATAATCCTGTATATATATTGTTTAAGTTGCTTACACTTAAAATGTTTCGTAACATAATGAATATTGAACTACACAAATAGATAAATACTTTTTGCACGACGAAAAGGGTAAAATTTAGGTACTTTTTTTTTATTATAATAATGTCACGTGTCGAGGCTGCGGAGGAGGAATTAATGAAAACGCTGGGATTTAATATAAGATTTATTGAATACCGATTAATTAATTAAACTAACGTAAAAAGTCGCTTAACACTATTAAATGTAACGCTATTCCTCAAATTAAACTGTTTCACAAATTTATCACTCGTAAATAGACACTTTATATTCGCTTTGACACTTTATTCACTATTCACTAGAATATTCCATCCAATTTCCGTACTTATTAATTTCGCTTCGGTTTACCTCGCTACGTAAGAACTTTCCGGAATCTTCGCTGTCGAATTACGGGTCGCCTGGCCGTCTTGGCTACCTTCGCTTCTATTATCGCTGTCAGACGCGCGCGCCTAAAACAATTCTGACTCTTTACTCCCGTGAGCCGTATTTATATTCGCTAATGCTCTGATATCGAAATTCCGAGACGTTTCCCGGGTTTTTGAGAAGTTCAAAAAAAGTTCTTTTGGAGATGTTTCTCGTAAGCCGTAGATTATTCCAGGCCGTTCTGGAATATTCGTTAGTATTGTTGTTCCGGACGGGAACGCGCAAAAAAATGGGGTGATTCCACCGCCTTACGGTCAGGTCAACCTGATGGCACCGATATCGCAGATTCTCAGACGAAAGCGAGATCGTATAAAAATTCGCTGAGAATCTTAGAGCGGTCCAAAGGCTGAAGCAGGAGTCGAGTAGAGAAGAAGAGAAAGTCGCAAGTAGATCTGGAGGTGAACGCAGGAGCAGAACTGAATTCTGGGTTCCTGCGCCACGTAATTTATTTCATCAAAAAATCAGGGCCCGCACGCCCAGGCGCATTTTCAACGACCAGTCAGAGGTCGGCATTTCGGAAACCGACGACACCGACCTCTGTCTGACGGCGGGATCACTACTCATAATTCGAGTCGCAGCTCTATGAGCAGTGGTCCCGTATTCAAAATATTAATAAACATGTAACTAAACATTCTACTATAGTTATAACATACTATTTTTACACATTTATATTATATCTTTCTTTTGTTTCAATAACAAATGTCTCTCAGGTTCATCCTTCATGGAGATAATCGATAAAAAGGGGGCCAGACTCGCCAAGCTGGGTGCAATAATTTCGTATATTTGGTCTCTCTGGCGAGCCTGGCTACACAAATTCAATATTTTTTTCTACATAAAATTATGTAAAGCCATATACAAGTGATTGCGAACAAAATCATATTAATTTTTACATTTTATAATTTTTGTATAAAAATGGCGACTTCGGCACGGTACCGATGTCGCAAGAGGGTACTGAATTGTGTTTGATAAAAATGGCGACTTTGGCACGGTACCGATAAAATGGCGACTTCGGCACGGTACTGATGTCGCTAGAGGGTAAAACCGATGCCCCCGGACTGTGGCGATACCGTACTGCAGTCGCCCAATATTACGATTTGGGAAGATTAAAATCTTTTTCAAGAATCAAATCATGCCGCCGCGATTTCTTCTTACATCGCTTACAACATACACAAAAACATTTTTAACAACAAAATTAATCCGATAACGTCCTCCCAGTGATGTCAAAAATAAACTTTAAAAAACATACATACAAAAATTACAATAAATAACTTCGGTTATTTTTAATAAAAAATGCGTCGAGCGCGCTAGGCATACCCAAAGAGTTTTATTTATTCTTGCCCATCTGCGCGCTCGCGCTCACAATTCATGTGATAAAAAATGCAATAATTAATTCTAAAAAATCAAAATACAAAAAAAATCACTTTTTTCTTTAATAAAATGTTCATCAGTGCCAACATTTGGAGATTGGTAAAAAAGGCCCGATTAAGGGCCACCGGTTTTTTCTTGTCCGACACACTCCCCTCGTGCAGCTTGCCTGTGCTACCGGGAGGACAAGATATCTCGTCATAACTTTACTCTGTCGCAATCTTGGACAATGTCACGATCCTGGTGGCGGGCCGGGTGTAGTCACCGGCGGCGGTCCGTACACGAACGACCCGAACTTGACCGTCCGGTGCCGGCTTCGCCTCCATTATTATTCCTCTGGGCCACGTGTTTCGGGGAAGTGCGGGATCAACGATCACCGCTATTTCGCCTTCCTTGATGGCGGGAGCAGATTCCTGCCATTTATGCCTTCGGGCAAGCGTGGGCAGATACTCGCGCATCCATCTGCGCCAAAATAGGTCGGCCAGCTGTTGGCTCACTCGCCACTGCCTTTTCAGGCACACGTTCTCGTCAAGGGCGCCGTAGATGGCCAAATGCGAGTTGTGGCCTGCCATCCCCAATAAAAGATGGTTGGGGGTGAGGGGGGCATCATCTTTCGGGTCCACTGACACATGGGTCAGTGGACGGCTGTTCACGGTGTGCTCGGCTTCGGCCAGCACCGTTCTCAACATTTCTTCTCGTGGCGCTCTTTCTTTTAGTGTGGCTTCCAATGCCCTTTTTACGGCGCGTACTAAACTTTCCCACGCGCCGCCCATGTGCGGGGCGAGGGGAGGGTTGAAGTGCCACTCCACCCCGCTCCCCGCTAGATGCTCCTGCATTCTTTTATCTTCGGACAATTCGGCCAATGCCCTGGCCATTTCTTTTTCGGCTCCTCTAAAATTTGTTCCATTATCCGAGTAGATGAAACGAGGTTGACCGCGGCGTGCTGCCATTCTTCTAATGGCGAGTATGGCTGAGTCAGTTGTCAGCGACTCAGCCAGCTCCAGGTGTACGGCGCGTGTTGTTAGGCACGTGAACAACGCGCCGTACCGTTTTTCTTTTCGTCGGCCGATGGTAATCATCATCGGCCCAAAATAATCCAATCCACATCGGTGGAAGGCCGGCGTGTGATGCTCCAGCCGGCAGACCGGGATTTGCCCCATCAACGGAGGGCGCGGCTGGCTTCTCTGGACTCGGCACGCTTGGCACTCAAACTTGATACGTCGCACTGTCGGTCTTAGTCGTAGTATGAAAAAGTTTTCACGTAAATCAGACACGGTTCGTTCGGTGCCCGGGTGATTTCCTTTTTCGTGATAATGTTTTACCATTATTCTTGTGTATGGGTGGGCGCCGTCCAAAATGACGGGCGCCCTCAATCCTGGTGGTATATCTGTCACCGTGGTTTCTGCCAGCCGTGATCCCATCAGAATGACGCCGAAATCATCTAGCAGTGGCGTCAAGTGGTGGATTCGGCTATTTTTGGCCAGGAGTCCTCCTTTCTGAAGAGTCCTGATTTCGGGCCAAAGGCGTCTGCCTGGGCTTGTAAGACCCAGGCACGCTCGGCTTCAATTCTTTCAGCCGAGGTTATATCTCGACCGGGCTGGTCTCCTGTGTGGCGACGACAATTCGCCACAAAACGCCTCACCCAAGCGGTGGCGCGGACCAGCCGGGTCCACGACGAGAAGCGCGTTATGTCAGGCAGCGCTCCCCCCGTATTTGCATGCCGGACCGCCAGTACGGTCGCGGGTTTCATTTCCAACATGCTTTCTGATGGTTGTAGTCGGCAGGCCTCTCGTGGCCAAGCCGATTCTCCTCTTCGGAGGAAGTCAGGACCGCCAAACCACATACCGTCCGCTGACAGGTTTTGAGGATCGCCATCCCTGGTGCCGATATCCGCCGGGTTATGACGCGTAGGGACCCATTTCCAGTCCGTGACTTCGGTCAGCTCGTCAATCTCCCCCAGACGGTTCGCTACGAACGCTGAATATGATCGAGGATCGGTTCGTATCCAGCACAGGACCGTTGTAGAGTCGGTCCAATACTGAGTTTTGACAATTTCACATCGGTGTTCTCTTTTTATGGTGGCCGCTAATCGTGCGGCCAGAAGTGCCGCTTGAAGTTCCATACGTGGAATGGACAAGGGTTTCAAAGGCGCCACCTTGCATTTTGCCGATATGAAGGCTACGTCCGAGCCGCCCTCTCCTTGCTCGGCAAAATACGCAATGGCACAGCATGCTTTTTCCGAAGCATCACTAAAAACATGTAAAACAACTTTGCTGTCTCGACGCGAAAGACATGGTCGAGCGATCACACACACTGTTTCTTTAATTAATTGGTACCACGCGCGCCATTTTTTCGCGTGCTCGGGGCGGATTTCTTCGTCCCACCCGACCTTGGAGCGCCACACTTCCTGAAGTAGTATCTTCGATCGTATCATCTGACAAGCAAGGAAGCCCACCGGATCGAAGATTCTCATCACTGCACTTAATAACTGACGTTTGGTCGGGTGGGCCACCTCCGACAGTTCTGGTAAATTCACAAACTTGAAAATGAATTTATCGGAGGCGGGCTCCCACGCTATCCCGAGCACTCTTTCAGTCGTGGTATCTTCTCCAATGATGCGCATTGGCTCTACAGCCCGTAGAGCGGGATCGATATGCGCTAGCACCTGTGGGTCATTTGACGCCCAGTTCGTTAGGAGCATGCTACCTCGCCGCAGCACCTCGGACACTTCTTCCATCATTCTGATAGCTTCTTCGGTTGTGTCCAAGGCGTCGAGGTAGTCATCCATATAAAAGGTCCGTTTGACCGCGTTTGCGGCGGCCGGAAATTCCGCGGCGCTGGCATCTGCGATTTTATTGCGAACATACTGCGCGCTGCTGGGCGAGCACGTCAATCCGAACACCATCGACGACATTTGGTAGGTCGTCGGTTCCGTCTCGCCCAGTTTTGTCCACAAAACAGCTGCGCAGCTTGGTCCACTTCTCTAATTTTTATTCGTAAAAACATTTCACGCACGTCGGCTGCCAGCGCCACTTTCCCTTCCCGGAACCGGAACACATTCCCCAGTAATGAACTCAACATGTCCGGTCCCGTCAATAAAGCATCGTTCAGAGACACTCCTCGGCACTTGCTGGCACCGTCAAACACTATTCTGATTTTGTCAGGTTTATTTGCATTAAACACTGCAAAATGTGGCAAGTAGTTTTTTCTTTCCAGTCGTGCCTCTTCAATGGGCGAAAGGGAGTGGGCATACCCTTTCGCCAAATAATCTGCCATTTTGGCTCTGTACGCTTCGGCGAACACTGGATTTTTCTTCATTTTCTTTTCAATACCGGCCAGGCGGTTGGCGGCGCACTGGCGGGTTTCGGGCAGCTGACTGCCCTCATTCTTCCAAAGTAGGCCTGTCTCCCACCGGCCAGTGGGCAGCTGACGGGTGGTGGCTTCCATAATCGTCGTGGCTTTCGCATCTTCTTTATTTACGCGGGCCACGGCGGTGACTCCCAATGAGTCCACTGCGAAGTGCTCACGGACGAGAGCCTCCAAAGTATTATTTTTTTCTTTTTCGAAAGTGCCGGTAATGCTCATTACTATCGCGGAACCGGCGTGCGATTGGTCTCCGAGTACTCCATGGGTGGCCCATCCGAGGGCCGTGCGAGAGCGGATACCGCCGCCGCGAACTTCTTCGACCTCACGTGTTACAATGAGGTGAGCGTGGTCCTGACCGATAAGTAATTGCGGCCGAACTTCACTGGCCCCGGCATGGCCCACACGCGATTTTTCGTTTCGATTGTTCATCACCAGCTGGGGTGGTAGAGCGAGTCGTCGCACGGTGCTCGCTCGCAACGGGTGGTCGGCCCCGTTGCCCCGAACTGTCACATTCACAAGTTGAGACCGGTCATCCGACGAACACATCCCGTTGGCGCCGTGGATACGTAATCCACGGACCGGTCCTTGGGCCCCGACAGCGCTGGCCACACCGGCCTCGATGAGGGTAACCGTCGACCCCTCATCGAGTAACGCGTGCACTTTGACTTGCCCTAGGGGGCCACTCACGATCACCGGAAGCACTTTTAAAAACACTGTTTGCTGGTACTCCCGGCCTCCCGTGAGGCCCACTGTGTCCCCATTCGGAGGGACCGCGTTCGATGCCCCGCGCGATGGCATATTCGATGGAGCACCCGAGTCTCCCGCGCGCGGCGCACTATGTAGCGTGCGGTGGTGTAGCGCGCGACAACCGCTTACACCACACCGCTTGCTTCTACACTGTTGGGACCGGTGTCCCTTCACCAAACAATTGAAGCAAATGGCCATTTCTTTCACTATGGCCCATCGGTCGGCCACTGGTTTTCGCGAATACACTCCGCACTCAGACACGGGGTGTTCCGCCACTTTGCAGATACTGCACAAAATTTCTGGTGACTTCCGATTCACTGTTTCACTGTCGCTTGTCATATTCACATGTCCGCTTCGGCGAACTGCAATTTTCTTTGATCGACATCCGGCATAAGGGGCCATCTCCTTCAAGCCCACCAGCCATTCTGAAAGATCTTGGATGGTAATGTTGGTTGATCCGCCCTTCCTCGAGTTCAGCCACATGAGTCTTGCCGACATAGGTAACTTTCCGACCATTTCGGTCAGCAACTGTGGTGATGTCAGGTACTTGGCATCAAATCCGCGCATAGTTGCTACCACATTCCTGATGCTGATGGCGTAGTCCGTCAGAGCGTCGGTCGGCGAATCTTCAGTGATGCGAGGGTGGCGGCGCACTCGTTCCAGCATGCTATCCACAATATCTTCCGAATTTCCGAATCGATGTTTCAACGTCCGAATTATCTCCGGCACGTTATACGGATCGACCAGCAGTGGAGCCACGGCTTCTCGTGCTCTCCCTTTCAGGGCCATCTGTAGTCTGATGATGTTCTCAGCAGCTGATAGTCCACACAGCGCCGTGGACTGCTCATATTGAGCGTAGAAAGTTGGCCACTCGAAGGGATCCCCAGTAAAGTGTGGACGCTCCTTGGCTCCCGATTGTCGTGCCAAAATCGCTGACACTTGAGCTTCTCCATTGGCAGTGTGCGATCGGGGGCTCTCGGTTTGGCGGTTTCTTCGGATGGCTTCTTCAATCCAAGAAGTCACCATGTCTTCAGGGTCGGGTTGGTTCAAAACCCAATCTCGGGTGAACGCACTCGCTCCTGGGCACCGCTCCGGCAGTGCTGATGGGTTGGAAGAGGTGTGTAAGGCCTCGTCCCTTGCGGTTTCAGCCGCATCTCGGATGGTACGCCTGGCCGCGGCGTCCACAGAAGGTGCCTGGTTCGGGGCACCAGGTGGTTGCTGCTCAATACTCACCAGGCCCTTTTCAGGGCTACCAGATGTGTCGATTCTCGTCGCAGCTCCGGCTGCGCTCGTCCTGGGAATCGTCGTCTGGCTGGCAGTACACACGCGGATTAGCGCATCCGCGTGCTCTCGGTGGAGATCTC
>JADDOH010024112.1:0-188935 GCA_016648135.1 Agrypnia vestita | reverse complement strand
CCGTCTCGCCCAGTTTTGTCCACAAAAACAGCTGCGCAGCTTGGTCCACTTCTCTAATTTTTATTCGTAAAAACATTTCACGCACGTCGGCTGCCAGCGCCACTTTCCCTTCCCGGACCCGGAACACATTCCCCAGTAATGAACTCAACATGTCCGGTCCCGTCAATAAAGCATCGTTCAGAGACACTCCTCGGCACTTGCTGGCACCGTCAAACACTATTCTGATTTTGTCAGGTTTATTTGCATTAAACACTGCAAAATGTGGCAAGTAGTTTTTTCTTTCCAGTCGTGCCTCTTCAATGGGCGAAAGGGAGTGGGCATACCCTTTCGCCAAATCATCTGCCATTTTGGCTCTGTACGCTTCGGCGAACACTGGATTTTTCTTCATTTTCTTTTCAATACCGGCCAGGCGGTTGGCGGCGCACTGGCGGGTTTCGGGCAGCTGACTGCCCTCATTCTTCCAAAGTAGGCCTGTCTCCCACCGGCCAGGGGGCAGCTGACGGGTGGTGGCTTCCATAATCGTCGTGGCTTTCGCATCTTCTTTATTTACGCGGGCCACGGCGGTGACTCCCAATGAGTCCACTGCGAAGTGCTCACGGACGAGAGCCTCCAAAGTATTATTTTTTTCTTTTTCGAAAGTGCCGGTAATGCTCATTACTATCGCGGAACCGGCGTGCGACTGGTCTCCGAGTACTCCATGGGTGGCCCATCCGAGGGCCGTGCGAGAGCGGATACCGCCGCCGCGAACTTCTTCGACCTCACGTGTTACAATGAGGTGAGCGTGGTCCTGACCGATAAGTAAGTGCGGCCGAACTTCACTGGCCCCGGCATGGCCCACACGCGATTTTTCGTTTCGATTGTTCATCACCAGCTGGGGTGGTAGAGCGAGTCGTCGCACGGTGCTCGCTCGCAACGGGTGGTCGGCCCCGTTGCCCCGAACTGTCACATTCACAAGTTGAGACCGGTCATCCGACGAACACATCCCGGTGGCACCGTGGATACGTAATCCACGGACCGGTCCTTGGGCCCCGACAGCGCTGGCCACACCGGCCTCGATGAGGGTAACCGTCGACCCCTCATCGAGTAACGCGTGCACTTTGACTTGCCCTAGGGGGCCACTCACTATCACCGGAAGCACTTTTAAAAACACTGTTTGCTGGTACTCCCGGCCTCCCGTGAGGCCCACTGTGTCCCCATTCGGAGGGACCGCGTTCGATGCCCCGCGCGATGGCATATTCGATGGAGCACCCGAGTCTCCCGCGCGCGGCGCACTATGTAGCGTGCGGTGGTGTAGCGCGCGACAACCGCTTACACCACACCGCTTGCTTCTACACTGTTGGGACCGGTGTCCCTTCACCAAACAATTGAAGCAAATGGCCATTTCTTTCACTATGGCCCATCGATCGGCCACTGGTTTTCGCGAATACACTCCGCACTCAGACACGGGGTGTTCCGCCACTTTGCAGATACTGCACAAAATTTCTGGTGACTTCCGATTCACTGTTTCACTGTCGCTTGTCATATTCACATGTCTGCAATTTTCTTTGATCGACATCCGGCATAAGGGGCCATCTCCATCAAGCCCACCAGCCATTCTGAAAGATCTTGGATGGTAATGTTGGTTGATCCGCCCTTCCTCGAGTTCAGCCACATGAGTCTTGCCGACATAGGTAACTTTCCGACCATTTCGGTCAGCAACTGTGGTGATGTCAGGTACTTAGCATCAAATCCGCGCACAGTTGCTACCACATTCCTGATGCTGATGGCGTAGTCCGTCAGAGCGTCGGTCGGCGAATCTTCAGTGATGCGAGGGTGGCGGCGCACTCGTTCCAGCATGCTATCCACAATGTCTTCCGAATTTCCGAATCGATGTTTCAACGTCCGAATTATCTCCGGCACGTTATACGGATCGACCAGCAGTGGAGCCACGGCTTCTCGTGCTCTCCCTTTCAGGGCCATCTGTAGTCTGATGATGTTCTCAGCAGCTGATAGTCCACACAGCGCCGTGGACTGCTCATATTGAGCGTAGAAAGTTGGCCACTCGAAGGGATCCCCAGTAAAGTGTGGAAGCTCCTTGGCTCCCGATTGTCGTGCCAAAATCGCTGACACTTGAGCTTCTCCATTGGCAGTGTGCGATCGGGGGCTCTCGGTTTGGCGGCTTCTTCAATCCAAGAAGTCACCATTTCTTCAGGGTCGGGTTGGTTCAAAACCCAATCTCGGGTGAACGCACTCGCTCCTGGGCACCGCTCCGGCAGTGCTGATGGGTTGGAAGAGGTGTGTAAGGCCTCGTCCCTTGCGGTTTCAGCCGCATCTCGGATGGTACGCCTGGCCGCGGCGTCCACAGAAGGTGCCTTGTTCGGGGCACCAGGTGGTTGCTGCTCAATACTCACCAGGCCCTTTTCAGGGCTACCAGATGTGTCGATTCTCGTCGCAGCTCCGGCTGCGCTCATCCTGGGAATCGTCGTCTGGCTGGCAGTACACACGCGGATTAGCGCATCCGCGTGCTCTCGTTGGAGATCTCTTGCGTGTTGTTGCTGTCGACGGAGCTCTGCCCTCAAATTGCGGATGGTGTCCTCCGTCGTCACGGAATCCCGTGTCTCCCTCGTGGAGTCACGGTCTCCGTCGGAACCGGCCTGTTCCGACTCATCTCGATGAAGTTCTTCCTCCTCTCGGTCACGGGCGTGACCCGATCGTAGTCCTGATCGTGACATTGTCGCTGGTGACGTGTAGCTGACGCGTAGAACGGAGATCCGGCTCGAAGGACCAGCTGTTCCGGACGGGAACGCGCAAAAAATGGGGTGATTCCACCGCCTTACGGTCAGGTCAACCTGATGGCACCGATATCGCAGATTCTCAGACGAAAGCGAGATCGTATAAAAATTCGCTGAGAATCTTAGAGCGGTCCAAAGGCTGAAGCAGGAGTCGAGTAGAGAAGAAGAGAAAGTCGCAAGTAGATCTGGAGGTGAACGCAGGAGCAGAACTGAATTCTGGGTTCCTGCGCCACGTAATTTATTTCATCAAAAAATCAGGGCCCGCACGCCCAGGCGCATTTTCAACGACCAGTCAGAGGTCGGCATTTCGGAAACCGACGACACCGACCTCTGTCTGACGGCGGGATCACTACTCATAATTCGAGTCGCAGCTCTATGAGCAGTGGTCCCGTATTCAAAATATTAATAAACATGTAACTAAACATTCTACTATAGTTATAACATACTATTTTTACACATTTATATTATATCTTTCTTTTGTTTCAATAACAAATGTCTCTCAGGTTCATCCTTCATGGAGATAATCGATAAAAAGGGGGCCAGACTCGCCAAGCTGGGTGCAATAATTTCGTATATTTGGTCTCTCTGGCGAGCCTGGCTACACAAATTCAATATTTTTTCTACATAAAATTATGTAAAGCCATATACAAGTGATTGCGAACAAAATCATATTAATTTTTACATTTTATAATTTTTGTATAAAAATGGCGACTTCGGCACGGTACCGATGTCGCAAGAGGGTACTGAATTGTGTTTGATAAAAATGGCGACTTTGGCACGGTACCGATAAAATGGCGACTTCGGCACGGTACTGATGTCGCTAGAGGGTAAAACCGATGCCCCCGGACTGTGGCGATACCGTACTGCAGTCGCCCAATATTACGATTTGGGAAGATTAAAATCTTTTTCAAGAATCAAATCATGCCGCCGCGATTTCTTCTTACATCGCTTACAACATACACAAAAACATTTTTAACAACAAAATTAATCCGATAACGTCCTCCCAGTGATGTCAAAAATAAACTTTAAAAAACATACATACAAAAATTACAATAAATAACTTCGGTTATTTTTAATAAAAAATGCGTCGAGCGCGCTAGGCATACCCAAAGAGTTTTATTTATTCTTGCCCATCTGCGCGCTCGCGCTCACAATTCATGTGATAAAAAATGCAATAATTAATTCTAAAAAATCAAAATACAAAAAAATCACTTTTTTCTTTAATAAAATGTTCATCAGTGCCAACATTTGGAGATTGGTAAAAAAGGCCCGATTAAGGGCCACCGGTTTTTTCTTGTCCGACACACATATTCTGCCATCACTACTTTCTTATCAAATTACTAAGTCTGCATTATTTTTCAATCTTTATACGCAAATTATCTTCACACTTACATGTCTTGATTTAATTATGAAAAATAAAATCTTCGCACCTAAAACGTCTTGTCTTAGTTAGACCCTTTGTTCTGCGTCATTTCTTTTCTTTGTTTTGCTCTTTCTTTTAGCTCTTAACAAACAGGGCTGTCACATTCACAGCTACTAACACTTCACCAACTGAGGCGGCAAAGACGTGCAAAACGCTTCTGGTCCATTACCGCATAATTCATCCCTTAAATAAATTTGAGACAACCCGGAAAAACACTCCCTCTGTTTATTCGTCTGTTATAGACCACGGCGCGGTGTGAAACAGTTTCTATAGGGATGAGCCTAGAATTCATCCCTTCAGTCCCGTGAGTGCCCATCCCACTAATAGAATATTTTAATGAACGTTTATTTAAATATTTTTTGTATTAACCCACAGTTTGTTTCTCCTGATTCTCTTCTTCTTTTACTAAAATAATTTTCTTCTGGTTTGAGTTTTCTGGGATATTCTGCCGAGTTTCTACGAGTTTTTGGCAGATGTTACGGATTCCATTCAGGGTTCATCATCAGGGCTGACGTATCACAATACATCAGCCCTGATGATGGACCTTGCAGTGCAAACTGCAAGCTTCTGATCACCCGTGAAAATCTAAGAATATTTTTAAATAATTTTCTGTTTTTAAAATTTAATAAAATCGACTATTAATTTATGATATACATATTAATTATTATTTTTCAATTGGTTGAGCAACTTTGTAGATTGACATTTTAAAAATAAATTTTATTATTATTTGTTTTAATATACTTATCAACATTATTGTTTTTATCTACTTAACATCAATTTCACCTACATATTTCGGAAAAACCTTTCCGAAAAAAATAAAAAGGTTTTTCCGAATTAAGTAAGTGTAATTTATAAATATATAAGTAGATTAAAACAAATAAAAACATTTATTATTAATTATTTGGTATTGTCTTTACATGTTTTACTGTGTCGATCTCACATACAACTTTTTAATATAAATATTTTCATCATTTTATGACATCCTAATTTTTATTATTTTAATTTAACGTTTGTCCGAAAGTCCATGAGTTAACATCGAAATCCTAATTAGTAGTCATAATGGTGAAGTTTCGTAATGTTTTCATAATCTAATGAAATGCAGCGCATTCAGCAAGCACTGCTAAAATTATTTTTATCCGCTGAAAAACACCACTTTGGCGTAGGCCAACTGCATAATTGCAGACAGTGAATTTTGTGGATGGTAGTAGAAAGTAGCGTAGGTTTCTAAATAGGGATTATATAACATAATATTGCAAAGCCTTTATGCAAGCAAATAACAAAAGTTTGTTTGGCCGAATGTTTAACAGCCGAATGACGACCATTGACAAACGTTGAATAGTCACGTCTACCTACCTATGCATATTATTAGCTGCGAAAACACCCAATAAACTTAAAACTAATTAAAAATCCTTCAAAAATACTTTTATGAAGGACCCAAAGTATGATTCACATGGGCATAGATCAGTTGAAATTTAAAATCCATGTTGTCTAATATTTTAAGTTGAATTAAATATAAAAAATAATAAACATTTATAACCATTAAGATTTGAAATACATTTTTTATGATTTATGCATTCATTATTTAAAAGAGATTAATTTTAACAGCAGGAAAAAACTGGCTACTTTATCACACATAAAAATCCAGCAAAGTAGCCTCCAGAAACTATCGGAGTTTATATCTATTGCATCCTACATATTTTTTTTTTATTCCCAATAGATATGTTACTTGGATTCATTTTTGCAATATCACTTGCATGCAAGGAATTGTTTTGTATTTCATTCTAGAAACAAAAGCATTTATCTGAATATTTTAAACATTTTAAAATTAATTTACACTAAATTAAACTGTAAATCACACATGCTGAGTTATATTTATCACTACTCTATTTATGAGAGGAGCGCTCCGTTAAGAAGTGATAATTATGTATAACTTGAAGTGTTTACGTTTCAAAGTTCAATTTATTGTAAATTAAAACAATCTCACGTTGCATCCTTAAGTACTTGCCATATAATTCAATCACATTTTAAATTAATATCTAAGTATTTTTGATGTATATAGCCTTAACTTGTGGTTGGACATATATTAATTTTTATTAATTAAACAACTTGTGTTAACCACTTGACTATTAGCTCTACGTCTACCGGTTTCGATACCACTGTATTTTCATCAGGGTGGACTCAAACTAACTATCCATTACGTATTCTAGCAAAGTCCATTTTTGAACGGGGGCGTGGCTACGATTATGGTGGGGGTAATTGAGAAGTGGACGCCGAAATGGGGAATATATCATGTAACAGGCTATTCATAAAATTTATATGGTTTTTAATTATATTAGCTTTATTTTTTGATTTGTAGTATTAATATAAGTTATCTAATCTAGTTATCTTATTTTATATTTTTGATTTCTAGTTTAACTAAGTTATCTAATCTAGTAATCTAATTTTATATAGATAAAACGGCACGTAATTTTAATATTAGAGTAAAGAAACACTTGAGGTATCTCAATAACAATAACTTTTCTGAATTAGCGAACCTTCTTTTGGAAACGGGCCACACGTTTAAATAGGAAAACAGCATCCAGATTCTACATGTAAATAATAGAGGCCTCGGATTAGATAAACTCATAGATACTATAAATCAAAAAATGCCTGGACAATAAAGCCAATATAATTAATAACCAGATAAATTTTATGAATCGCCCGTTATTTGATATATTCCCCATTTAGGCGTCGTAGCCCGCCCCCGTTCAAAAATTGATTTGTTTGCTAGAATAAGTAATGAATAGTTCATCCTGACGAAGGTAGAGTGGTATCGAAACCGGTAGACGTAGTTACTAGTTGCGTGATTAATACAAAGTTGTTTAATTCATTAAAATAAATAATATCAAAGTAGTCTTCAGTGTGCAATAATTATTTTTAAAATTACAAACAGATAGAGGCATACTCCTGGAAATCAATCATCCGATGGTACCGGTAAAATCGATCAGATATATCCCGTTGCTTTTTGCTAACACAAAAAAGTGATTAATGTTCGTTTAACGTTAATATTCTTATACAACCGACTGAATTTAGGATTAAAAAATGTTTCCGGAGGATTTTAATTACTTTTGGTGCTCAGATAAATGTGTATATTGCAACGTTGATGTAACACATTATTTATAAATTGTGATTGTTATTGCTGCTTCCCAAGTGAGCGATTGGAAAGTGTATCGTTTTCTCGTTTCTCGCTTTTCCGATCGGTCGTTTAAATCACATAAAATCGAAAACGAGTCCGCGATTTCACTGCGATATGACTACTCTCTTCCCCGGGGCATTTTTCCTTTAATGATTGGGAAAATTGAAAAATTCCTGGCTTTTAGTGCTATCGCTGTGACGTTTCAATACCGTGCGAAGTGTCGTCATGTATATATATACATATGTCATATAAACACTTAAAAATTACCTTTTTTTCACATTTCATCTTATAGAAAATCATTCAATACTAGAAACTTACCCATATATTTTTATTTTTAAAATGTCAGTACCTACTTAAAAAAAATAAGAATATAGATGCGAACGCGGAATACGTGTCGGATCAATATTCTTCCTATTCTCAAACTGAGCCAAAATCCTGTGCTATGAAAATAGGACTAACTTGCTGGTGTCTTGGAATGAGGCTCGAACCACCGACCACCAGATCAGGCGAGCGTCATAACCACTACGCCAACAAGCTACATTATTTATTTTATTAAGAGTAACCCATTACCTACTTATCTACGTATTTTATAGAAAATCGCCTAATACCTACTTACATCGATAAATATTTTTATTTACACGATATACGAATATGATATCGATATCTGAATCTACTTTACGTATGCGGTGATCGACAACGTGTTTATTTAAAACATAATTCTTTCAGACATAATTTTGTATTTTTTACCGTGTTTCTGATTTCTCGTGTTTGTACGTTTTTCTGATTTCTCAACTATAAATTTTTCGTTCTGTTATGTGCCCCTTTATTGTCATAAAAAAATTCACAACATATTTTAACGTCGCATTAGGACTTAATCTGTAGTCGACACATTTATTTTCTGTATTTTTGAAAAACTTAAACAAAAAAATATTTTATTTTATTTCAGTGCCGATAATTCACCGTTTATTGGACGCATGAGTAATAAATGCTTAATACATACCTACACATTTATACATTCATATATATTCATATTAGATAGAAAGCTTCTCAGCCACTACCTATGTCGTTAGGTATATAGAAATACCTGTTCTGAAGTAGGTAACCTTTATGTTTCATTAACAACGTCTAGACAAGCCATCAGCTGAAACATTCGTCCAGAAATCTGAATGCTATAGTAAAAAACATTAAAAACTGTAATGAAAAATGCTGGGTCTAGATAACTTTAAAAACCTTAAGTTAATTAAATAAAAATTTATTAATAATTTACAATTTAATTAAACTTTTAAAACCCCCTTGTACCATATCCCACCATGTACTTAATTTTTCTTCATTTTCTTTCTTCAGTCACATCGTTTTTTGTTCTTGATTTATGCTCTTCATTATTCAGGTCGGTGACCTCCCTGGACTGACTGCATCCGAACGCTTATCACAGTGACATCTGTGATTCACCCTCCTTAATGTTCTAAATCCTAGAATTTCACGTTTATCCAGATATGCTAAAAAATCTCAATTTCATTGAAATTATGACAATCAACTCTGTTACACAATAATTAAATTGCAGCCTAAAATCTCATTTTTTCGGGATGTCGCACCTGTAAAGCGCCCTTGAAGCATTTATTTAATTTACATTTCATATTCACACGTTATATATTTGAACGTATAAACGTTTTACTTCTTCTTCTTCCTCAGCATTTTTCCCTCCACTGCTAGATGTAGACCTCTTCCATGTTCCTCCAATCATATTTCCTCCCCTTCGCATCTAGGTTTTTCCTGCTAGCTGGACTATGTCATCAGATCACCTTTTGGGAGGTCTTCCGTTGCTTCTATTTTTCGTCCAGAGCCTCCACTGTAGGATTCTGGGTGCCCATCTAGTATCCTCTTGTCGAGCCATATGTCCAGCCCACTGCCATTTTAGTTTTGCAATGCGGTCCATAATATTAGCAACTTTTATTCGGCGTCTTATTTCTTCATTTCTATTTCATTATATATATATATATCTATCTATATATCTAAATATAACGGTTCACTAAGAGCGATTTATATAAAACTTTTTCAATTTAACAAAGCCAATAACTACAGACTTTTTTTCATCTATCCTTGTTTTATTAATATATTACCTACAAGTAACTTTTTTTTTTAAATATTATAGAATGAATGATTCAGGTGGTGGTCAGAAACGGAAAAATATTTTTTGGGTACGGTATATTATCACATCGAAATGTCTTTTTTTAAATCTTTTATATCAAACCTTACCTAATCCTTAAACATATAACCATAGATAACCCAACACTACACATTGTATGCTAAATAAATATAATGAGAACCTACACTAGTTGTTTTGTGCGACAGAAGAGAAACTTTTTTTTTTAATTCTTATTAATTTCCTGATTAAAAAAGTACTAATACAGTAAATCATATTTATTTCAGTTTTCAAAACACGGATTCCATAGTGAAACCAATTTTTTGGAGTATGTATCAAATAATTATTCAACCAAGCACACAAAATTTTTCTGGAATTGCCCAGCGTACCGCTTCAGTAAATAGATTTATTTCATTTGTCAAAATGTACATAATTTTTCAGGAGTGTGTAGCAAACAATTGGGTTTCGCGGACACATACCTATTTCTTTGATCAAAAGGAGGAGTCCTGTAGTTATTTGTTTTTTATTATTTTTTTAAGTCTTTATAATATAGGTACTCCTACTCAACATCCCATTGAAACTATTTAAAAAGTCGGAAAATTTTTCAGCATTTATACAAGCTGAATTTATGCATAAGGAGGCAACATCCTTCTTCTATACAATGATTTGTATTTCTTGATCTATGTCCTATATTTTGTGCAGTAAGCCTTTGAAATTTTTCATTTTTTCCGACTGCAAGAAACCATAGCTCCCTTTCCAGAATCAGGGAAAGGCGTTTACGTCAAAACTATGAGAAAATCATCATCACATCCTCAATCACATTACTGTTACTAGCGCATACTAGCAAGGTTGATAGCTACGACCAAGATATTTTGAAATAGCAAAATAATGGTGAAACCAATCTGAATTATATACTGTGCCTCTTGCGCAAGTTTTAGTGAAAAATGTTTTGGCAATAATGTTTTTTTTTTATTGTAGTCTTTTTATTAATCCAAACATATTTAAAAAAAATATTCTCTATACCTATTCAGAATGTTTATCCATTTTTTGAATCATGCTTAGTAATAGATCATTCGATTTTTAAACAACAATAAAAATATAATTTTATTTTAGATTCAGAATATTATGAGTAGGTATGTACAAAATTTTCAAGAACACAATACTGAATCTTGTCCCCAGGGAGAAATCATTAATCAAGATATGTTATAGATGTCTCATAGAAGCGAAGCTATTTTTTATATGGGAAATTACGTATGGAAGTTTTTTCGGGTGTTCATAGAGCTTGCGACCTATCGTATGGCTGACTTAAGTTATCAATTTACACAATTTTACTTTCACAATTCCACCCATGCTGGACTACCACATGTATCAAATTTTCTGATAGACCATTTACCATATAATCACTACTAAGCAAAAGACATCCATATATTCATACAAAAAATAATAAGCCATATTTTTTCAACAAGAAAAAATTTCGAAATAAGAGTGGTTGTCTGTGTAGAATTTAAACGAATCCTTGAAGGAAATATATTTAAATTAATAATTTGTTTCAGCTTCAGCCCTCTCCTTCAAAAGCCTCCATGTTATTCAGCGATTTTCTATGGAAATATAAAATTATTATGCACAATATTCTGTACATTATGTATAAATCTCACACAAAGCCGGATAGTAAAACTAGTATAATTAACATAATTGTTATTATTACGAGTATATTACACAAACGTAACTAATTAAAGTTAGCAATTTCGCTATAACGTATTCTAATTTTCTTTAAATCCCCGGATACTTTACGGAACCCTTATTTGATTTGAACTAAAATATGTAAATATAATCGAAATACACCAACGCGCCCAAGCATTGAAATCAGTCCTGCCCAAAGGCCGTACTGGTGCGTAACTAACTGCGCTGACCCGGTGCAGTAGTCCCAAAAACTGTCGGCGTCAAAGTAATCAACGTGGTTAATATAAATTTAATTCAATAAATATTACCACGACCAGTTTATACCGACCAGAAGACAAATTACTGGAAAGATTCAATATATCGGTTAAAAAAAAATTACTTTATTTTTATATATAAATAAAACCCAAGTTAGTACATATTTTTAAACCAAAGCGTAGAATAAGTTAATTATATTTCCTTATTAAAAATAAAGAAGGAAATACAATTTGTCAAAAAAATGTAAAATATTATATTTTTCGCCTGGAGGAATTCCCTAATTACCTCAGCATTATAACACTATCACGTTTCGAGATAAGCGTAAAATTATAATTTGTCAATAAAATGTAAAATATAATATTTTTCGGCTGTAGTAATGATAATCCCTAATTATCTCAGCAATATAACACTATCACGTTTCCATAGATAAGCGTAAAATTATAATTTGTCAATAAAATATAAAATATAATATTTTTCGCCTGCAGTTATGATAATCCCTAATTATCTCAGCAATATAACACTATCACGATTCGATAGATAGGCGTAAAATTATAATTTGTCAATAAAATGTAAAATATAATATTTTTCGCCTGGAGTAATAATAATCCCTAATTAGCTCAGCAATATCACAAACCATCACGTAAAGATAGATAGGCGTAAAATTAAAAATAGAATCTTGTAAACAATAGCTAATAGATATGTTTAGGATAACTTTCTTACGCTGCTGAAGGAAATGGTATTTTTGGTAACCGGTTCGGCTTTAAAAATAAATTCACTTCCTTAGAAACAAAGCTTATGTAAAATTTTATTAAAATAAACTATCCACAATGTTGTTATAGTAAATAAATATAAATATATTTTTATATGTTATTAAATATATAAGTAATTTTTTTATAAGTATTACTTAAATAAAATAAAGAAATGTTTCCTTTGAGCATGCCTGTTTCACTTAACAAAATAAGATTACGTATTGTTCGGAGGTAATGGTGCGGACGGTCTTTGCTGGTTCATAATAAAATACCTTCGATCCCTGCTTAATCCCTTTACTCCCAAATCACAAGAAGCTGCCCTCGTCCTGTCAGCTAAATCTACAGCGAAGGAAGAGGGTTTAACGTCTTCTCTCTATTTATGGACTATTTTAAACAGTGGCTTTCACCCTTACATATCTCAATTTTCGTATACTTTTTTCAACGTGTCAAATCAGACAAAATTATAAAGATTGATTCTCGCATAGATGAATCGTAATAAAAATTTTGATATTTCATGTACGTTTGTTATGAAATTCTTTCCTTTTCTGTAGACGTTTTTGCGTTTCACGATTTCAAATATTACCTTTTGATGTTAATTTTTTGTGCAACCAAGCGTGAGTTGACTCTTTTTCTTGTCAAAGGAAAAAAATCTTCGTTAACCTTAAAAAATAGACATTGTCTCTATTACCATGACGACCAGAGATCCGAAGGTATATATCATTTAAATTCCACCGGTTCAGACCGGATGCTGTCACTGTGGAATCGAACATATCGGTTCATATTATTCTGTCGAACATCATATCGAACACATTTTTCTAGTACATGGTAATCGGCACACTGAAAATGCAACACTTAATTCTTGGTAACGCCCTCGTAGCCCAGTGGGCATGACACTGGCTTCTCACATCGAGGGTTCCGGGTTCGATTCCCGGTGAGGTCACAATTAATCTACGTGATTTACTCAAGCCTGGGTGTTTTTTGTTGGGTCTCGCTTCTGTAATTTGACCCCTTGGCCTGTTGAAGCGGGTAACATTGTTATTATTAATAATTACTATGCATAATTTTTACTTTTTTTTATTTATATCCGAAATGTAAGAATATATTGTTTTACATGAAAAGTTTAATTTGATTTTTTTTTTACAGAAGTAATTATTTTTTATTTTTATTAATGTTTCTTAATAACTGTTTTTTTTATTCCTACATAAATTTTTACATAAAAACATAAATAAAAAATTCAAAAATAAACACACGTTTTTATGAGACAACGCTTACGTTTTTATGTTATTTACAATACAAAGTAATCGGCATATAAAATATTAAAAGGAACTTATTATAAAATATTATTATATCACGCATAAAATTTTAGTGTTCATAAATAAATCTAAATTATGCTGAAAATATTATAAAACACCTGTATATTACGTACACTCGTTTATTAAAATGTTATACGAATGGTCTTATAAACTAAAGACATTACTGTTTATCAGAATTAATTTATGATGTGGAATGGTATTCTTCCCCCAGGGTATACAATTGTCTCCTTTATTGCAATGCCTGAGTTCCTGAGGGCATGCGGTCACCTACCCAGTACTTTATATCACCGCACTTTGTCTCTTCGCTTCACGACAATGAAACCAATGCTGACTTATTTCATAATGTTATGTACATTTTCAAAGTTTAAGAAGAACAGAATTCAATTATTGAGATAAATTATATACGTCTCACACAGACGAAGTTATTTGTATGAGAAATTATATAATATGGAAGTCTTTTTTGGACTTGTACAAAGCTTACGAAATGTCATTGACTGACTTTAAGTGATCACTCCATGCAATGTTCACAATTCCACCCATGTTTGACCACCACATGTCTATCGAATTTGGAATATTGTATATATGTACTTCATTTGCTTTCTTTAATACACTACGGTATCGCCATCTACGGTTGAAACTCGTCATTCCTAAGAAATAGTTTATAGATGGCGCCACTGGTAATGAGACATCTATATTTTTTTTACTTGATTCATGATATTCTTTTTTATGTATATATATATGACATTCATTATGATGACTATCCGACATATATAATTTATTTTCATTACTGATAATTCCCCTGGGGACAAAATCCAATAATTTTGTTCTTAAAATTTTTAACGCGTTAAAAAAATATTGTGAACCAGTTTTTATATAAAAATTGTATTACTCGTATCTTAATGTACGTTGAAGCCTGACACGATCAGGTAGGATTGGAAGACTGCCCTGTAAAAAGCCTCAATAAGTGTAGAGCATGCAGGAGAATATGTATGAATGTAGCCGAAAAAAAGTGGTTGAGTTAGGTTAGGTTGGGTTAGACAGTTCGCTAGTTGCAGCCTTCTCAAAAAGCTTGTACCTACGAGTAATTCTTTTTAAAAATATTAAATAACAGGGTGTAAAACCCGTAGAAGATAGGACACACAAGATTTATAAAGCTCATATTCTTTAAAATATTTATATGTCGAAGCGATAGCCTATTTCTAGTGAAAATATATTTTAACTGCCGTTTCGGTGAAATCTTAATCAAGAAAACTCGGATCGTATTCAAGCAAATTTTTGCCAGTATATTTTTCTACTAGATACCCACTGCTGAAATTATATTCTTTGTAACCGTCATCGAAAGATAACTTATATATTATATAATAAAGTTGTCCAATTACAGATGTTTAGTTCGGGGCAGCCCTCAAATACTTTAACCAAACCTAATCTAGAATTGAATATTTGCGATAGGTTAACCAAGTACGAATTACGTCATCAGTTAAAGTATTTTTAAATTCATTTGTAATGCATATTGTAAATTGAATATATAAACGACAATATCATTTTATGTCGTTTATTTTATTTTATCAATATCGCCTATGGTATGAATCCTCAGCCATCCTTCTCTGAGTATTCCATGATTTTGTAGACGTCTCATATGTTTTTTTCTGTATCATGTGAATCCTGTCTTCCAAGTTTAAGTCGTTCGCCTGTTTTTGGGCCATTATCATTATTTGTGCCATATTTATTACGTGTTCAAAATGTTCACTCGGGTTCTTGAGTAATTTTTCTTTAATAAAGTGTAATTTGTCACTCAAGTTCACTGTAAAAATGTCCTTTAACAGCGACTCTTTCAGCGCACCAAACATGCATATAGATGCTTTTATGTTTAAATCTGCTACAAATGTTTCCAATGTTATTGTAATTGTATGTCAATACATAAATTCTTTTTTGGTAAATAGTGATCATTAAATTTCTGGATTACCGTTCCGTACTTTGCAGTTTTAAACGAATTGAAAACTTGTAAGCCATGCTTCTCAATGTAGTGTAGTAATTTGGCTTTTTTTTTACATCCTTGTCATCTTCCGTCCCTGTGGCAATTAACATTAATTCGAATCTTTGGAGAAAACTCACTCAGCCGTCCTTATCCATTTCAGTTATTGTCGCCATTTCGCCGAAATGTAATTTGTTGTCCATTTTACATTACATTGTTGGACATTTTAATTTGACCGCTCACTTCGTCTCAAATTTAATATTCTTTCTAATATGTTTTCATCCGCGGGCAATTCTGACACCATGTTTAGTATTCTAGTTCAATGATAAACACTTTTAATTGGTAACTCGTTTGTATTTCCAAGAAGCTATATGACAAGCATAGAATCACAAGTTACCGGGCCCCCGGTTCTACACAGATCTGGCCGCTAGCAGCTCGTGTACACACCGCTAATCTCTGCGAGCTCTCCATAGACAAACAGCTGTACTCCAGCTTTCTTGACTTGGTAGTCCACAGCACTTCTCGATCTTTTTCCATACGCGGGAGGACTTCAAAATTCGTCATTCTATCCACCCAGTAAACTTTCAATATGCACATATGGAGCCACATCTCAAAAGCCTCGACTTTGCGTATAAATTCTTAGTTCAGTGTCCATGCCTTCGCCTTCACCTCAAGAGTGTGGCAGAAATGTAACACTGATTTTCACTATAAATATGTTATCGCTGTAATATATATACATGTATTTTTCGCGTATGTTTTCAGACATTGTTAAATAATAAATATGTACTGTATTTTTAGCTTGTCAAACACCGCACCCATTGCACCTGGGCTACAAATAGACCCTCTCATTCGAGTGATAAATTGTATCCTTAACTGAAATCATGTTTACGATTTCACTTTTTTTCTATGTTGCGGATTGACAAAAGAATGCTCCTCCTTCAAACAACTTATTGATTGTATCCTTCAGACTTTTACGTCTCAAGACGTTCGGGAAAATTTTATAGTCCTTGCGGATCCTTGCCCTTGTTTTTTGACTCGCTTTTACTCGGCACGGGATACGAGATAGACAAGGAAAACCTATTATTTGACGGTGTTGCTGCTATTTTTTCGTAAATCCGTTCTTAATTGTGGAACTTGGTTGTTGGCTGTGCCTAATGCGATAACTACCGGATAACAAACTCTCCTGACTAATTGATTTAAGTTTTCTTAGAAATACGTGCCTCCCTCAATATATACTTCATGTTCGATTGTGTAAAAATCATGATTTACTTGATGCGAAATAATTTACCATTCTATTGTTACGTTCTTATTATTATTTTATTATTTAGCAAATAAAATAAGTACTTTCTTTTAGGCAAATTTTCGCAAAAATACGATGTACGTTCCACTTAAATATGAAAGGAAGTTATGAAAAAAGGCATACATAAAATATAAATATAAGTAAAATTTGTTTTTCTTCTCTGAAGATATTTGATTGAAAGACAGCTTTGATGTAGGTACTAACTTATTCTTGAACGGCATCAAAATGTATCAAACTACCAAAAACCATCAATATTGAAGTTAAAATAAATATTTGAAAGAGGCTTTCATATTTTAAATGCTTAACAGAAACATGTATACAAAAAAAGGTGTTCCTGACATAAATGTAATAAAAAAAAATTATGCGTTTTTAAAATCAATTTTTTGTGTGATTGTGTGAATTTTTTAAATGAAAATAATACCGACTCGGTATTAAACTCGATTTTAAAGTTTTCAGTTCTAATAATTTTTTCTCACTAAAAATCTTTGTTAATATAATTATTCTAGGTTCTTTGGATATCTCTTCAATCAAATTTAAAGATACCTTTAATTAAAGTACCGTCAGATTTCTCAAACCGAGTTGAAAATCTCGTTTTCCGGGTGTTTACAACTGTTTTTGTTTCTTTCCTTAAGTTAATTTAACATTGTTAAAACATTCTTTGTAGAATTTCCTTTCAATATATGCCGCTGTCCATATCGTCCCCTTACCAAATAATCTTGTTGAGGATCTATTGAAAGAGAACGCCCCAAAGCTAGCGACGCTACAATAAAAACAATTTTATGATAGAACTTGTTACAAACTTACATGTTACAAGTTTAATAAAAGAACCTCGCTAATCTTCGTGCCATTCGTGAATACAGCTTTTGTTTTCCTTTAACTTATCACGTTTCAAAGTCTGTGAAAATTGTCTCGCCTTGGGTTACAAAAAAATCTTACTTTTCATTTTCCTTCTTTTGTTAAAATTTCTCATTGTTCTTTTGCCTTTATTTGGTTGAATACACATCCAGTTTTTAAAAATTAGTTGGCATGTAAGTTCACAGACATATGCTTGTAAGACAATCAACTATATCAGCCCTCCCTCCGCACCCCGCTCGAGAGAGTACGTAAATATGCGAGACGAATTGGCGCACACAGTCAGCATCGGGAAGCCGTGGTTTGTGAACCGCAAATATGTTGAAACAGATAATTTACTATAGTTTCAAAGCTACCCTCTGTTGTAAATACATCACTACGTTAGATATAAATCCATTTAGGCCCGGTTGCTTCAAGTTGAATCGAAGTAAGTGTTAAAGAGTTAAGGTTTTTATTACGGTCGTTAGACATATTTAACTGTAATTTCGGATATTTTATACGCACCGTATGTATTACTGAGAAGCGAATCTCGACGTTTCGTTAGATACTTATCCAACATCATCAGGAGGACGACCTTTACCCGTGGAGGTGGAGGTCGAACTGATTAAAGGTGCTGCTTTCTAGGGCGTAAATTGTATGCACTTTGTTGTGGAGTGTTCTCTTCTTCTACAATAGAGGTCGCCAGTGTGCAATATGTACTAGCATACGGAAATCTGCGAACACGCAAAAACATAAAAAAAGTAAGTGTTTATTTAAAGCATAGCTTTTTGCGTTCTTCACCAATCAGACGATCCGTTTTCGTAAATATCTATGCTTTAAACGAACGCTTACTTTAATCCACCCTTAGTGATACGACCCTACCGTCTACCATAGATTTCTCAGGTGTAGCTATTAGATCCAAAAATATGTATTCTCCAAGAGAGGTCAGGTTCTGAATGGCGTAATAATGTTGACAATATTGGGCAACAAATTTATAGTAAAAATATTTATAATAAAAAACATATATAATTTCCCCAGAGGGATATTTTCTCTTTCATTTTCGTCAAAAAAGTAAACCTAAAATGGGGGGCCTGGAGATTGCATATGGATTATAAAGATGTGTCATACTGGCTATAACCTGTCAAAAATGACGCTACTTTTACATGTCGGTTCCTTAAGTTTTTTAATTCGATTGCACTGATTGTGATGTAGAAGTTCCTTGATTTGGATATTGCATTTAATAAGTGCAGAACGGCTGTTTAGAAAATTGTATTTTATTTGGGGTTAATATTGCAGTTTGAAAGACTAAATGTGAGGTCAATTCTGGTTGGTCTAGACGCCAATTAAATGAATTTTTGACCGAGTTCAGGCAGTCTATTTTGAAGTTAGCTCCTTTGTATAGAAAAATGACGTCACCTATTTCTTTGAGTATTTAAGGGTAGAATTTTTGAAGAAAATGGAATCCTAGTTTCTATTCTAGAAAGCGACTTTTTCGATTCTCGCGATATTATTGCTGTATCTTAGATTCCGAAGTTGGAAAACGTACGTCGATCGGCAGATGGTGGTAAGATTGTTGAATTCTTTTCATACTCGAAGGATACTACGAAGCAAACTGGAGACGAAAGTTGGGACGCAATTAATTTTCCGACAAATATCAAGTCCAACAGGAAGTAAAAATAAAAGCACCGATGTGCTTTTATTGCTTCAGTTGTATAGTATAAAGGTATTTGAAATTCCCAATGTGCTTTCCAGTAGTGAGTCTTCGGGCCTCTAGTTCCGATCCGTCTTTAAGGATTGGCTTGGAATATAATTCTGGATCGTCTTTGTAAATACGTCAAAATGTTTATGCGCGTCCATATAAATTATAATTCTCTTTCAGTACTGCAAAATGACAATAATATTAATCATATGATTAACAAGAAAATACTTTGAATAACCACTGTATTATTAAATTATGAATATATTGCGAGGACATTAGTTCCTTCATCATGATACAACTCAACTAAAAATTTAAAATTTAGAATTATAATTATAACTAACTGATAAATTTGCTTGATAATATTTAAGTTAATGTTGAAGATAAAGTTTATTAATTAATTTGTAATGATTGTAATCATTTTTATACAGATAAAACTTTTATATGTGTTTATAGCAAAATAAATATTATCAGTTAATAGATCCTTTTTGCAAATAATTATCTTTTAATTTTTTTTTCGCATTTTTAATTATTTATTCATTTCCTATATATTTATTTTTAAATTTTGATGTCTCAGCGGAGGGGAAGGTTTAAAAGAATAGGGGGGGGGGGGAAATGTCGCCTATGTTACTCGCCGGATCCTAAAGCATAAGTTTGCAAAGTTTGAATCGAATCGGATAAACGGTACAGACTTGTATAGATTTAAAATTGAACTACATGACTGGTCACGACTGACATGGGAGAGAGAAAATGAATCGGGAATGGGGGAATAGAACAGGCGATAATTAACAGGTGATAGGTATAATAAAGTCTGTCCATCGAGAACACACTAATTGTCTAGTTACATTGTAAACGATTTAAATCAAATGCACATATACAAGCCGATTGAGATAAATTGTGAAGTTTATGTGAAAAGTTGGGGTAAAAAATTCATAATTTTAAAATGGCGTCCATATATAAGTCTTGACGAGATGGTTATACCAGAATAGGCAGAAAGCAGAAGGCTTATTGAAATATTTATCAATACATTAAAATACTTAATATATATTTTAAAATATAACAGTAAAGGCACTGTTATATTAATTAGAGTAATTTAAATTATTTTCTTGGATGGCTCCCCCCTCTAAACCACTTTGTTCTCTGGGCGCAGAGGTAATTTTCACTATTTTACTTTAACAAACAGATTATTTTATAATTAACTTCCACTTTCTGTAATGAGCAATTGTGAAGCCGGGAGAAAGTGAGAATTCGCGCGTACACCGAATTCGCCGGCGAAATTAATTCATTTTATGTGGCAACTTTTCAGCGCTTGTATGTTTTATTACGCGCGGCAACCTGCGCACTCGGCGGATCCACGTTGGCGCGTCTAATACCGCTCAGTCATACAGGTTACAGGTGCGTTCTATATTTGATTGCTTGGAAGTACGTACTCTTTATATTATGAATACTGGAAATGAATAAAGCACCAAGTGCCAGAAATAAAATTCCTAAGATAAGTACACAAATTAGTACTATATGCCTTCGCCAATACATTAAGGCACGATTCTACATAGGGCGCTCGGAAAAAGGCTATTTTTACTCCCTTTATATTAACTCGTGGCGTCTGCTTGCTTGCCGTCAACAAAAACTTTGGATCGATTTTTGACCCCTTTTCTGAGATCCAATCGAGCTGAAACTTGGCAAGCAGACTCGTGGCGACGATCAAGAAGATCTATCAAATTTTCGTTAAAAAAAAATAAATTATAGTATAATTTAGGATTTTTAGAAATTTTGTTGGTTTTTTCAAAAACCAACAAAAGCAACGGCGCGGCGGTCCGATAACGTCGCGGAATATTATCTAAATTTGAATTACTCCGTCGGTATAATAGGTACATCACTACGAATTTCGAAAATTTACAAAACAATTGGTTCTTAGATGACAGCAAATTGGGTTTTTTAGGAAAAAATAAAATAATAAATTATTTCTTTTAGATTTCTTCTTAGTTTTGAAGAATTCTACATTACTCACATCAGATTATGACTAAATCATTTAACGCTGGAAATTCATAAGGTACGATAGTGATGATAATTGAATCTATCAAAATATTGATATCTCAAAACATCTGGCATTTTAGAAATATATTAAATTTCTGTAAGTTAAGTCTTATGTTATATATTTTAATTCGTCTTTAATTATTGTTATATTTTACAAAAAAAGGGAGTATAGTAAAAACTTGGTTTTTATATGCTACTTTTTTATGTTTTTTTTTTATGTGATTATAAATAAAGATATTGGTGTAGAGTTTATTACGCTTAATGAATACACTCTTAAAATATATTTAAAAAATAATAATAATATATTTTATGCACTTTAAACATATTAATGAACATATGTGTAAAAACAGCATAGACAAATAGAGCGAAAAATACTTTATTCTCTTTTTACCTAGATCTTAATGAACATTCTGGCGCCTAGTGCTTTATTCATTTCCATTATTCATATATATTCTAATAAATACTAGGACGAAAACTTCGGGAACTTCAGCAAAGTGGCATTACGAAGATTAATGGAGTTAAGCTCCTGAAAAGTCCAAGCGTTGTGTGATGATAATGATTTTGAAATTATACATTTTGTAAGAATCGTAAATAAAATACTAAATTATGTATATTTACTAGCTGTTCATACTGGCGTCGCATGGTTTAAAATAAATTTGTAAGGGTTAACAAAGGTTCGATTCGAACGGTATAGATTTGCATCGAAAATATATCAAGGAGAGGGGATGGGGTAAGAGAATAGGAGTGAAATGTCGCCTATCTTTCTCGCCGAGTCTTAAAGAATTAGTTTCCAAATTTTGAGTCCGATAGGTCAAACGGTACAGATTTGCATCGAAAATATGTCAGGGGGGAAGGGGTAAGAAAATAGGGGTGAAATGTCACTATGTTACCCGCCGAGTCCTAAAGAATAAGTTCCCGAATTTCGAGCCCGATCGGTCAAACGGTACAGTTTTGCATTGAAAATATATCAGGGGGAGGGGAAGGGGTATGAGAATAGGGAGGAAATGTCGCCTATGTTACCCGCCGAGTCCTAACGAATAAGTTTCCAAATTTTGAGTCCGATCGGTCAAACGGTACAGTTTTGCATTGAAAATATGTCAGGGGGTGGGGAAGGGGTAAGAGAAAAGGGAGAAATGTTGCCTATATTACCCGCCGGGTCCTAAAGCATAAGTTGGAAAGTTTTAATCGAATCATAGAAACGGTGTGGATTTGTACAGAGAACAGACAGACAGACAGATGTTGAGTTTTATAGATAAAGATATATTTTATGCACTTATGTATTAAGCGTTAGCTGGAATAATCTCTTCTACATTGAAACAATTTTTAATGTAATTAAGATAAATTATTGAAGTTTTACAGGGACAGTGCTATGGAAATCTATGTCAATCTCTTAACGGTGGCCCAGGGCTTATAATAATAGAGAGAATTAATTAAAATATTATAAAATCAAAAAGGATATGCAAGATTGGAAAACACTAAAAGTTATCAAAGTTCAGAAATCCATAATACATATTAAAAAAAAAACATTTTTACATCCAACAAACAAACCTCTATTTATTGTTCTGATGTACGCATAAAAGATGAAAGGAGAAAATTCAAAACATACAACTTAAGATACATTTTAGCTGTCTCATAAAAAGAAAACTATTTATATGGGAAAATAGGTATTGAAGTCTTTGGGTGTTTATTGGGCTTCGGACCTATCATATGGGTGGCTTGAGTGATCACTTTACACAATGTAATATTCACCAATTTATTGGGTGGAATTGTGAACATTGTATTGTGTAAAGTGATCACTTCAGCTAGCGTACAATAGGTGGTAAGCTCAATAAACACCCAAAAAAGACTTCCATACCTACCTCTAATAAACAGTTTCGTCTCTATGAGACATCTAAAATAAATCTTGATAAATGATGATCCCTTTGAGGATAAAATCCTGTTTTGTGTTCTTGAAAAATTTTATCATACAATATTCTGAATACAAACTTGTCTTCAAGTATCAACAGTTATCAATTGTAAAACTGTCACTTTTGACAGATAATCATTTCCAAACTTGTCCATTTTTGTCAAAAGCGAAGTTATGGTTTTGCTTTTGAACCCGCCATATATTTTATGATCTATTTTATACACATGGTTATCTCCTTGAATATTAACATTTTGAACTGCATCATCTTCAGGACGTTCCGAACTATGACGAGTTGTTTTCGTATTGGTTTCGATCCGAAAAATAAAGTTGTAGGTAGTAGGTATACTAATATTTCACATTAACGGTATAAAGAATTTTTGCGCGATTGATGTAATATTTAGTTTTATAATGAAACAGCACAATTTTTCTAAAAAACTATTTAATTATTCTATAGTATTTTATTATATATATTTGAGAGGCTTTTTAATATTTTTAGTAGTTTATTTTATATTAATGTAATTACATATATCATATTCAAAATGTTCACAAAATATTTATAATTCGTTCTCTAATGTCTCTCTACCTGTCTCAATGACCTATTGACGGCCTGTTTGTTTAAAAATTTAATTAATTAAAATAAAATTTATATGATTGAGTGAATAAATAGCCTATGAAATCAAAAAACAGGTATGTTAAAAAGTCGGAAATGCAAACAGTAATGTATTTAAATCGTTACAAAAATGTAAGTTATTTTATACAACATTTTGAATAACCGTTCAAAAAATTTGTATAGTATTCCTACCAATTTTATATCTAAACAACATTCAAACAACATATTAGCTAGAAATTACTAACATATTGTACGTATAGTGTGACATTAGGCTATCATTTAATTTATTTTTTATACTCTTTAACAGGCCAAGAGGGGACACATCACAAAACACGCAGGCTTGAGTAAATCACAAAGATCCCAAATATCCAAACTAGCCTTATGGTTTCCAAGCCACGGCAATGTGTTGACTGAGCGCGCGAATTCCGCTCAACTATCGCGCGGGGCGCGTTAAGGAGACGGGCGCGCTTGATATAATCTAACGTACATCTCCTCTCCACATCATTAATTTCCAACAGAGTCGTACTTTCTGATATATAAGATTTTAAATTCTGACCTTCTTTCGTGATTTTCAAATGTTTGAGAATGCGCTTTATATCTCGAACCGATTTGAATGTCATATCCATGCCTAAAAAGTCACCTCCGTATCAAAAAAAATATTTTTAAAATTTAGATATTTCAATATTTATACTAATTTATTTATTTCGGCATTACTAGCTTCAGTATGTAAGACCTTGTCTATCATATAAGAAAACAAATTATTATAATACAAATATTATATACAAAATTATAGATGTGTAATAGAAAACGAAGAGACTATGAAATAGAGAAAGAGAAAATAAAATATTGAATACCTTATAATAATATTTTATATAAATACTCAATAATTACGTTTATTATATTAAATACGTTTTGAGTATGTTCAAATTTTTCAAGAATACATTACTGGATTTTATCCTCAGAGGAAACATCATTTATCAAAATACATATATTATAGATGTCCCATAGAAACGAAGTTATTTGTATGGAAAAGTAGATATGGAAGTCTTTTTTGGATGTTTACAGGGCTAATGATCTATCGCACGTTTGGCTTAAGTGATCACTTTACACAATGTAACGATCACCATGCGTGGAATTATAACGTTACATTGTGTAAAGTGATCACATAAGCCAGCCGTATTAACAAATAAACACCCAACAACGACTTCCATACCAACTTTCCCAAATAAATAGCTTCGTCTCTATGAGATATCTAGAATATATCTTGATTATTTATTATATTGTACAAATCTAGTAAACTCATAATTCAGAGACTTTGTCATTATTTTTAATGACTGTTTTATTTTCAACAAATACTGGGCCAAGTACAATTCAATATCTCTTCCCATAGACCCAGAAATAATGAATTATTGTTCCTTAACCATCATAGAACCAATTATGGATTCCATATCACGGTTATGTCGTATTATAAACTCAAGACAGGTTCCGGACTTCTTCGGTGTAATTCTATCCAGAATCAAACAATCTCTGATTAGATAGTCTAGATCTTGTCTCCATCTTGTTAATACTTTTCATTTGTCCTTGCTTTTTTTTTAAATTGCTTTAACTGTAATGTATTTTATTGGACCATGTTCGTTAATTTCAATAAATAAATAAAAACATTTCCAATGTCGGTTTGGTATGGAATTGTTTAATTATTTGTGGAAAATGATATTACATATACATATAGGGTGGACACACATTCGTTCCCTCTGTTTAACATGGGCAGGCCGAGCATATTGTGCTCTTGATCCATTTCAGCCAAAATAAATGCCGCTCGACCGTGCTCCAGCGATTAATGCTAGCTTACTTAATGGCGAACATATAATGAGAAAAAATACGTCATTTGAAATTTTTTTATAACGGCTCGTTTACATTTACATATTTTTTCCACAAATATGGGCAAAGAGGGTGCAAAAAAATTCGACAAAGATGTGTGTACTGATGAGTACTGAGACGAATGAATAATCAGAAGGATTCGTATGTCAAGGTATGTGCTTTCAATCATAATCACGTGTTAGTGTTTACGTGTAAGTGGACGCGGGATTCAAACTTCTTTTCACTGAATTGATCTACCTAAACATGTTACAATGGTTTAATTATTAATTTCGGAACAGAGAGCTGCCGGACGCGCTCACGCCGCTAGGTAAAGTGAGTGCGGCGCGCCGCGAGGAAAACGAGCGCTACCTGAGATGGCTGCCGGAAGCGGTGCAGTAGGTACGTACATTCAGTTCATAAAATAAGGCATTCATTGACACATTTAGCTATGCTCCGCGGGAACTCCACGAGAATGGACGTGACGCGGCCAATTTGTTTTTTTTTTTTCAAAAATTCTACAATTTAATAATTGTTTAATATGTACCATATTAATAAGTGACAAAAAATAATCACCTCTTTCTAAAAAAATACCCAATTTCTAAATTTTATCCTCCCAGGGTGGTACAAGTAAAAACGAAACAAATACAAGTACCCTAAAGTCACCTTATCTTTTATTCGATCAGTACCACGCTTCAATGTCATAAAATACAACCGAGAATACATAGCGTCTGATCATTCACTTTCGTAATATCTGTCGGCATTCCGATTGAATTGCTCATTTAGATTGCTCCGTTAGTCAGATGTCGGCTCTGTGTGATGCGGCGTATTCTGACGACAAACAATGTCTGGATTTCAGTATCAAAGTTTTCAGACACCGGAATATCATGCCCAGACGGAACCTGCATCTTGGGACTTGTGAAATGCTTTTCTTTTCAAAAGCACTCTACTTCTCGAGATAAAATATTTTTAAGCGCTTAAAATTTGCACTCGTTTTCATGAAATAATTAATTCACCGACATTTCTACATAAGCTGTATAATTTTAACTCCTCAGTTGATTTTTTTTTTTAATTGAAACAGTTTAAAAACACAAAACAGACAATAAAATAATGTCATATGTCAGGTACACACAAAAAAATTTGTAAAACAAATATAACTGCCAATATTTTTAATGTTTAGTTTATAGTTTATCCTGAAGAAAGATCGGCAGCTGTACAACCGGTTGGTGTTACCAAAATTATAGTAGTTTAAACGAAGTAAACTTTTATGTTTAATTTAATGCAGTTTATTTTAACGCAGTTTTATTGTGTTGTTTTAATATTTATATTTATTGAATGATTTGTGATAGGTATCTTAAACACTTTTATTAAATGTAGCATAAATCATACTTTGTGTAAAGGGTTCTTTGAAAACTGGTCGTAAAACACTCGCAGAAATTTCTCCGATCTAAGACCCGTTTTCTTCAGCATTGATGTCGCCCAAGTTTACTTTAAATTTCGAACGTCATAAAAAACCACCCTAACAATCTATAGAATTATTTATTGCCTCTTATAAAGTTTGCGTGGAAGCCTTCCGCCCGCATATTGGCATCATTAGTTACTCGGGAGAAATCTAGTTCATCGAAATTGAATGGGGTTAGAACGCTGAGGGTTGATGCTTATTTATTTAGTTTTTATAGATTTTTTCTGCGTAGTATATAAAGGTATTGATGTAAACTTTCAGTGTAATTTATCATTTGAAACACCTTAAAAGCTTTTCTTAGCCCGTCGGGTTTCAGATCGTTTACAAAGATGTTCATTTGTTTTGTCACCTTAACGCATTAGTCAAGCATTTGTCCTTTTATCCTGCCGTCGAAATCTTTTTGCGTTTTGGGAGCTCGGTTAAATCCGTTTATATTTTCCTTGAAGTAGGTTCCGTCAATTTACCGTTCGATGTTGGTAGATACTTGATGTCGACAATTTATATGTTAATTTTAGTGCTCAGCAAAGAAATGTCCTTAGATTGGTTAAAAGAACATTCGAGTTTTTTTTAAACACAATAAAACTTAGGTTTGGGGGTCACTCGTATAAAGAGTACTGTGTAATATTCATGAAATATGTACATGTTTACTATATAATTATAAGCGGCTCTCGTAGCCCAGTGGGTATGACACTGGTTTCTTCACATCGAGGGTTCCGGGTTCGATTCCCAGTGAGGTCGTAATATATTTATGTGATTTCCTCAGGCTTGGGATTATTTGTGATATAAGTAATTGAGCTTTTTGGTGTATTGAATTGTTAAAAAAAATAATCATTTAGTTTCATAAATTAGTTTATGTGGTAAATTAGTTTTATGTGGTAAAAAAAAACATTTTTACATGATTATATAAATAAATGAGAACACTGTTTACTTTCTTTTGTTTTACATCTTCAGTAATATTACTAATACTAAACTTATGACTAAAGGACAATTTGAAGAGGGGGATATTAGAATCGGGCGGGTGTAGGGGCGTGGTCACTAAGCGGAGAAGAGGGAAAGTAAAAAATGGTGATGGACTAATTAAATTCGTAATTAATATCGTAACGTCTTCAATTGTTGGTTTACATTAATTTCGTCTCTTATTCTTGAACCCTACCTGTTCAACGGAGTTGGCTATCATGTTGGCCATCATCACTTTATTTACTGCGACCCGAATCTCTACAGTAGACTGTCTTAGTGTTCTCCTTCCCCCAAGGTCCCAACTTTCCCCTACATGATTAGGTACAACATGTCTTATACTTAATCTGGATATCTTATCACATCTCCGATATATTGAAGTTTTGGGATCTTTAATATTTCAATTACTTGTTTTACTTTATTAAAACCATAACACTCTAATTCGTAACTCGAACCGAGTTCCTTTCGATATGCTGCAACATAGAAAACTTCCATTGGCTGCGAAAAAGTCCAAAGTGAATGAAGCTATAATACGTAATTATTATGAACTTATATATAAATTTCATAAAAAAAAACTGTAACTCTGTACTCTGTACTATTCATAAAAAAATATGATAATGGTGAAAAAATAATTTGTTTAAATATATTAACGACAATCATGCCGTAAAACTACTGTGCAGTTTGGCGTATACATATAGATATGTATATAGGTAACAAGGTAACAAAGGAAATAAATATTGAAAAAAAAGTAGATAGGGTAAGGTGGTGTCAATAGTAAAAGGTGTCGATTGTAATAGTGTAATTTATATATAATGGGACAAGCAGCACTATTTATTAGATGGGATCGATAGCTATCAAAGAACGCCATTTTGCGTTAACGTCAGTTTGAAAGTATCATTATATTGGATATCATCGTATTTCGGCGTAGTGAAGTAAAAAAATCATTAAATTGTCACATTTTTGTAATCGTCAAATTGTAATTATTTTTTATTGTATGTTAGTATTCAGAATATTGTTTATTATCATGATGTGTATATATTATAACGGCTTTTTAATAGTTCAAACATAACCTTATTCCAGTATGGCGAAAGGTTGCAATTTTAACAGGGTGTCAATAGCAAAATGTTACATGACACCGTCGAGATAATAATGTGATGTAATTGGAAGTTAATTTTTTATTTTAGGTTTCTGTTTGTTAAAAATGGATAAGCCTAGAGAAGAAAAGGGAAATAGGAGAAAAACATCCAAAGAAACCTTTAAGAAGGCACACGATTTATTAAAAAATGCAAACGTATCAATAAGAAAAGCAGCCAAGCATTTCGAAGTATGACACGTATCTCTTCATAGGTACATGGAACGCTTAAAAAAATGGATCTGCACCGAATTTGGATATGGACCCCACAACAAGGTATTCTCTAATCAGTTAGCAGCCAAACTTTACTACGGAGTATCAATCATGGAATTTCGTAAACTGGCATTAGAGTTTGCCAAAATAAATTATCTGACATATCCCAATGGTTGGGATGAAATTGGTATGGCGTCGAAAGATTGACTGATTGCATTTATGAGAAGGATCGTGTTGAGTAACAAAGTTGCAAAAAAATATGGCTTCGAAAGATTGACTGATTGTATTTATGAGAAGGATCGTATTGAGTAACAAAGCTGCCAAAAAATAAGCAAGGGAAAAGAAGAAAAAAAAACTTGTACCTGTAATAACCTAGAAAAAAGAAGAGACTGATGATGTTTTATGTTTAATTTATACCGAACCATATTCAACTTGCAAGAGGAGTGTTCCTCCTGTAAATTATGGGCGTATGAGAATTGTGCCCAAACCCAACAAATAAATTATGTGTGTTTCAATTGTGAATCTGATAATGACTAAGTAAATTGAACTACTTTCACGGTATTTAAAATATTTTAGGGAAGTATATTAAATTAGATTTTTTCTAATTATTTTATAAATGTTGGTTTTTTTAATTAGATAATTTCTTTTGTTTTTATGTATCTTACAACTTTATAATCATTTAGTACATAAAAATTTATCTAATAAAAATAAGTAGATACGTTATGTTTTGTGCGACTTATGTTACAATTGACACCACTTTTCAGTTTTCTTCTTTTTTAATTTTCAAATAAACAATTCTTAATATTCAATTTTTTTAACTTGGTCCCTAAATATATGGAAGAACTTTGAAAAAATCAGGTAATTTAACCGATTTATAATTTTGTTATAAACCAGAATATCTATTTTGTTACTTTTGTCACCATCTTCCCCTACAAACAAATAATAAAACCAATTTTTACAATGTCAATCTACAAAGTAGCTGAACCGAGCTCATTACTGTCCACGTCCTGTGCGGACACAATGACTTTAGACAGTAAATAAATCAAGTTTTCACCGCACAATGTTCATATTACAAAGTTAAACATCTTACACAAAATTGTTTCGTGTGTGCTCTCCTCTCCCGCCCGCCGCGATCGCATCTGGACCGGGTTTTATACCGTAATTCCAGGAAAATTGCGCAGTTTTTTTTACGAGCGCGACCCCATTCGTGGCTGCTGCAATATTTACGTAAAGTTGAGGAACAAAAGAAGTGTAAAACAACGCAACACACATTTGCGCCCACGCGGCAGATTTTACGGCCAGTGTCGTATCGAACGGAACGGCTCCTGCGCGATTGTTTTGTTTTTCCATATTTGGCAGTGCGCGTCGTCATTGTACCGTTCCGTTGATGACATTAAACATGAGCGACCGGTGCTGATGTGCTTAAATGAGTTATTAAAAATTTTGAAAAATGTAATATGTATAGGTATGTGAAATGCAGAAAAATATTGAATAATATAATCGTCACGTTTTAGTATCTAAATTTGAAAAACTAATATTTTAAAAAATAAATTACCTTCTGGACTTGAATCTCGTGACCGGTCGTGGTTATGAGGGGCAAATAAAAACACTGGAAATTAATTATCGATTTATTAATTATTTTAATAAATTCACAAAGCCACTGGACACGAATTAAATTAAAGCACTATTCTTTAATTCATTCAATAATAACTTCATGTTATAATAATTTTTCGAATCTTATCAATGAATTGGAGAATATGTCTAATTCCGAGTTATGATCGTTATACAGTCTACACATTCGTGAAATGAGATTGAAGTGCGCCATGCTACTGTGGCTACTCACTACTTTACTGAACGTTACGTCCTATAATTTAATTCAAATTAATTTGTCTATACATCGCCACTGTTTTTCAGTGTCTTCTAGCAACATGCCTAATATACGCTATTATCCTGCACGTTATAAAGAATTTTTCTCATACCATAGATACTCTGGGATGGATACTGATGTTCACCTTACAATCTATGGTATGCTCAGCATTTGACTGAAGTTCATCTTATAACCTATGGTATGCTCATCATTTGACTAACGCGCATCTTGCAATGCTTAACGATAAAATGTACTATTAAGTATGACCATATTTAATTTTCTATTCATATCCTACCATTTTATTGTTTTGTTAAAGATATCAATTAATACTGTTTACTTTTATACTAATCATTTATAATATATATTATAGGTATATTATTTTATATATATTAATTTATTTTAAAGTATTTTAATGATGGTTCATTTCTGTTTTAAATATGTTTTATTTATTTTTTGGTTTATTATGACAAATCGTGCTATGTGTTAGGTATGTAACTTTATATATACTGCAAAAGCTCGGTAGGGCGTTGACAAATAAAATAAATTAAATATCATATTTTAACACTTCATGTACCTACTCCACTGTTGATACTAATAACTGGGCAAATCGTATTATATTTCATTTTACAACGGCTTCTTATACTTACTTTAAAGCTCGTTACCAGTGGCGTAGCTAAAAGAATTTGGCCCCATTGCAAAGTGGGAAAAAGGCCTCTTATATATTTTTTTATATAAGGACGGATAATCGCTGGTCGAATACAGTCATCTAGTGGTACCAGAAGGGAATCAAGAAGATGACACACTGGCCTAAAATCCGCTTGATTGACGAAATTAACAAATTCTTCATAAATACATGGCAACGAATATCAATGGATTGAGAAAAATGTGAGACGCTAGGTGATACCTTCATCCAGGAGCTGTTCAAACACAGCTGAAAATGATGATTATATAAAATATTTAGTTCTATGCGAATATATTCATCAAAGTAAAAAAAAAAAATTGGTACCTTTTCTTTCATAATATTCACTCTTTTATAAAATATGTAATTTTAACTGAAAATAAAATTAAGCTTTGTTTTTCTGCGTTTTCCGTTTTGTGCTGACGATCTATTGCCCTTATTTAACGGTAATACTGTATACGAGATGTAATCGATGTTTTCACATTTTTGTAATACAAGCGAGAAAAGATTATTAAATTTTAAATTATGTTATTCTTCAATTGCTGCAAAATGACTTTGTATTAACATTATTTATATAATTAATAAGAAAATACTTTGTAGATATCAATATTTTATTAATCCCTCGTTGTTTTTTGTCAGGATACTTAAAATTAAAATTCGTAATATAGACATTAATAAAAACAAAAAAAAATATGCGAGATGGATAACTAATTAGATACTAATGTGAAAATAAATTGAAATTGAACTATTTGCAAAAGGAACCTGATTTTTTATAATATTTAATTTGCTATCAACACTTTTCCTTATTTCTTAAAATTCTAATTTATCCAACTGTAATCCTACGTTTTTTATGTGAAATTTGGAAATCCTTGTTTAATTTCAAAACATTGGTTTGTTCCCAAAAGATCATTGAAAATTTCAGAATAGTTATTGCTATTTAAAAATTGTAAGTGCTCCATAATTCTAATATCAAAATTTCTACAAATTTCACCTACAGGTATAAAAATTATTTTAATTTTAATTTTTAGTATAGGTTGGATCCTGATGAAGGCCCCGAAATATGTTGATTAATATGTTGATCAATACATTTTTGGTTTATATAAAGTTGTTTCTTGTTGATTATAACTAATGAAATTCCATTTTTGGCTGTGGTTTAAAAATTATTAGTATAATATATATTACCGCTGTGAAAAGTATCGTTATTCAAAAGTTTTGCTGATGGAGAAACTTTTAGGCCCCTCGGCGTATTGACGCCACTGCTCACTGCTCCTAATGATCCCGTCTTGGTTACATTATTTGATTGTGCAAAGTCCTAGGTGAATATTTGTGGTCTACACTTTTAATAAAGTTGTTTCAGAAGGAAAAGTCTTATTACCCCCTCTTTTACCACATAAACTAGACTGAATATTATTTTGCCATTAGTTTCCATTCATACTTTTATATTTAAGTATTTGTACATTCAATAAGTTGCATGTATTTTCGTATAGATTTGAATCAGATTGTCAACTAAGGTCAGTTATTTGCAAAGAATATGATGATTATATTATGAGTTATGCTAGATACGAATATGTACAAAAATATTTATATTTTGAGCTTTACACCCGTAAAAAATGACGAGGAAACGTAAATTTATAGTTCCTGTCTTAGCTTAACGCTGTTTTCACAATGTGTAGGTTATATAATATATTTTTGACAGACTACGGATATGCGATGTCTTCTAGTCGCCGCGCTGCCGTCCGCGCGTTCGAAGTTCGAGTCATTCTGCAGCCGTGTAATTTCGTTTTTTACCGTGAATTCCAAGATGTTACGGACTTATGGAACAGACAGACTATGAAATTATTACATTTAGATTTTTTACAAAATGACATATTTATAATAAAAAAAATTCAAACAGTGCCAATTAATGTAAACAAAATGGCAATGCACCGATTGTTTGTGCGCTAATATGAACGATAATAAAAAAAAAATATTTGTGTAAATTTATTTCTATGCAGACTCTCCAAATCGGTATCACAGCTTCCATACTGCTTTGTCAATAATTTTTCGTCAAATATGGGACATACGGTATCTAAAAAGTAATGACTGTCTCATCATAGATTCTTCCAGGAAGACCTCTGAATAAGAACAAAAAAAATAATAAAGAAGAATAGTTCGTACCTTCCCTCATAAGAATACATGGATTATTTACATGTTTGTATAATTACAATCAGAATTTTAATGATATCTAACGTGCTTGGTATTTACATTGTGATTGTTATCTAGAAATTTTTTGTCACAAGTTAAAATCGGCAATTTATTGGCAAAATTCCGTTTTATAAGTAATCCGGTATTGGGTATGCAAATTAAAAATTGATAAAATATGTATTTTTAAATTTTTGATGACGACACATTTTATTGTGAAATTGCATTTCTTTTCATTCATTCATGAAAAATTTTAGAGCATAGTTCAATCATAATTAAAAGAATATCTATTGAAAAAATGCCCTTTTACGAACGCGCAACAATTCCTTACTGGAGGACAGTGGACAGTGGTACCAATTTCGGCATAGTAACCATTTATGATATGTATATTTTGCACTTTGATATGTATATTTATGATCCTGTGAAAATTAAAAATAATTTTTAATTTACATCAGGCTACATATATTGTTAGATACACCTTAAGGCGATCGTCTAGCAGAATGAGCAAATTTCACCATTTTTTCTCATATATTCTCTTGCGTTTTTTTATTACATTTTTGTATGTAAATATCTCATTTTAAAATTTATTCATCAGGTTACATATATTTTAAATACGAATATCTTATTAAAATGTCACAAACTAAATTATATAATTTATTAATAAATTACCAAACCTTCGATGTTTTAAAAATGAAGAAAATTGCTCGAGTTTATGGGCCTTTTATGACTGAACGGCGTGTTGAGATGTCTTTTTTATTCAATAATATTATAAAGTAAACATTTATCTTAAATTTGTTATAATTATTGCAAAATCTGTTACTAAGTTTACATGCAATTTATGTTTTAAAAAACACTGTTTTTTAAATTATTTTTATTTTTCGTGTGTTTTTTTCGATCCTTTTAAAATAGTTTATAACTTTTTTCTTTGATAAATTAAAGGAATAGACATTTTTATTTTAAAATATATACAAAAAAAAATCAAAAAATTATTCTCGATTTCAGATTTTAGCTATTTAATCAAGGCACTGCGTATCGTGTCATAAATACGTTGCGTCTTGATTAAATATCTAAAATCAGGAATATCGACAAAGATTTTGATTTTTTTTTGTATTTATTGTAAAATTATAAAATCTATTCTTTTGACTATTGAAGTAAAGAAGTTGTCAACCATGTAAAAAGAGTTGAAAAAAAAACACAAAAAAATAAAATATTTTTAAAAAACAGTATTTTTTAAAACATAAATTGCATGTAAACGTATTAACAGATTTTGTAATAATTGTAATAAATTTAAGATAATCGTTTATTTTATAATATTATTGAATAAAAAAGACCTCTTAACACGCCGTTCAGTCATAAAAGGCCCACAAAGTGGAGCAATTTTCTTCATTTTTAAAACATCGAAGGTTTGGTAATTTATTAATCAATTATTTAATTTAGTTTATGACATTTTAATATAATATTCTTACTTAAAATATATGTAACTTGATGAATAAATTTTAAAATTAGATATGTCCCTACAAAAATGTGATAAAAAACGCAAGAGAAGATATGAGAAAAAATGGTGAAATTTGCTCATTCTGCTAGACGATCGCCTTAAGTTTTTTTGTATTCTGAAATGATGTCGAAAATAGTATCGCTGTTTGTATGTAGGGAAAAGTTCCTAGTTCGTATCTTCGTGGTAAGCTAATATACACGTTCGAGAGTTCGCAATGCAATCGATCAGAACCTCGGTCTAATGGATATTTAAATAAATTTTTCAAGTATTATTAAGTATGCTTACATTCTCCTTTGCACCCTTTTCGATCAATCTTGGCGTAGATTATTACCTGAATATGTTAAACTAAACCTCTGATGCCACGCGTCGGCCTCTCCTCTCACAGGGATATTTATATTATTTAGACAATTTATATATAAAATATAATATTTTCTCTGATTTGGGTTTTTTATAAAAATTTTAAAATATATATATTTACCATTCCCACAGATTTGAGATAAGTACTTGAATTGTATTTTACTTGATTATTTTGCAGTCTAATTTTATTCTTGATTCTCAATTAAAGATTGTAAAAAGCTTTTATAATTTTATATCCACTATCCGAGATTTTGATAAATATAAAAAAATTAGTGCTTTCTAAAATTTAGATAGCTCAACAAATCAAATTGTTTATTTAAAGTGAATCTTAACACTTTCATATATATTTTCTCGTGGTAATTTTTTTCTTGAAAAATCGAAAAATTTCTTAGAAATAAAAAGAATAATTTTCTATGGCCTGTGTGTTAGAAAGAACGTTTCTTTGCTAAAAATAATCGCTGTGCAAATTTTACGAAGCCAAAGCTCACCGTTTGACAGGTTTCGATGCTTCATATAAGCAAATTAATGTAATATTATTATTTTTTCAATTGGTTGAACAACTTTGTAGATTGACATTTAAAAAAAATTATTTCATTATTGTATTTATCTACTTATATTCATTCATTACACCTACATATTTCGGAGAAACCTTTATATCATCAGGGTGTTTTATAAATGTCAAAATATCATATGGAAAGATTTTTCCGAAACATTTAGGTGTAAGTAAGGAATATAAGTAGATTAAAACAAATAATAAAAAAAATATTATTATTTATTTTTACTTTTCAACAATTGATATTCACCCGGGCCCTCATACGATACTCGCTTCCGAACCACATTTCATTATTCACTATTCGTTGGTATTTCCCTCCATTTCACTCCTTAATTTGGTCTGCCAATCAATGAACAACTTGCCCCAATATGTACAAAGAAGTATGTATTACTAAAATATACACAAGCTTTCATAATGTATTTTACTCTATAAATGCACATTGCCAACGTTATTTGATTATTGATATTATTTTCTTTTCTTCTTTTTTAATGCGTATGTTTTATTTTATATTATATATAGTGTTGAATTTATATGCATGCGAAAAAACTATTAGTCCTAATCAGCAAAACTTCAGAACTGTGCACTGTGGCGTCGTGATATTTTCACAGCTCATTCTGTCTGTACTTTCTAACGTAACTATTTTATAACTAGCTGTAACCCGTCAACAATGACGGAATTTTTATTTTTAAATTTCAATTTTACATTACGTAATTATTAATTGTAATTGTATTGGGAAATTAATAAAAAATGTAAACTTTTTTTGTACTATTGAAAATCATACTAATGTAGAAAACGGAATAAAATCAGCTATTAGATTCTAGAGTCTGGATGGACATCCGAATAGTATTATTGGAGATAAGATATAAAATTTTCAAATTTTTAGTTGTCAAGTGTCAAAAAATAAACGCTTTATTGTGGCTTAGAGGACGAAACGGCGCACTCTTCTATTCTGGGACACCATTTTAGTCTCGTTCACTTTTATGCTCTTTTGACAGAGCTGTCTTACAGTATTTGGTTTATTTGATCATATCAGGTATTTCGCGAACGTCTTCTGTTTGTATTGTGCCTTCAACATTCACTTCATATTCGTGTGTGTTTGTGTGATTTTATTAAAGCCTGGTTGTATTGTGGTGTGTTTTGTTACAGTAATACTTTGATTTTCCATTTAGTAATACAGATATTTTATACGTACCGTATATTTTACTGAGAAGAAAATCTTGACATTTCGCTTAAGTCTTGTCCAGCGCCATCAGGAAAGCGTCCTATCATGGCGGAAGTGTAGGCCGAACTGATTATTCATTCCTAGGTTGTAAATTATACGCACTTTTTTGTGGAGTGTTCACATCTTCTACGAAAGAGGTCGCCAGTGTGCAATATACACTAATTACATCTTCGGGCTTTTCTGCGACGTCTCTTAAAGGAATCAAAGTCGTGAGAACAGAGCGCCAAGCGCTTGATAGTTTGTAACTATTATCTCTAGTGAAATTAGGATGTTTGTTTCTTCAATGTACTATCTCACTAATCTAGGCTCATCTAATCTATATGGCGCGGTTATATTGATAAGATTTTTTCTTGTATAAAATATCCTTTTAATTTAACACATAAATAATAATTCAGTGTATTTGTTGTTCGGGTAGTAATAATGTTAGTAAGTATAAATAAATAAATAATAATATAATTATTTTTTATATGTAATATTATAAATATATGTTTAAAAAACTAATATCCACTGCCTCTTTTTTCCTAATTCCCTCCCCTAGTTCCCTATGCCTCGCTCTCACCCTCTTTATATTCAAGCGCCTTATGAAGACCTCTTTTAGTCTTCCTAGCGTGGAATCACCGAGGCGGTAGGTGATAGATAAATAATCTAACGTCAAAATAAACGCCTGCGGCAAGGTGACACCGCAAACCGCGTACGCACACGCACTCAATATAGTGGATCGCGGAGCACGGAGTGTGGAAGGTATCCAAGGACAACGCCATGAATAATGCTTCCTTTTGAACAAAGATAAAATTCTCCCTCGCTCTGGGCGAAGGGTTGATCCTTCGGATAGAGTACTATTTCAACGGTGATTTTTCTTAATAAATATTTTCTTGATAGATACCAATGCTCGAATTTCCAGTTCATTTTTATTTACGACATGGTCTTTATTTATAAACAACCGAATCGATGTTTAGGCCTTTACGAACTGAACGGTATCCAAAATTTCTTTGGTTGCACTCTGAGAAAAAACAGTCAATGACGGTCACATGGTGAAAACAATAATAATATGTTTTAAGTATTAAAAATACCAGATATTGAAAAAATTTCGTGTAATCCCAGTAACAATCTACTCCAACAATAACTATATTCACTGTATTGTATCTAGCTATCGTTATTATATTCCAATCAGCTTAATGTAAAAGTTTTCATCTCTGTGCAATCTAATAGCATTTTCGAATAGAGAAAACAATTAGGAACTTGACCGTATGGAACGGAGTTTTGAGTGCAATTGTCTTTAATGGAACACGAAAATTTATCTTATCTGGCAAATTTGCACAGTCGACCATGTGGTTTATAATTTTAAGTTGGGTATATATTATTCACATCAGCATAATATACGAATAGATATTTCGCTCGTTTTTCTCAAAAGTTAAATAAATATGTAGATCCAACATACTTAAAAACTTCCTTAAGTAGTAATATATTTTCCCAATGAATACTGCTTTGTTTTTTCATTGAATATAAGGAATAACATAAGAAAAAAATGATTTAAAGCCCACCTCTGTCCTGGGCATAATTTACCAAATAATATATTCTAATGGATTTCAAAAACATTAAAAATTAAAACTTGCTGTATATATTTGGGGATTTGTGTAATTAATCAATTCAATAAACGCCATAACATCCATGTTTTATGTCTATTTAATTATGGCCTTTAGCTCTGTACAGTACTTCACTATCCATCGCCATTCATAATACTGAATTCTTCTGCTCCATAGAAGTTTTTTTAATCAGCTAGGTTGTGGAATCACTACGCACAAACATTACAGACACTACTCACACTCAAGTTACACACAAACATTACAGACACTTCGCACAAACATTACATACTTCTTCAAAAACAAGCTATAGCAATTTTACCTTTCGCAAAACCTAATTTACCTTCCCTGTACTCATCCATCTCCCACTTGTCTAATTATCATGGAGCTAATTTTGTCACTGTACCTAACATTGTAAAAAATTTCCAACTGGCAATAAACCCGCTACGTTATAATATGTACACAAAAAGTGGATGAATAATAATAAATATTTCAGAATATTCTCATAATTTTACAGTTGTTCGGAATTTTCTGAGTTATTCTGCCAAGTGTATCTGATCTCTCTGGTCGGCGTTTCGGATTTGGTTTAGTGGTAATTGGCAATTTCCTATAATCATCAATGATTAATATTAATACTAGCCGTACATCCGTGAACATAATGAACGAGAATATAATGAACAAATTAAACGAAATGTCAAGATTGTTTAGTTTGGTGGCGCGACCCTTGCGTACCACACTCGACTGCCTGCGCCTCATTAGTGCTAATCTAGTAGTTATTGTTGTAATACCAACAATTTACGGACGGACATTAGGATAGCTGAATTGAATGAATTATAAAAGCCACATTCCAAGGATATGTACGTCTTGTGACGCTGTGCCTGGAGGAATCTCAAGGGGTGTTTTACGATATATTATATATATATAATTTTTTGTCATCTGTTTTATGGGACTTTCTCAGTACGATTGAGTACCTAGTAGTAGAATTAGTAATAGATTAAATCTTGCCGCATCTTCTTCTTCATCTTCTTATTCTAAATCTACGAATTTTTAAAAAGACTTCTAGGCAATCCCCGACCGGAACTTGACTACTAGGCCTTGAAAGAATGAGACAAGTGGATACAGAATAAGAGATGCATCTAGATTGCAGTTGTCGGACTGCAGAGATTCAGCAAAAGACGGGGTTGCCTGCGGCTTCGCACGCGTTGATTTTTAAGAACTTACAGTCATGTTTTATCAATTTGTGTATTAACCTTAACGTATAGAAAGATATATGTCATCTTGAATTTTTTTATTGAACTTTTTGAGCTCGACAATTTCTCTAAAGAAAGTATTTAAATATATTTTACCGTTTAGTACCGCAGTGTTCGTAAAAACACGCATCGCTCGACCATTTTTTCGTCGACTTTAATTGTAAAATAGGTCACCATGAAAAGCCCTTTAATTTTAACCGGATAATGTATAGCCTATGTCCACTCTGAAAGTCCATTCTAAATATTGGTGAAAGAATTTTTGAAATCGTATGAGTAATTTCGGAAATTACCTCCTACATCCAAACTTATAAACTTTACCTCTTTATATATTAGTATAGATAAAAAATGATATTTTTTTTTACTATCACTATTTATTTACAACGATTACAATGTTTTAAAAAAAATTAATATAATTCAAAGTTGTCTTAAATAATGTTATGCAAAGTTGTCTTAAATAATGTTATTTCGAACAATTCTAAGCCGTGTTCTTTTAGAGATACGTTGAAAAAATAATAACATATTTTTTTGCAACCAGGCTGCTGGAACCAAAGAATGAATGCCGGTCTGAGTGTAATAATGACCCCCTCTTAATTAATGATTACCAAGTTTCGGGCACCCTTTGAGTAATCGTCCTTCCGGCAGAGGTGCCCTAGTGCACCACATAATTACTTAATATTTATCATCACAAATATTGCCTACCAGATTACTTGAAAACAAATTTATACTGGATGTTCCGTAGGTTTGAGATTTCAGGGATATTCCATCATTTTTCTAAGACGTTTCAGACCCCATTACAGGGTTTATCAACAGGGCTGATGTATTGTGAGTGTTGATATTGTGTTTATAGTATTGGCTAGTTATACCGTGTCGTAAGGCAGGGTGTGTCTGTGTTTGTGTATTCCACGGGAATGGAGACGTTTATCGCTATGAGTATTTTTGTGTTTGTTCCATTCGAAATTGTTGCGAAATTCGCATCTTATTGGAGTTCATCGCGTGCTTATAGATCTCGAGTGCCTCATTGAAGAGACGTGCATGGTATATTTTGGGCTTTTTTAGTATATTCTGAAAGTGCATAGCAAATGCTGATTTTACACGATGGCCAAGTTTACATGCTCGTTTATGCTTGTCAAATCTTTTGGAAATTGTGCTCTTTCGACACGGTATTGGAAGCCAATACTTAATCACAACATCATCAATACTCAAACTATGTCTGCCGTGATAATGTACGTGAAAGGTCGTGAAAACATTGCAGAATATCCCAGAAAACTCAAGCCAACAGATTCTGTACTGCCGTCAAAGCCTTAGAACATTTTTATGCTGGATAAATTTTATGTTATCTCGTAAGGGACTGTTTCACGACCGATTTAAAAGAAATCAATCAATCCTTAAATTTTAGCATTTCTTAAATATTTAAGAATCATTACATTTTTGACGACTGGTGAATATTCATATTTAGTGATAAAAGATCACGCTTACGTTCGCATATTATTCATTTTCGACAGAACGTGTCATGAGAATACTTGGTATATCGCGTGTAAGTTATTTTAATATAAAATATTTTATGTTAAAATATCGTTAAACGTTTATTGCTTTAAATTTACAATGTAAAATAATTTTAAAATCATTCAATTGAGTGTGAAGAAATATTTCTAGTTATTCTGTTTGAATTCCCTACTATCGCGTTGTATGGCGTTCAATACTTGTAATTTAATATATTTCAGTGTAACCATTTGAAATGTATTAAATTGCGAGTACTGCAACGACCAGTTCTATGAAAATAAACCATTCATTCTTTATTTCATTGACCTCTTACCCGGACGTAGTTGTTGAAATTCTGTCTGAGTTTTAGCTATTCAGATCACAGAAAATTTCTCAATTTATGCTAAATTTCATATTAGTAAAAAATTCTTTAAAAAGACATGTTAGGTTAAGTTACGATTTTAAAAAAATATCTAATTTATCTTTACGTAATCTTTTCTTTCTGTCTTTTTTGCTAATAGTTTTATAATGTGCAATTTCTTTCTGAATAATTTAATTTACCTAAAATAAACATTTTTCAGGCAATTACATTTTTTTTTAAAGAATGTTTAAACTTGCCATTGAAGGTTCGACCTTGCATTCTGTTATTAAGATATTCCATCTCACGATTCCTTTGACGAATTACCCTATTATGCTTAAAAACTCAACTAATTTTAAGAATTGCTTTTATTTTTGATAATTTATTATTAATGCGCGTAGAAGTCGAGGCGAAGAAGTCAGGTCTTTCGATTATTCCTATAATTAATTATGATGCTTTGAAATCGTGCAGATTTGTCCCCAAAACACTTTTTTTTTAATTTATTGCAACTAAGCCAATTTATTGCAGCTTACTAAGCCAAATTTCTTGTAGCTTACTAATCCTATTTTTTTAAATAAAGATGCGAACACGGAATACGCGTCACATCAACATTCTAACTATTTTCAAATTAAGTTTATCTCTTGTGCTATGAAAATAAGACTAACTTGCTGGTCTGGAGTGAGGTTCCAACTCGTGACCTTTGAATCTCGAGGCGAGAGTCCTAAACACAAGACCAACAAACTACTCATTATTAAAATATCCTTGTGCATAAATTTCATATTTCACGGTCTTTTACACATCATATAATCAGATTGCTCGTTTATAAATTTAATGATGGTAACTGTAAATACCCTTTTTCGGAAGTGCCGTGCAGAATTTACATAATTCTTCCGAGATTAGCGAAATGTCAAAATATGACATTCTGCGCTCACAGCATCCGAAGCTTGCTCCCACAAGAATTTTTAGTTCTGATTTAATTTTGTTTTTTGATTTAAAATTGTTTAGAAACATAATTTTTTTTAAATTTAATGTTGAATATTGAAATGTGCAAAGGGGTGGCTAAATCAAAAACATTATTTAATGACTTATTTAACCGATCTTCAATTTCATCAGTTTCTCGAAATCTTGATGAATTAATTCTTAAGTAATAGTGGGATGAAGAAATAAAATTGCCACCGCGATTTGATGAATTTGGGGCAAACATATTTGTGACTGATTTTCTAACCAGAACAGAGATTTCAAAATTGAAAATCAGTGGATAGAACGCTTCTAAAACAGTATTCAAAGCCAATAATTAATTGTAAAACTGTTACTTTTCTCCAGATTTTCATTTTCAAATACGACATCCTCTATTTTCAGCCTTCACCATCAGTTGCATGGTTCTATAACCTTCAACTAATAATAGTATTTTTCTGGACAATCTATAAAATCCTTTTTTGGTGATGTTCGTTTTTGTACATGGTGTAACAAATCTTATGTAAATTACTTTACAGATAGATTCCTAAAATTATTCCTATATAGATTTAGATAGAGTCGAAAATGCTCAAGAAACCATGTTCAAATATCAACATGGAAATAAACTTCTTCAAAGGTTGCATTTTTTCAAATCAATTCTAGCCATGCAAATTATTATCTTTAATTTATTTTATTTGTATTTGAGTAAATGAATTTCTAATAATCCAACTAAATTATTTTACTGATAGTCCAACGTTTTACAAAATATTAGTAAAAAATATTTGAATAAAATGCGAACTTTGTAATAGTATATCTCCACAACTATTGATACTAAGACGTCGTTGCTTGAACATTTTCGACTCACAATTTAGGCAGGAACTATTAGCTCTGTTTTTCTTCTTCTTTTGTTACCCAATCCGTTCAACGGACGTCGGCTATCATGTTGGCCTTGAGAACTTTACTGCTGCTCGGAACAACTCGTTCCGGGACTGGCCAAACCACACTGTCTCAGTCTTCTTCGACTGTCTTCTGACTTCCGGCAATCTTTCCCTGCATTATAAGATGTGAATTTTCTTGCTTATTGGATGTCTCATCCCATGTCCGAGATATGGAAGTTTTCGGATTTTTATTGTTTTATCTTACATTCGAAACATAACATCTTCATTCGTAACTCTGTCCATCCGGCTTATTTTGAGAATTCTTCTGCAGATCCACATCTCGAATACCTCAAGTCGTCTTAATAATCTTCGGTATGCGTCCTAAGGGGAAAAAACTTGTAATTTGTATTTTTTATTTATTCCTATATGTATGTGCTTGACTATCCAGTTCCGGAAAATGACTTGTGTATAAATTTTTCTTCGTCAGTGTACATGCTTATATACAAAGTTCATAATAAATACAATTAAAATGAACTACCTCAATGTACGTGTATCCATTAAATATTCAAAATACGATCTGCAGAGTCTGGATTGAACGAGGTTTGTGTATGTTTCAAATGGATAAGAGTGTTTGAAAGTAAGGCTGCCTCCAAAGTTTGCTTTACTGTCGTGCTTGACAATACCGCTGAGTCAATCTTTATTTACGTGAGTGTAGCCAGGCAGTGGAGGCAGTAATACTAAGCTTCAATAATAACGCATAACTGTTAACACTGAATTCATGGCAGTAAAGGGTTGATTCAAGTATGTTGTTTGAAATTACGCGGAGGAATCGGAGATAGGAGCCCGATAAGGCCTGCGTGTGGCGGTACCGTTCAGTCGCTTTGCAAGTACTCGGAACCGTGCTCACCACAAATCTATTAACACGGGCATAGATATTATTGTCTCTGCTGTGTATCTAAGGGCCGGTTGTTTCAAGTTGGATTAAAGTAAGCGTTCTTTAAAAGCATAGATTTTTACGTTCTCCACCAATCAGACGATCCGTTTTCGTAAAAATCTATGCTTTGCTCGACCGCTTACTTTGATCGAACTTGAAACAACCGGGCCTAAAAGATCTACATTAATTGTTTCGCGTATTTTTATAAAGAGCTTCATTTTACGATGAATATACTAAGAATTGTTTTTAATTATTTACTTGATTTAAGGACTTTTCCCACATAGTTCAAATCTGTATTTTAGTGCATAGATTTATTTTTTGATATTTTTTTTTAAATTTTATCTCGAACAATTATAATAATCATATATTTTTTTACTATATTATTTATATATAATTTATTATATATTATAAGTTTTCATTACCCTGAGGAATTTTTTTTATCTGAAACCGGTTGATTTTCAATACAAACAGTTTGATGAAAAATAACTAAAAACATTTTTTTCGCAGTAAATACAAAAAATGTCAATAATAAAATCACTTTAAAATACACCTTAGAAATAAACAGCACAACGCTTGCTAAATTTACATTTTTAAACATCTCTCTCTGTTTTGAAACAGCGTTTTAATGGGTCCCATCTTTGCGCTGTTTCTCCCCCTTTCCACCCCCCTCCACACATCAGCCGTCAGTCAAGCAGCCATCTTACCATTAATCTTCAGCGCCCGTCCCCGCTTGCAGTCCCCATTCGTATACCCACTTCTGATCCATGGCCCGTAATTTGTTACACTTATGACAGGGTGGGATTATTTGCCCGCGAAACGTGAACAAACCATACAATGGACTTAGGTTCATAGAAAATTGATTGTTCATAGGTTGTCCCGGGTTCGCGGCGGTATGACACGAAATGAAGCACTCGAATTGAGTAATCTTTTATTTTATACTATTCATTAACCGTATAACACTTTGTCGTAATTTGAACTAATTTTCACTCGAAAACCTTCCACTTATATGTGGAAAACTTTATTACGCTATTTCCTATCGCACCGATTCGCTCTTTCGAAATATTCCGCACGCAGGTAGGAACTCTGGTACTTTAATCGCTGGTTGCCGATACTTGCACTGAATCGCCTGCTCGCTTATCTCTGACTTTTCGATATCTGTCAAACAAGGAATCCGCTCGTGTCTACTACCACGCATTATATAGGAAATGGCATCTCCTGCACATTTCCGTGTGTTCGAATTCCTTCCAGGTGTTTTTAATTTATTCCAAACGTTCAAAGTGTTGGTAAATCCTCGATCATGTGCAATTTCTCTTGTTTCTTGCATCTCGTGACAATATAGTATTCAATGACTACATATTACGCGACCACCATCGACATCTAACGCAATTATTCTTTTTTATCTAAAGCTGTTCCCATTGGCCTAAATTAGTTATTCTCACTGGTTAAAAACAGTTATTTCCGTTAGCTTAATTAAAACAGTTTTTCTTATGAGTCTAGAGCAGGAATTTTCACACAAATGGATATTCTAACTAGTCTAAATTCTTTGTTCTTATAAGTGTAGTGGTTCTTACTTATGCATAGTTTTACATCAGAACTAAAATATATGTATCTCAATAGAGTTAATTTCAGTTAACTTCTGTGTATTAACATGTATGTAAATGTATTCACATGTATGTGTATTCACATATATGTATGTACACGTATTGCTCTCAATATGTACTTCCGGGCAAAATGCTCATCCGACTTTATGATAATTTGTTTAGTTAATCGTAAGCTTTATTATCATATACAGACAGGGTGTCCCGTATCTCGACGTCAAGTCGAAATCGGGTGATAGGCCAAGTCAAAATAGTTATCACAAAAATATTTTTTTTTTTAAAAGTCATGTGTTTTAAAAATTATAAGCATTTAAAAAAAATCAACACCCTGTGACGGTAAAACGTGTAAACAGGAGTGAAAAGACCGTCACAGGGTACTGTCCTACAAATCTTAATTTTTCTTCATTTTTTTATTATTATGTAATCCTGAATAATGCTTTTGTAAACTTTTGTCCAAAATTCAAGACCAACTGCTCCAGGTTGGAAGAAACTTTTTTGACTAAACCATGTATTCAAAATCAATACTTTGCCCAGTTTTAACTGACTGTTTTATTTTATTTATTTAAATATATTTCTGATAACTATTATATTATGACTTGGCCTATCACCCGAATTCAGCTTGACGTCAAGATACGGGACACCATACACCACGGTATACACAAATCTATCTATTTGTTTTTTTAATTTTAATATGCGTGTGTGGTCACAACTTCGTTAATACATCAATAAGAATTATGGTTTTTATACATCATCCACTTTTGTGTATTACACACCGCTAAAGGTATGTTTGAGAATCTACAGATGTTCAAAATAAAATAAATAAAAATATTGTCTACTTACAAAATAAAATTGTGTTTGAACATTCGAATAAACAAATACAATACATCCGATTGTAAATCAGAAATGTGGTCGTAATACTTGTGATTTTGGCAGAAAATACTAAATTAATTTACTTTTGAAAATATCGGATAAAACTGAAATTTGCGTTCTTCAAAGAAGGTTTTCTCGATATTAATTACCTTATATTTTATTTTATCCATTTGGCCATAGTAGAAACTAAATTCGAATATAATTTTAAATAAAAAAGTAAGCTTAATAATTTATCTATTTATTTAAAAACCCGTATCCTTTCTCGATGCTACAATATTTAAAAAATTCATTTTAATCTCCATCTTTTTGTCTTTAAATATATTTTGTGGTCGCGTACGTTTTACAAAGTTATATTTGTTATGGATAATTAATTAATTCAACCCCTATTCAGATGGTGTTTTATAATTACATGTTAAGTCACACTTAACTTCAATATTTGAATTGAATTGCGAGATTTCACACATTTCTTCTGTGTATCTGGGATATTCTGCCGTGTATATGTGACCTCTCTGGCCGACCCTTTGCAGGGTCCATCATCAGGGCTGATGTCAGGGCTGAGGCGTGATGACATCAGCCCTGATGATAGACCCTGCAGTGGGATCCGAAACGATTGCCATAGAGGTCACATATACACGGCAGAATATCCCAGAAAACTATACACAGAAGATTCTGAACGCCCGTGAAAACCTGAGAACATTTTCATACCCTTCTTATAAAAATTTCCGCGCACGCTTCATAGCGCAGTGTTTTTTAAAATAATTAAACAGGGTGATAATCGTATTACCTACTTTAAAGAACACATTCTTATGGTGAAGCTGCGATTTCAGAACAAAATTCTGTAAATTTTTAAACTCAATTCATTTATCAATTAGAAAGACTTACAGAAAAATCAAATCAACGAAAATCAACGTTATTTACAATTATGAATAACGGGAATTCCAATTATTTGAATTTGGCATACTTAAAACTTCAAAATTGGCTGCATTAAAATGCTATACATACAATAACTGTTGAGATACAGAAATAGCAATAGGCATTAATTATTTCAGAATACGGCCGAAAATATTAGGTCCTTACATATGAAATTGACGTTTTGCCGTACTGGCAAATTTGATCTCAAATATCTTCTCTTTGTTTAGGAATTCCAAATCCAAATTTATACAGCTATTTACTCATGTATTTGTGTTTTGAAAATTATAATTCATTTGTTTTTTCCTCAATTGTTTTTTTCTTTGCGTCACTCAGTTTACAAAATGAAAAACTTGAAATATCACGTTATTTACGAGTACGAGTTCCACCGTGGCACCAGTGTTGCAGAAACGGCTCGAAGGATTAATGATGTGTATGGCGACGGTGCCGCAAAAGAAAACACAGTGCGTTTTTGGTTCCAACGTTTTCGTTCTGGAAATTTCGACCTGCAGAACAAGCCCGTGGACGGCCGGAGACCAAAGTTGATAATGAAGAATTGAAGGCTATTGTGGAAGCGGATCCATCGCAAACCACATTCGAGTTAGCTGCAGGCTGCGGTGTTAGTGATAAAAATGTTTTAATCCACTTGAAGCAAATTGGTAAGGTGAAAAAGCTTGAAAGGTGGGTACCTCACGAATTGAGTGAAGCAAATCAACAAACGCGCGTTGACTGCTGCGTTGCATTACTCAACCGGCACAATAATGAAGGATTTTAAATCGAATCATTACCTGTGATGAAAAGTGGATCCTGTACGATAATCGGAAGCGCTCATCGCAATGGCTGAACCCTGCCGAACCAGCCAAACCATGCCCCAAGAGAAAATTGACTCCAAAAAAGTTACTTGTGAGCGTTTGGTGGACTAGTGCTGGTGTCGTTCACTACAGCTTTCTTAAATCTGGCCAGACGATTACGGCAGATGTCTATTGTCAGCAACTGCAAACCATGATGGAAAAGCTAGCTGCTAAACAACCGAGGCTGGTTAATCGCTCTAGGCCACTGCTGCTTCATGATAACGCTAGACCACACACTGCACAACAGACGGCTACCAAATTAGAGGAGCTTCAATTGGAATGTCTAAGACATCCATCGTACTCTCCAGACCTTGGCCCAACAGATTTCCATTTTTTTCGAAATTTGGATAACTTCTTGCAAAGGAAAAAATTCAACTCCGATGGGGCAGTCCAAACCGCCTTCAAAGATTTTATTGATTCCCGTCCGAATGGTTTTTTAGTAAAGGGATCGATGAACTACCTATGAGATGGCAAAAGTGCATAGATAGCAATGGTACATACTTTGATTAAATAAATATATTATAATAAAAAAAAATCGGCTTTATGTTCCTCCCTAAACTTTTCCTTACTAAACACCAATTTCATATGTAAGGACCTAATATCTGTATGATGATAGTTATTTAACTTTTCCCTTTAAAATCATTTTAACTTATTTAACGAATGACACAAAAGTTTTTGATAAGGATTACTTTGTATGGTATTTACTTCATTAATTTTTAAACAAGTACCTGCGCCTTGGCATCAATAATGGATAGCACCTAAAAACGAAATATCTTCATCAACGCCCTTCAAATGGCATTGATAATTTATTTAATGTAATAAAATTATTATTTGAAAATATGTGCATATTTAAAATTACTAACGAATAACACTATTTGTTAAACCAAAAACATTATTTGGAAAATAATTATAACCAAACCGCACGCGTTTCAGTTCGAAATATAATTGACGTTAACCCAAAATTTTAATAAATCATAATTATCATTCAGTATGTTATTTTTAGTTTGTTTTATTTCTCTTGTAATAAAAATAAATATTACTGTTTTTCAGCACTAAGCTTTCTGGTATTTTTTAATTCGTAAATAACTTTTTATCGTATAGTGACATCTACCGAAATTCTTTATTACTAAAATACCTAGAGTGTATCTACCTGTAACAAATGCTGCCATTGAGTTTCCTATTCAAGCCTACAGATGGTTTTACGGATTTTTCTATTGATTCGTTGGTTTGTGCCTTCGCTAACTTGGATACGGTAGGTATCTCTTTTACAGTAGCATGTTTACTTATTTTCACAATATGTTCAGAGATGTCGCTAAAAATAGTCTAGTTAGGAATTTTACCATTGAGATCAAAACAGAACCTTGTTGTGGAAAGTGTTACAATAATTTACAAGGTAATAAATTTATCATCTTTTTTAAAGATGATAAATTTAATATCTTGTAATAATAATAATTAGAACGAAAGAGGTCAGATATACACGGAAGCATTGACGTATTATATAGACACGTTATTCCTATTATACTAGCCGGCTTTTATATGTAGCAAATTTTGCATTGAAAGAGACAACAAATCACAGCACATTTCTTTCACAAACGCTCTGCGTGTAGACAGAAAAATCAGGTAATTTGAAGTCACGGTGACTAAAATAACATAATCATTCTTGCAATAGTGTACGATACTCTGTTCCTTTTTCCGCGTACCGACGCACCTGATCACAACGAAGGTCCGTTCGATAACAAATGCAAGTAAGGCAATTAATTACCTTACTTCTGAGTTGCCAAGATTTCACGCTTGTAACATATCTACAGTTTATTATATCATTGCACGGAAGGATATCCCAGAAAACTACAGACAGAAGATTCTGAAAAGCCGTGAAAACCCGGGAACATTTTTATTAATCATAAATATCTGCGAATTTTATGTTGGATAAAATCAGAGAATTCTCGGATGACACAACACTAATTGAAATCGATGATTCCGAAATGACAGAATTTTGAATATGTGCCGTAAAATAAATAAAAATAATTCATCAAACAACACAATAATTTTTTACCAACACCAACGTACTTAGATACATGAAAAGACTTCAAAAACGTCGAAAAACTCATTTTGTTTTTATTTTAATTCAAGTACCTAGGTACGTATCACTCGAATATTTTCAAACCGAGTTAAACGCACATGCCAGTGTATTAAAATATGATGACTTGGTCTCCTGTAACGAGGCTCTAAAACCAAATTAGTAACTGTCTTAACCACTAGGCCAGCAATTTTTGGTAAGAACGTGAAGAAGAATTTGATGTGGTAAAATTTTCGCACATTTGCTCCCTCCCAGGCAATCGTGGTGAACCATTAACCGAATATTTGGAATGGAATGGAATAGTGATTTAATGCTCATCAAATGTCACGGTTACAAAAATACGGTTACGCGAGCAAAGACAAAGTTCTTACCCTCTCCATAAATTCATTGATCAACCAACCAAACATCAGCGTTTATTGAGTATTAGGTACGTTTTAGCTAACGTAGACGTTTTCCAAATAAAAAATTTAATAAATTTAGTTGTTATGTGTGCAGCAATAAATTTAATTATTATTCACAATATTTTTTGAGCATGTTCAAATTTTTAAAAACACAGTTACTGGATTTCATCCCTAGAGGGACCATCATTCATTTAGATGAAAACGAATATTGTTTCATACACTAATCAAAAAAATATAGATGTTGGATACCAACGGCGACATCTATACCCTGTTTCATGGAAATGACAAATTTTAAAACAGACGGCGATAGCGTGGTTGAAGTAAAATAATTTAAACGAGGTACATAGGTACATGAAAAACATAAATAAAACTTTCCAAAAATTTTATAGATGTGTGGTCGATCATGGGTGGAGTGAGTAAACGTTACTTTGTGTAGGTAAATGGATCACATAAGCCAGGCTCATGATAAATCCTGCTCCCTCATGATAAACCGTAATCCCTGCATCGCCCAAAAAAGACTTCCATACATACTTTCTTACATAAATGCCTTCGTTTCTGTGAGACATTATAAATTTATTTCAAATAATGATTTTTTTTATTATACAGCATTGAAAACATTTAAAAATATTTTTGTTGTTATTATTATTACTCGGCATTTATACAGAACTTCCGGAAAGTCACCCCCGGGAGTATCAGGGATTCTAGTCCGGTTTTCTTATTTCCGGCCGCCATAATGCACCGGAAATTATCGCTGGATAATGGCACTCCATCAGAGTTTTTCTTTCAGGCTCGCAATTTCGTGGCTTAGACTTTTCTTTCATTAACGATCCGACTGATTAATTATTTTGTCATAAAGTACTCATTTAAAAAAATATTTAAATACATCTCACAAACGATGTTTAGAAAAATAAGGGGCGGTTGCATCTTGGTTTACATTACAGTAATCTTTCGATTAAATTTTATCTTTTTCTTGATCTTTTTCCAATCAAATAACCCGTTTTCGTAGAAATCTATGGGTTTAACGAATGATTAATATATAAACTAATGCAATCGACCCTCAGTCATAAATTATTAGTATATTATTAAATTAATCATATAAGTGACTAATTTAATAATATTGAAACGTTATCTATGAATAGAAATATATCAATTCTTAATATAAAAACAAGAAGATAATGGATACATAACATAGAATTGTGGAATCATGTAATACTTAAATAAAAAATTTAAATCATTTGTCACCACAGATCTTAAATATCTCTGCCTATTTTCATTTATGAAAACAATCATATTAATAAAAAGATGAGCATGTCATTTTTGTACAGTTACAGCTTAATAAAGTGTTATTTATGTTAATGTTAGTACGTGTATATGACCACTAAAAATTATTTTTTTGCGTACCGGTTTCGAGACGTAACCTGTCTCTTCGTCAGGACAACCACTACAATAATGTAAATAACACTATACAACACAACCATAGTATTATTTACACACCAACACCTTCACAAAATGCAAATTTCACCACAAAGTTAATGCTTTAAATATTAATAAAATTATGGTTAAGTTCACGAGAAATAATTTTTCATATTGTTTACCTAAAAATATTTTATTTTCAATTTATTTATAATCGAAATGTTTATCTATCGATGATAGGTTTCTGGGTACTGGATTGAAATTTAATTCGTAGTGTCTTTATATTTATTTCATATGCGTATGGCTATACCTTAAGAGGGGGGTAAGGTTAATTCGTACAAAAAAAGGCATGTTTTTGTGAATTTTTTGTGACGACACAGTTAAAATCTCTTTTTTAAAACTAATGGTTCATTAAAGTATGACATTTGAAGAATATTGTGTAAAATTTTTAAGACGAAACATTAAAAAATACGGCAATGGCAGCAATTATTGGGACGTATCTCGGAAAAAAGTAGAATTGCGGTGTCCATCATAACTTGGTGCTAGATCATCTGAAATCAAAAAATCAAAGTTAATTCGTTAGATAATAGGTTTTCCCAGGTAACGCTGGGAGGGTTTTTAGAAATTTCAATTTTTCAATTTTTTGGAACACTTTGAAGGGAAAAACGTGGTTTTTTGCGAAAAATATCGACTAATTTGTTATTAAAAATTAAAAATTAATAACAAATTTGAAAAAAACTGGACAGCGTTACCTCGTAAATTATGTACAAAAATAGTATTCAAAATTTCAAAAGGATCGGTGCAGTAGTTTTGAAGTTATGATGGACACCGACTTTGAAAACGTGAGATGTGGGGAAAACAATTTAAACTTTTGCACACTGTAAAATTCAAAATAAAACTCAACACTTACTTACACATAATCGTCGATGCCATGTTCACACGGCAAAGAGCTTTCATCATCAGCATCTGTTTGTCCTTGTCTACGCAAAACTCTTCCAATGCAAATAGCACGTCCGGTAGTCCTCAGGTGAGCGCGTCTTTTAGCTGCCCGAGCAGGTATAGAAAATCAGTCTGAGTATCGCTCAAATGTTCATAATTTCGTCAATTTTGCTCCGATTGACTTGAAATTTTGACACAATATTCTTACGATGTTATATATTCATTTAAAAATTAAAAATAAAATACAAAAAAAAAAAGTTAAAAACCTTACCCCCCCTTAATTGAAGTTGTTTCTAAATTAAGATTTCTGTAAATTCCAGTTTTGTGGTAAATTAATAATTATGAGAATCTGATAAGTTTTCAACAGAATCTGTATATAAACAAACGTACTAGGAAAAACCTGGAATGTAATGAATACCAATGTCGACGGTTTTAACGTGGAGCCGCACAGAACGTAGAACGCGAACGACCTCCTAGTTTGCCCATTGTTACCAGTTCAGTGCACTTGGGAGCTCATAATGAGTAGCGAAACGAGAGCGCTCGCTAGATATAAATAACGAAGGATAGATAATGGGGAAGGGCAACTCAAGAAGAAGAAGAACCAGAATATACATGAATCTTTATTGGAATATATTCCACGTTTTATATGTGGTGTTTGTATCTTTTAAACAACTTGCGAGTTAATAAAACAATAGGGCAACAGAAGCGATAATAACATTCTACTATAATAAAAAATAAATGCTTTATGAATAACACAATAATACTAAGAAAAATATAAATGAAATAGTTCAATATCCAAACAATTGTGTTTCACACACATATTTTTCTTTTAATTGTATTGCTTGTCCGGACATCAAACGTTAGCGATCATTTTAGCCACCATTATTTTGTTTAAAGCAGTTTGAAATTTTTGGACCTTGGACGCGAATCATTTTCCAGCTGTGATATATTTTTCTTCCAGGGTTATTTCCGCTCGCAATTTTTGTTTGCAAGATGACAAGTATCTGGTATTTTCCTAGATACCTGATGATATTAACAAAATGTTGCAGGGTTATTAATTTTAAGGATTTATTATTTTAATTATTTAATTTTAATGATTTTAAGATTACAGATACCAATAGTGGACATAAACCTTAGTTTTATAGTATCTCTAATTAGATTAAAGAAGTCATCTGATAGTAAAAATATTTTCACAATTGTTAATAATTTTTCAATAGTCTAGATCTAACACAATTAATTTTCTATCACATCCCCTTCTTAGACCACTAAACAAAGTATAGCATTTCATAGCGATAATGTAAATACGAAATATCTCTACAATTTACCTTTCATCGGACGACTTCACAGATCGGTACATAAGTATTGTTAAATATCATATATTTTATTCTGATTCATTAATCAGTTTATGCAATCTCTGTCTGTAAAATTCAAAAGTCAGACGAAAAATGCCTACAAAAAGCAATCGAAGACTTTTTTATCAATAATCGTATACAAAAACAAAAAAATTCAGCTTGTTCATCTTTTAAACACAAGTGCACGCTTCTATAGAAGATAAAATGTAAATAACAATTTTATTTACAATATTTTAATATGTATAATCTGAGAAGACAATTACCACTTTAAAAATATTGAAGTATCATTATCAGCTGTAAAACCTGTGTATTCTGTTTCATGAGAAGGACTACAAATGTCTTTTGCAAGTTTCCATCAAATATACGGAAGGTTTTCAGATTTGGAATATATACAACTTTATAAAATTTGAGAACGTGTGGATTAGAGATTGCAATCCGGTCCGGTTTTGGGACCTGCCGGATCCGGTAAAGTACAAAAAATGTGAAAAGAAAATATTTTCTACGCAAATTGCGCGCAATTACGAGCGATGCGACGATGCCAAACCGATCAGCATGCTCCACGCTCAGCCACTTTCATTCGGACTCGATAGCTTTCTTATATCGAGATCACCCGAGACGCACAGTTGTGACAGATACATAAACTTATTTACATAATCCAAAAAAATATGAAGAATATTTGAGGCAAGCTAACAATTTATTTTTCATGTCCCAAAAGAACATCATGCTACAGGAAATGAAAAAAATACTAGACCGATTCATCAGTGATGAAAATGTGACAAGTATAGCAGACGAGAACATAGATTCCGATTCTGACTCCTGGTCATTAGTCGTTCAAAGAAATTTACAATTGGAAGAGGAACTAGAAAATCAAATCCTGCAAGGAGAAAACGGTTGTAATAAAGTTAAACCTAAAAATAAAACAGATTATGAGAAAATACTTAAAAGAGAAAATGCGTACGAAGTAGAAGGAGTAAATGGGAAATACTTATGCTAAATGATGACTAGGCCAACCAGTGTTGAGACGGAAAGAGCTTTTTCGGCCACTGCTTATATTTGTAGTTCTATAAGAAGCAGGTTAGGGGACAATACAATCAACACTATTTATTTCCTTTGATTGTTTTCTCAGACACAGAAATGATTTTTAATTTAACTAATTCATGCATTGCAGCACATGCTTCTTTTTTTATTATTTATGATATGACTGGAGTTGATTATAGCTATAAAATTATAGAATGCTCGTTAAGTCTGCGTGGATTATGACTGTTATTATTTACTTACAAATAATCGCCGTAATGAGACTGATTACTTTATTATTTTTCAGATTGAATAGATGCAATTAATACCAGGATAATTAATAAAAAGTGATTTTATTCTAAATAAATACGTGTTTTATTTTTCTATTTATTATTATTTAGAATCACAATACATTACTTACTCTTACCCCGCTTCCATTTAAGGAAAGTGCACTATGATTAGGTACCTAGTCCTATAAAGTTTTAATCTTGACACGATTCGTGTACATCCGGTGAAATTCAGCCGGATTGAAGATGATACGGGATTGCAATCTCTAGTGTGGATGTTCTTAAGGATGGAATTGGTGAACATCGCGTTGTGTAGAGTGATCGCCTAAGCCAGTCATACAGGTTTTAAGCTCTGGGCCATCGTATATAAGACTTCCACACAGGTTTCTTATACACATAGCTTCGTTTTTGTGAGACTTCTATAATTTATCTTTATTAAAAACCCTATTGTTTGCGTATTATAATATATATTAAGAAGTCGTTAACAATTAATAAAAATAAATAAAAATAATGAAATATTTTTTTACATATGTGCATTCTAGGTATGTATATCAAACAAAGGTATTTGTAGATAATACGTAATCGATGTTGCATTAAGAGTCAATGACAGTGTCTCACATACTCCTATTACGGTGAGTGGCTTTCGGAGTCAGAGAAAACCGCGTTGTTCGCCAACTATCCAAATTACAGCGCACGGGTTCTACATATTCGAATGACATAGTGTGTGGTACCAAACTTTATACGTAATAGCTCATAGATCTTAAGATGAAGGTGACACTAATTTTATCGATCATTGACGAATCATTAACGTGACGAGACGACCTATATATTTTTTATAAATGGTGCAAAAAATTTATACGCTAGATATATTAAAATGATTGTATGCAGGTGATTGAAAAAACTAGCTTGTTGGCGTAATTATTAATTGTTATATAATATATATTATCTCGCCTAGTGATCCAGTGGTAGTTTGAGGAATTTTTTTCTACTTACTAATCAAATCTCTTTTTCTTTGTCTAAAATTTTCTTTTCTTTCTTGTTATATTATTCTTAACATGCCTAAGTTTTTCTGTTTATTAATCGAGTCTCTTTTTCTTTTGTTTAAATTTTTATTCTTTCTTGTTGTAGTATTCTTAACATGCCTACCTTTTTCTGCTTACTAATTAAGTCCCTTATTCCAATGTTTAATTTTTTTAAATTCATTCTTGTTGTATTATTCTTAACATTCCTAAGTTTTTCTGCTAATAATTCGGTCTCTTTTTCTTTTGTTTAAATTTGTTTCTTTCTTGTTATATAATTCTTAACATGCTTTAGTTTATTTCATAACATATTTATCATAATTAACATATTTCTAAAAGTGGAGACCTGTAATTGGCCATCTATATTATATTAATGTTTTCTATGCTTCTTTGTGTTGCTGTTGGTCGTCCGTGAATATTAAATAAATAAATAAAATTAAAATAAAAAAAATCAATATTGTTATGATATAAATTAATACTGCCGGTGTCCTAGGACACCAGCAGTATTGCGAATATCGGATAGTTCTCCTCATTACCATGACTCAATATAACGTATAATATTCTTCATTTACAAAGCTATACCAACATATTTTGGGGCCAATATTCCCTTCATCCCGATACAATGTTTAGGTACGTCACATACAACAAATGTGTAAATAAAGTATATTCTTGAATATAAATAATATAATAATTTTTTTTTCATTCTTATGTAAGAATGCAAATTTGTAAATGAAATTTTTTTAGCAATTTTTTTTCCTATAGACTTTTTTTATTATATTGTTTATTGTTATTTTATTATATTTATATTATTTTTATTATAGTGTTAACATTATTTTTGGAGAATGGTGTTATTTATTTTTGGATGTTTTATAAAAATATATTTGTATTTTAATCTGGAAAAGGTTGTTTTGCTACCGGATAAATAACAGGACTTTCAGAATTATAACAAGAAATATTAAAATCGCAATACATCCCGTTTAATAACTTTTAAAAGAATATGCTTATAACAAAGTTCTTGCTAAAATACCTAGTATTGTACTTCATTACATTTGTATTCATTTCCATACTTGCTATACTAATTTTCTTGATATTATACGATGTTACAGTGCTTTAAAGTATCTGTCTTCTCGAAATTTATATGACCGCAGAATTTTATTATTTTCCAAATTTATTTACCGCACTCTAAAAACTTTTCCAGACTTGCATTAAAACACGCGAGTTTTTATAATTTATATCCGCAAAATCTTTAATTTTGTTTTTTTTTAGCCTGCGTTTAAGCTTACATCATAAATTAGAGGGACCACAAAGGTTTCGCCTAGCAGACCCAGAGGGTGTGATAAAACAGCACGAAAAACTGCGGCTTGATTGCAGGTAATTTATTTGTTGCTCCCCGCGGTATGGGGGCGGCTGTATAGGGGTTGAATTAGAGTCGCGAGCTTTCAACATTATTAAAACATTAAGACAAAGGTAAATAAAGGTACCTCCTGCGTTGAAATATAATGTGCCAAGTTAGTTTATTGATAAGTGCCTGTTGATTTTATCTTGTTGGACTTTATTTACGTAACCGTGATATTATTTATATTACCGTAATTAACTAAATACAATTAACTTCCTTTATGATAAACCTCTTGAATTTGTATATATAATCGATTACGGAAACAATTTCTTTTATCGTACTAGGTATATCTTATATTTATGCAGTTAAGTGTTAGAAATATATAATTACACATCTCTAACGTTACAAATTATTTAAATAAATTTCTTTTTGGAGTTCGCTGTCTTGTTTAGGGCCTTTGGAGATCTACTTTGTTTTTTGCTTTTCAACTAAATATATCTATTTTTTTCGTAGATATAATACGTAAAAAACTAATTAAAATAACTTACCGGACAACAACAGTTATTTTAAAGAGTAAAGGTTATTATTACGGTCATTAGACATATGAATGTATTAAATGAAACAGATATTTTATACGAACCGTATATTTCATTGAGAAGCAAATCTCTACGTTCCGCTCTAGTCTTATTCAGCATCATCAGGAGAGCGTTCTATCACCGTGGGTGTGAAGGCCGAATTAATTATTTCTTCCGAGGTCGGAAATTATATGCACCTTGTTGTGTAGTGTTCATTTCTTTTACGATAGAGGTCGCCAGTGTGCAGTATGTACCTACTAATTACATCTTCGGGCTTTTCTGTGTCGCCTCTTAAAGTCGTGAGAACCCGTCATCATGAGAGCGGCCTCCACCTCCGCGGTGACAGGATGATAGGCTGGATAAAACTTCAATGAAACGTCGAGATTTGCTTTTCCGTTTCATTTATTTGTTTCATTCAACACACACAGTTATTTTGCATTCTTGCAAAACAGTTTTTAAAATTTACATTTAACCTATTCACACTAATTTGACCTTGGAATACACGAGCTCTATACTTGCGCGGTAATTTTATATATCATATTACTTGTCTCCCGTCAATAAGGCTTTTTGTTAGGAGACTTTTATCACATCCACCAACAAGTACAGCTAGCCCGTAGAAGATATCAAAGATTCAATAGTGTAGTACAAAATATTAAAATTATTAAAAAAAAATTTTTCATACTTTTGTATACCTAAATAAAAAATAATAAAATTATGAATTATAACTTTTAAAGTTGTATACATATTTTCAAGTAGGTAGGTACTAATCAGATATTTAATCAAAGTTAAATGTCAAGTTGACAAAAGTGAGCACTTTCGACACCTTCTGTTCGAATAACGAATTATTCGAGTCAAGTCCATGTGTTTTTTCGCAGAGGCATCGAAAAACTTGCAAAAAGTTGTCAGTAGGTAATAAAGGAAAATATAGTTATGTCGTCTTATTTATTTAAAAGAATTTACACAATTTATGGTAACATCCAATATTATCTATGTGTACTTCACTGCTCCAAATGCTGGACTATGTACAACTCCTACTCTAGGCAACTCGAAACAACAGAAATGCGAATGCTTAGATAGTCGGTAGGAGTAACACAGAAATATTAAAAGTTCACGCATTTGTGCAGCCTGGGTGTCACGGACGTAAACAGTAAGCTGGAGAAACGACAGTTGAAATGGTATTGGCACATAAGACGGAGACCACCAGACCACACAGTGAAGCAGGCAATGTCTATGAAGCTTTATCGACAGTCATCCAGAGGAAGAACAAAGAACTCCTGGATGACTCAATGCTCCAAAATATTACAGAGAAACGGCCTGGATGAAAGCGGTACCCACAACCGAAGAAAATACAGCCTGAGAACGAGAAGAGCGTACCCTAACAGCCTACCTAGGCAATCAGTTGGGATAATCTGCGTTTTTGTGGAAAAAAAAGTCTAAAAAATACGTTTAAAGGAACGAAATTATGTTGTTAAATAAGTATTAGATTTCATATCAATTTATCATATCAAGATACTCCCCGTTCTGGGTAATTATTATATTATGTTACGAGCGTCTCTTTTTCTGTCACACTGTATAGTATGTCGAGGAGCCTTACACTATTATTTACTTGGCCATTTTCACGACTACATTTGTTACGCTGTAATTAATGAGATGTTCTCACCTGACTTAATTTATACCCCCCACGAGTTACGACCCAGCGGACGTCGTTTTCCTATCAACAACGTCTCCCGGCATACGGCGCCCTATAAGTTACAATTACGAGCCGTAGATGTCGTGTGCTTACTGGGCTAGGCGCGCGAGTATTACCCAGAGAGCTGCGAACTTACAGGAATCTATTATTTCTCATTCAGTTAACAATGCAGACGGCTTTGACAAATAATAATTATTAATGGACAACGGAAGGCGAGCGCTCGTACATCTCGTGGGAATTCGAAATAGGAAATGGACAGATGACTAACTTGCGGTGGTATTTGTAATTGGGCTGCAACCAAACTCATCTATCTATTTTAATATATCAATTGATCAAACTTAGTAGAAGTTCCGTGATAATTTATCTACTTTGATAACAAATTATATATAGCGGTAATATTGTCTCAAAATCACGGCGGTGGGAGACTAATAAAACGCTCAAAATTAGTTACACATGTTTTATTTAACTTAAAAAGTCATTGAATACGAACTTAACTGCAGCAGAATTATGTAATTTAGACTAATTTCGCACTAATCATTCATCAGTGGAAAACTTAGTAATCGTCTTAGAATATTCTCACGTTTTCACCATCAAAAGCTCGGTAGGTAATCTCGTAATCTGTTTTCGCTGGTCGTTTATAATTCACACTATAATGCCGTTTTCATTAGACTCCGTTTCTTTTTATAAAACTTTTATTGTAGCGTTTATGTCGCCCGTTGTATAGGGAATGTTATTTCGCGAACATTCGAGTGTAATCGACCGACTTCTAAACCTTTCTAGTAAAATAATCGGGTGCTGAAAAATCCTCGATTACATGTAATTCTTTCTGTTTCTACAGTCGCATGACAATATTATATAAAGCTAAATATCTTAGATATATTTTTTAATTTTTGATATATCGTTCACAAAAAGGACGATAAAACAGGTTGTTAATTGAAGGGATCTTTCAATTTAACTGGTTCAATTCATTATTTATGATAATTCTCTGAAGCATAACAACTGCAACGCACTTCCTATTAATTTGTAATGTTAATGTTACTCTGTAACAATAATTGTTGCCAATTTTATTTTGTTTGCTTGTTCGTCACATGCACTACTCACAATTAATCGCTGTGCAGGACGTGTGCAAATTTGTACGCGATATAATTACATTGACACAGCATGTTGCTATTACAGACCGAACATATGGGATATTGGGTTCAGTTTAAAATAATTAATGTATTATTTTTAATATATGTTGTACCAAGTATTTTGTTATTGTGTCACTAAAAATAAAATTAAATGGTCACGGCTGAAAATAAAGCAGGAAACAAAATTAAGCTTAGAATTTGTAAAAATAATTTTGATATTAAAATATCACGCAAAAGAATGCACGTTCATATTTTCAACTATTGAAATTCTCGATGGGCTTTTTGTAAAAGTAAAATATATTATTATGAGGAATTCTGAATAATAATACAAACGCAAAATGATATACTCTGAAAAATTTCTCTGCTGATCTTGCGAAATGACATTTTCTTTTCAGAGGAAAAAATATTTTTTCTTTCATTGTGTTTATTTTGGTTCAGTGGAAGTGATTAATTAATTCGTTACACACTTCATTACCTCCACGTCAAAGCATTCCATTGTATATCTTGAATACTGTTACAGCCCTTGTAACATTTATTTCATTTTATGTTTTGTTACATAAATATTGCTAAATTACAAGTTGCGTTCGAGTGCTTGTGACATCAGCAAATGCACGATATCACTATCTCCTTTAGAGCAGCAGGTCCATATTTTGCTTTGGGGATGAACAAGGATATTGATAAATAATAGTAGCGTGCTCAATGTTATAATAATATTTATTATAATTTAAATCATCCTAAGAAATAGCATACAATGAACATAAAACACAAAGTTAGAAGCTAATCCTTTTTGTCAGTCTCGACGAGTTAAGCTCTTTTTGTCTGTCGAATCTCGTTACTTTGAGTGTGACTCATGTTTTGTTTTATAGATGACGATAATTTTGTGATGGAGATGACGAGCTGCAACTTCAACTGTGTTACGCACGACACAGTTGCCGACGATGAAGATTATGATGCCACTGTGTAACGCACGATGCAGTTGATGATGATAATGACAATTGTATTGATATTTATTCCAATTTATAATGTACATTGATAGAACGGTATTTCTTCGGGACTTGTACGTGATTTATATTTGTTATACTGGTGATGTTTATTCAAATAATTACAGGATCACATCTAAACTTGAATCACGTATTTAATATTAGCTACACGCGTGGTGATATTAATTGTTTCCTAAATATAATAACGGACGGTCACTGGCATACGATACGCTTACCAACACTCAAACGGCCTAAATGCTGTAAGCAGGGTTCCTTTTCAGTGTAATATATATTGATGAACACCACCACACAGCAAAAAGCTCAACCTCACTTCACCATGACGTATTTCCGCATCTCCTTTAATCTCCTGAAAACCTCTTGAGCCATTCTGCACCCAAGAAGAACAATTCATGCGTATACATTGGTACATATAGTCAATAGAATGACGATCTTGTGGCAGGCCTGATAACAGATCACTTTCTTACGTGATTATATAAGAGCCAATGCGTACTTTTGATGAACAATTGCTGCTTACGAGTATAAGAGGCACCTTTATGTGATCGAGAACAATGGACAGAGTCTTTAACGGATTTGTGTTTGTGGGTGATAGAATTCATCCGCAAGAAACGCAATCTCGTTTGGCACGTGACGCACGTGCATTCTAATGTATTGTGTGATGAGTGTTCGTTTTCTGTATACGTTTTTGTATGTGACGAGCAAATGCAGGATGGGCAGAGATACAAGATGTTCAGTAATACTCATGATTTACAAACGTCGGTTTATTCATGCAAAGGTAACAATACAGATACAATACAAAGTACTTAAGTCGGCTACGGGTTGTCGGCAGAAGAGGGACGAGTGCGCCGTGCACGTGCGAATGTCTGTATTGGGCCTCCAATTGGTGGTGTCGATGGTGCTCGCATCAAGCTCTGATTGGTGGATTTGATTCAATACAAGTAGCATGAAGTCTGGCAGGCCTAGATCCCCCACAAGCCTGAATATAGGACACATAGAAGTCCAAAATACAGAAATGGAGAAGAAGTCTGCCAGAATTACTAATACCACATTTATCGGCCTTATTAAAGCAAGCCTTGGATTCGTAACTAATGAGAATAATTTTGGCACATTGGAATAAACGAATTTCTGATCATTACATTTGGTGAAATACATAAACTATGTTACCTCTAAGTGGGTTTAATTAGAATTAACAATATTACTGCTTATGTTTCGAGACTAACAGAATCTCTCACCGACTGGTGAAGTATTAAATCCATCAATAATATAAAGGAATTTTTAAAGGTGAAAAACTAATTTCTAACTTCTAACCTGCACTTCGATGATGATGCTATTATTTTCGAAAACAATGTTTATGACATTCGAGAGATTCTCTCAAACATAGAAATTGTGAGTAACAAGATGGAAAATAAAATAAAAATGATTGTCATTGAAAGAAAGTGCACCCACGGAACAGAATTAAATTGTTTGTAAATGAACCACACATCAGTAATTGCACAAAAATTATTTCGGAAGCAGTTACATATACTTCGGATCATTAATAACAAGTGGGGGAGACTGCGAAACGAAAATTAAGAGAAGAAACGCCATTATATGGTCTGCTACGATAAACTCAAAAAAATCTAGCAACAGCGAAGCGTAACCAGAAAAACAAACATCAAACTAGTCGGAATCCTAAGATTCCCGATCTTTCCCAATGATGACTTAAGATTATGGGAGCTCAAAAGGTTAAATGCTGGAAATATGATTCTGCCCACATGTGTGAAATTATTCATTAATTGTCTTGTATCGAACAAGGCTCAGCATACAGATATATCCTTCATCTAGAACTTAGTATTCATTAAAAAGAAGATTCATTGAATACCTAAAAAGCGCTTATAGGTAATATTTTTAAAATTGCCTTTTGTGCTCTTTTATCGTCTTCTCTAATACTATTTTCGCTGCTCCTCCCCAAGCTAATATCGCATGGTTAATTAAACTATAATTACGCCGATCTTAAAAGTCGATGGTCAATTATACTCGGTATTTATTTTAAAAAATAAAATAATTTTCTTATGCCTAGTAGATACATTTCGTATTTATATTTTCCTTCCAGTTAATATGAATATAAATCAGTACTCCCAAATGTACGATGATTTCGATTGGTGTCAATTTTTCACATCGATTTTATTTTTTTTGTTTACTGTTTAGTTGTGAATGGTAGGAATATGATTTTGATTAAGTAATGATTTTTCGCGAATCCAAAACACACAAAGATATTGTTATTATACGATATTACATTAAAAAAACAGATTTAACATCAAAATTTCCATTCCACGCCACGCAGTATTCTATGTCCGATAACGATCCTGTTCGCCATTTATAATCTCAGTCCACGACAGCCATCACTTGCAAATGCCGGGAAAACATGAAACGAATGCGATGATTAATTGATGTAACTGCCATTTAACACCCCTCGCCCCTCTACGCATTATCTCCGCTTCCGCGACGGCTGACATTTGTTTATGGCTAGAGATACAAAAAGTATCAGCCATTTACATCTCCATTAAAATATTCCTTGATTATAACATTGAAATATAAATCGCTTAATACGGTTTTTATTAACATTTTTTCCCTTAGAACAAGCAAAATAAATGAGTATTAACGTCAATGAGATAATTGATCAGCTTCTAAATTACATAGTAAATACTAATTTAATATTCAATAATAGAAATAAAACTTTTTGGGCGTATCATTTATATAAATAAGAAGAAAACACGTATAAAAAGAATATTTATTGAATCATCAACATGTTTCGGCGGCAGTGGTCGCTTCATTAAGATACAACGTAGTGTAAATAAATAAATAAAACACAACAGAGAAGTCGTGAAAAGTACATAAAAGATCGAAATGTCCATTTGTAGAAATCATCAGCGTCGCACCTTCCTATACTTAAAATTAAAATTTGAATAATGTAAATTAACAAAAATAAAAACTAATATATGAGAGTTATATAACTTTGTAATTAAGAATTAATATGAAAACAAATTTTGTTTTTAATTAAATTTTTATGAGTTGATTTGTAGCGGTCAGTTTGGATCGGAGAGTTTGTTTCATGGTTTATTTGACATTTTCTTTAACCTGCTTGTAACAAAGACAAAATGACTATCATCGGGGTTCTGGAATATCATCGTAGGATAGCCACAAGCAAACACAATGAAAAGAGAAATGGTATACTTACATTCTTCAGTGATAAAAAAAATTTACATTTGCCATTTTTGAGAAATGGTATACTTACAGTGATAAAAAATCGAATATTTACTATTTCCATTTAGTGCCCAAAAGACAGGATCACAAAGGCGAATTCACGGAGTAGGTGGCGTTCTATTACGATTACTTACTTACATCGACGGTCAGATAGTGATTAGAACTGTTAAGATACCTCAATAAATAAATAATCTTACACTTAATCATTTCTATTTAGTGTAGAACCACAGAAAGTTTTCTTTTCTGCATGTGCGATCTGCATTATAATAAGTCCAGCCTAAACATGTTATGTTTTAAAATACTTTTATTTAGCTTCACTTGTCTGTTTGTTTGTCTCCAAATTTAATAATCGAAATATCAACCAAATGATAAAAACATAGGTATAATATCCAAAATATTAATGTTACTTACATTAATATTTTGGATATTCATTTTATTTCTTGACTATTTTTCCTAGTCGACATTATTTTTAATGATATGAAATATACTAAGATTTTTCACATCCTGAAATAATAATATTGCTAAGCTTCTTCCTTTTGTCGGCCTGTTTCAATCCTTTGACACCCGTCGTTGCCATTTTTGTTCCGAATTCCCTTCAATATACCTACCCACAATTTCAGATTACTGTTCCATATCCAAACGCGGGGTGCAGGATAGTGGGTAGCTCAAAAGAAATGTATTTTATTCCTTATTTTTATTTTCATTCTTTCTTCCACCGGGTTTAGTTTTCATCGAATAATTAATCAACATTAATCGTAGTAATTTTCTTGTAATGTTTTTTAGCGAACAGTATCAGGTTCATTATCCGTAATACACGAGCTGTACGTGGGTCGCCGTAAAATTTGGTATAAAAATACATAAAATAATGTAAAGCTCGTTAATAAAACAAAACAAAAAAAATCATTATAATCACAGGATCTTTGTCTTCTAATGCAGCAATTTTCACTTGAATTCCTCCGACAGCTCACTTTCTCGCGTCTCTCCCATTATTTTCGCTCCATCTCCTTGAGATCTTATTATTATTATTATTTATTATTCTGGGTTATTCTGGAACTGCAAACATTATCTTATTATTATTATTATTATTTATAATTCTGGATTATTCTGGAACTGCAAACCATTTCACATGTTGTGCGCACGCATCCGGTGGGTAATGGAGTTCTGAGAGATGGGGTTTGATCATTTTCCTTTCTCTTCATGCATAGTATATTCTGTAACGAATCACTTTTCTCCTTTTTATAATTTTTTTTACATAGTAATTTAATCTCACACTACGACAGACATGGCGAACCTATGACACGCGTATCAAAGATGACACTCCACAAAGTTTTGGGTGGCAAGCCAGTCTTCACCAATACTCGAGTTGCCAAAGAAACGCGATTATGATCGACGCCTCTTACGAATGTATCAATATTTACTGGCAATCTACCGCCTACAATGCCAACGGCCGTAAACACATTCCCCACCCCTTTTGGAGCTCGAGACCATGACACGCCGAACCCAAAAGATTTGCCATCACTGAACAAGGGGTAACAAGTAAGGGTCATTAATGACAGTTTTGATGTCTGAATATTGTAATTTACAAAATAAAATAAATAAATAAATTCTTCAATAATAGCAAAATAACACAACACTATGGTAACATTATTTATATAAATAAAAAGTAAAAGTTTTCCTTTGGGTTTTAAGAAGGAAATATGTGGGGTATAAAAGCAAAGACAGCACTAAAAAAAAATTGAATGCAGTCATTAAGGATTACTAATTTATAGTGTACAAAATTCGAGATTTTATAAGAAACATGATTTTGAAAGGCGTAGGTAGTATAGGTACATAACATTCAGAATTCAGTAGATTTTGAATTAGCAATCCTCGGTGAATGCATTCGAAATATATTTTTTATTTTTTTGGATACTTTTGCCTTCGCTCTAATATAATATTTAATTTGCTATTAACCCTTTTTCTAATTTCTTAAATTCCTAATTTATCTAACTGCAATCTTATGTTATTTGTATGTTTATTTTCTAAATCTTTATTAATGTATAATAAATTCTAAAGGTGATTAGGAAATTCTAAATAATTAATAATAATAATATTTAGATTATTTATATAACACCGTTTTTGCGAATACTCACCTCAAGGGCGCTTTACATAGAAAAATTATCTTACAAAACAACTTACTGCTAAAAAAAAACTTATTTACTATTACTTATTCACTAGGTGGCATGCAAGAAATGTAACTAAAGTTTAATTCTATAGTAGTTGGGAGTGCCTGAAAGAATTAGGTGTTTTCACGGAGTGCACAATATTAGTGGAAAACATTAGCTAGTGTTGTTGTGGTCAGATTCTATTGGTTTTTATAGGATTGTCTAAATAAACGCGTCATAAGTTTTTTTTTGAACAGTGGTAAGCTGTCTGTTTGTCTCACTTTATTAGGTAGTTTATATAGCCACCGCGAAAGCACAATCACCGAAATTAGTTTTGTGGACGCGATTTACTTATAACTATGTAAACATCTTAAGTTTTCCTTAATTCTATTATCAAAATATTTATAAGTTTCACCAATAATAAAAATTATTTCAATCATTATTATCAATCGTTAGAAGCCTCAACAACCGGCGAGCTTGCATGCGACGATGCATGAATGTGGATGAGGCGAGAGTTGTATGTCAGGACAGAAGAGTGTGGCACTCTATCCTCTCGGCCTACCCCCACGGGAAAACGGCGTGGTGGTAAGTAAGTAAGCAATCATTATAAATGAGAATATAATAAATACATTTATCATCAATGTTTTTATATATACTAAAATATTTATCCTTTCATCCACAGTCACATGCTTAAAAATCAAATGTACGTGATTTATTCATCGACTATGAAGTTCGATTACTTATATAGCAAAGTTTGTCTTATAAATTGTCTAGTTTCATAAATTTTCCAATACGAGTTAAAATAGTCCGCATTCATCCCCGCATGCTGTGGGAAGCTTTCCGCCTAAGCTTTCTGTATGCAAGTTCCCAGCGAGAGCCCGCTGCAGCATCGCGAGCTTAAATTTTAATTTATCGATGACACCGCGAGATCGCGCGCACTTTATCACACGTGCATTAAGCTGGAAAGTATACTTTAACGTGCACTGGTTTAATATTACGGCACACCTACACTTGTTATGTTCCTGCCGCCACAAGCGGTGCATACTCATAACTTTGCCTTGCTATTCTTTACCTCTACAAGTATTTTTTAATCAAAATAATATTTTCTTTGTTTTTATTCACGTATACATTTTTTCAGTTGATGAAAAAAATGTTATTATTCGAAACCGATTGGTTTTAATACACAAATTTAAAGGTTGTAAACAAAATTTTATTTAGAATGACTTACTTTATTTTTATTTTTAACTAGCTGTACCCGGCCACGCGTTGCTGTGGCTCGGTCATGTTAAATGGAAAAGAAAGAAAAGAAAAAGCACACGTTTGTAATATTCATTTTACAATGCTTGTGGGTTTTCAATTTTGATGTTTTTTTGGCCTGCCAAAGGAAATTCAAAATATGAAAATATAAGGAGGTTTAAACTGGAGTGCAAAAAATTTATTGTAAAAACTTTTAAATGATTAGATGGAATGCAATATGTCTATGTGAAATCATATATTCGCCCACACAACATCACGTGTGGAACTAAATAATTAAGATAAATAAAATAAAAATAATTTATATAAATTAACTTTGTAAACACCACTTATTTATTGAAAAAATTCAACATGTTTCGAAGCCAATGGCTTATGAATTTTTTCAATAAATAAGTGGTGTTTACAAAGTTAATTTATATAAATTATAATTATGTCACCCCAAAATAAATTTGCTATATTTGAAGAAGAAGAAAAAAAATGTTATCCGCCGGGTCCTGAAGAATAAGTTTCCAAATTTTAAGTCCGATCGGTCGAACGGTACAGATTTGTGTTTTAAATATATCGGGGTGAGAGGAAGGGGTAAAAGTGGAGAGGGAAATGTTCTTACGTTTCCCGCCGTGTCCCAAAGAATAAGTTTCCAAATTTTGAGTCCGATCGGTCTAATGGTACAGATTTGCATTGAAAATATATCAGGGGAAGGGAAAGGGATAGAATGGAAGGGGGGGAATTCATGTATTCACTAGGGGACATATTGTCCCTCAAGGTCACGCGCGGCATAGAGTCTACGTGACGTCGCGCACTGTTCCGCGACGTCGCATTTTGAAAAACGCACGACAAGTCCGGCCCTGTAGGAAAAAATACAAAGAAAATTTTTCTATGTATAATTCGGTTCCGTTCTTTCCTCTTCATAAAATGAGGTCTCCTGTATGCGATGGATATTAAAAGATTATTTTTATTTTAAGGATAAAAGAATCCAAATATCTTGGAATATTCATTAGTTGTTTGGACACCTTATTGGATACCTTAAAGAAATTATACAAGGTGTCCAAACACCTAATAAATATTCCAGATACTTCTATGCTTTTGCAGTAAATTGTAAAAATGACAATCTTTTTAATTTAAAAATATGGATACAACTTTTCTATTCAAATGCGGACAGTGTACCTAGGTATAGAACAATGTTAATTTAAGCGACTTTTCGATACTGAATAGCGATTATTTACCACCAATAAAATGCATCGTTACTCAGTTAAACTAACAAACACGCCATTTCTAGTAAGTGAGGTTAGAACTCCACAACTTCTGTTCTTGCATATTCGTCGTTCACACGCTTCGTCCACTTTCACACATGTTCTCGTGCGCTCTTCGGTTGTTGGGTTTTTAAGACGGTCGGTCTATAATAATTATAAATAATAGTCGGCTGAATATTAAATCATATCTTATTATTTTTGTAAATATTATTTGCGTGCTATTTCTCTTTTATCTACCCAAAATAGGTATATCTATAATTTTACAATGGTACTGAAATATTTTACCATGAAACAAATAAATTATTATTATATTTTATATTTCATTTATAAACCAAGAATATTATAATTTAAATATTAATACAATAATAATAATCTGAAAATAAAAATATTTTAAAAAATTGTACGAACCAAAAATCTATGAAATTTAATACCCGAAAAAAAATGTTTTGGAGGATAAACTCTTCGTAACTCTGAAGGCTTCGTAATTCTGAAGGCTTCTCAATGTTCTGATATTGCCACTTTATTCAATTATATTTCCAGTCCTTATTTAGTGTTTAAATAAATAAACGCCTTAAAACCTTTGAGTTACTAAGCTGAGAATTACTTATGTATGTTGTATACTGGCTTAAAATTTTATTTGCCATGTTGCCTCATTAAATTTTTAAACTTGTTTTATATTATTTTTCATTTATTTTCTGTTATTTGTCCTAAGTATTTTGTTTATTATCTCATTATATGTTATCAACATATTTTACATAATTAACCTTTTTTTTCGTATTACAGGTAAGTTCGCAACGATCGAGTACTTAAGAGAAAGCTAAACGAGTAAACTTTTCGTATCAGGTAAGCATTTTTTATTTTAATTTGATGTTAAGTAAATATATTTACGACTACTTTTAATTTTATTATAAACGTTTTTTTTAATTTACCTTTATTAATCGATACGTAAAATAAATACGATATTAAATTTAAGAGTTGAAATTTACTATCGAAATCCCCCGAACTTAAATGCCATAATATCCGAACCTACTGTATCTACTGTAGTGTACATCTATAGAAAATATTTCAAGGTTGATACGTAACTTATAAAGTAAGTCTGGCGGTCGCTGGTTCTTAATCTATAGTCATTCCTTCCAATCATTTGATAAACTTTTTAATAAATTAACACGGGTGGCCTTTTTCAATTTTATTATACATTATTTATTATTTATTAAATCACAAAAGAAAATATACCAAATATTATATGTATTACATACATTACGAGTATATTAAATCCTATAAAGGTATATACGTATACCTATACATAGGTTCGGGAGATGATAAGTTAGACATGTGTAACGATATACACACGACTAAAACACAATAGAAACTATATAAATTAGTAAATAGTGACTAATATTAATACCTAGCTTTCAAAATAGTGACTCGAATGATAGTTGCATGATGATTACAATATACATGTATAAAGAAATAAGATGTTCTTGTGTTTCGATTATTCATTTTTTTATTTTGTTTTTAGTTGACTTGTTTACTTCGGTTACAATTTTTAGTTCGGTGGGTAATAGATTGAAGTATTTAGTAGCTGTATATAAGGGATTTTTACAGTACTGTGTTTTAGTAATTTTGGGCCATTTTATTAATTTATGTCCGTATCTACCATCATAATTTTTGAGTACATTCATTGAAATAATACTTCAAACTGTAGTACTTATAAATTGTTGTCTAACATACAATACAAAACTTTGCCCTAATTCTATTTTTTCGTATATTCTCTTTTGCATGTATTGGTTTGATAGTGTTTTTGTAGCCACCGCCCCATTCAATGATGTCATAGTTAATAGTACTTTCGAAAAAAGCATCGTATAACATTTTTAGAGTCCATGAATTATGTAACTTACAGCTAATAAATTGAAAGTATCTCACTTTTTTCAACAGAATGTTCTTAAGTTTTCACGGCCACTCAGAATCTTCTGGTTTGTGTTTTCTGGGGTATCATGCCATGTTAATATGACCTTTCTGGCCGTCGGCGTCGGCCAGAAAGGTCGTAATAACAGGGCATAATACCCCAAACGACACAAGCCAACAACAGTTCTTGGATGTGTACATCCTATTTTAAGCAGCTATCATTATCTTGAATTTATTTATGTATTTTTTTATGCAATAAAGACGTATCTAATGGTGTCGGTCTGTGAATGGTTTTGTTTTTGCGGCCGTGCCGCCTCGCACCGGTTTATACGACCCGTGCGGGGCAGCACGGTCTTGCATTGTAGCTAAAAAAATGTCAACCTGGAGACGAATGAGAAGGACCGATATGGGAGCTTTTGCTCATAAAACGGTCCTGGGTAAGCGGTGGGTACCATTCACAGCTATCATTATGTACACCTAGATATTTACAACTATCTACTCTTTTTGCTATTTTATTATTAATGTTAATTATAGTATTTTTATTATATGTGTTGGTATTATTAAATTCGCCAGCTTGCACGTGTTTAATTAGCCGTTCATTACTATAATTCGTCATGTATCAGACCTTCTTATCTTTCCGAGAAGATTTGAAGTATTCCTGTGGGTGCTCTCTTGAAGGGACGTGATGCGACCTTCTACAAAAGGTTATGTGTAAGTTCTGTCACTCTGTTCTATGGCTGTACTCGCTGGAACACAAACTATGTAGCTCAAGAATAATCATCACAATTATTATATTAGTTTTCATGAATTGTACATCTGTACATTTTGTTATTTCATATTAAGACAAAATATAAGTAAAATAAGCTTATGTTTTGCACATCATAATATTTTTGATACCATTTTTGGCACTGGGTGGTACACAGCCTCTTTTACAAATTCTATCCATGAACTCTCATACCTGGCCGTTCTTCTTTAGTTCCTAGACCATTCTATTCTACTTTACTTCTCTTCCTCACAGTGATCTCACATCAATGCATCACTTCCGGGTCGTCTCCGCTGAGGCATTCAGGCCGTCTGGCATTCTTTCGACATGACTAGTCCATCAGATGCTATAGAATCTTAACAGTCATTTTTGTATTAATCACAATTTTACTGAAAGATTTTTATCATTCCTCAACAATTGGATATTTATTATTTATACAAAATTTTTAATCGGGTACTTTTTCACACACCTTGACGATTCGGAGGAGTCTGTTCAATTTTTCACCAAATCGACCGTTTTCTTCTTACTTAATTATTTATAAAGGCGCACCCGCACAAAATAATAAAAAAACTTTGATATTTTACCATTTTGTATACTCACTGAACACTACTAGGTACCTCGTTTATTTTTCAGATTTTATTCTAGGTTCTTGGGTAATCTCCAGTAAGTTTAACAGACACGTTTTAGTTCTTAACTCAAATAAATTTTGAACGCCCGCGTCAAGTATTTTCGCTGTCCATTTCTAAAAATATTTATCTTATGTCGTAAAAGTTTCATAAACCCAGCCATCGGATTGAACCTTAAGGGTATCGATTACATCATAGTTCTAGCCGCGCTATAAAGTCTCAGTTTTGGGAACACTCTTTGTATATTTAGAACAGATTTATACTCTCTGAATCCAAATGCTTGAAAATGGTTTTGCTCTACCAGTTATTTTCCAAATCCAGTAGATTTTCTAACCATCCCTTAATTTTTAATTCGTCTTCGAGCACATTTATTTTCATCTGATAGCGATATTCGAGGGAAGAATATTAACTAGGTGGAATTAACTAACGATGCTGGGTTACCAAGTTTTTCATTTTATTAGGTTATCTTACACGTAAAGTATTCTCTAGAATACTAATCCTTTACATCCTTTGAAATACACCGTGTTGCAGGCCCTTGCAGTCAGTATTTATAATAATAAGTTAATTTCAGTCAAAATTGAAGTTAGTCAATATGAAGCATTGCTCTTATTCTTTTTCCAGTGCTTGTCCAGTTATCGGACGATAGCGATTATAAAACAATAAATTGTAAACGCCAAATTCATCGATAATAAAATTTTATCAATCATTTTAGTGATAATATTATAAATCTTACAAGTATTATAAAGCATTGTTACGTGAACATGTGTACATTTGTGAAAAAATAAAATTTTAATATTTATCTAACATAAAATTCAAATCTGACTAAATATTTATTATTGTAATGGGAATATTAGTATATACATAATTTTTAGAAATTTTGGTTTAAGCCTTTCCTTATCCAAGTGATATTGACTTGGTTTATTCTCTGCGTGGAAAACGAACGACTGCTTTAAAGATATCTAAGTTTGAAGGCTTGTAAATTAACCCTGAAGAACAGGTAGAAGGCGAACGGGGAGACTATGCGAGTAAATATTGAACTATTTCAACAGTGGCTCTGCGTGACCGACACAGCGCAGGACAGAGAGCGGTGGAAGAGTACCTACTGTCCAAACGATAGGCCGATGATTATTCGGCATATGTTTTGCGCTCACTACCGAATGCACCATGTATTCATTCATTCATTCATCATTCATCAAATTCAATGGCCGAATAATAATGAAATTAAATCGTGGCTCAAGAAGTCCGAGGAGACCGGCTCAATTCTAAAAAAATGCTCCATGAAAAAATCTGGGCTTTTCAACTTTAAGCATTCTGCTGCTTTGGCGATACGTTAACCAATTTGCGTAGAATTTTTAAACTGAACTTAAAACCACACCTATATAATATCCAATTGGTGCAAGATTTAAAACCTATTTATTTTATTTATTTCACGCATAAGATTCGTAGAAGAGTTTACCAATATCAATAACGTTTTGTGGGAACTTCGTCGGGGACGACGAAGCCCATTTTCATTAGAATGGGCATCGTCAGGGAACTAGTTCATTAGATGCTGTAATTCTGCTTATTAGCATAATTGCAGGTTCTGGAGCACGTAGGAGTCCAAACATTAAAGGCCTCTTCATTCTCCAAAAGTTACCGTTTGGGTGGCTTTGTCTTCAAAGGGCATTATTACTCCGACCTAGATGCCAGATTAGAGAAATGCCAGCGGCAAAATTCTGGATATTTAAACATTATTTTAACACATAATTTTCTCAATTGGGTTTTTTCATTATCAATCAATATGTAAATTTATTTTAAATGAATTTTGGTAAGTGGAAAAACTTGTGGCCCGCCTTGTACCTACTATCTAAATTATTTGCAAAAATAATAATGAAAATATGGTTACGGTTCTCATTCCATTTGAAAGGAACACGTGGATGTTTAAAAAATATTATCACGTAATTACGATATAATTTTGACAATTCTTAGGCGTTGTTTAGTTTTATTGGTTGTGTACTTTTTATAAAAAAATTCTTTAATTTTTTTTTACAAAGGTAACGAAGTATTCTACGAGTAGAGGACTCATAATTATACGACTCTTCCACTTGTTAACAATGGATGTTCCAGACCTCATTGTTATGAACTCTTTGCTTCTCTCTGAGCAAGGCTTAAAAAACATCTTCCGGAAAGTGTAGTATAATAACCACGTACTATTTTTTTCTCTTTTGAATTGTACAATAACAATAACAGAGAGTTTTCTTATTTTGTTTGCTGAAAAATCTTACAACCAGGTACCTGCCTTAAGTATTAAAAATTATGAAGTTTTATACCGCAGAATCTTTAAAGGTACATTATATTAAAAAAGTTTTACTGGTATAATGGATAAAAATATATTTCTGATTTAAAAGATAAATTCGTTGGTTTTGTTGTCACAGTTTATCTTTTATTTATATCTACATGCATTAAAAACTAATTCATTCATATAAGTATCAGTATTTACATATGTTAGATTTAAGGTTTCCGCGAGTGCTAGTGTCTTCTTGACTTTTGATTTTTTTTTAATCTTATTTTTTTGAAGATTCCCTGAGAAAACTTAAGCCGTCGACACTATCTGGGCTTTGTCTCAAAAGTAAAATTATCCATTTTTATGCGCGGGGAATATAAATCAATACGAAGTCAACACATTATTAATCGACCATATATCGTTGATATCCGGAATGAAAAACTTCCAAGTTTTTCCAGAATATTGATATCTAATTGATTATTTTAATTTTTTTAAATAAGTAATTCAGTATTTTTCAGTTTTTGATTATTTCACTTCACATTTATGTGAAATCCATGATACCCGATTACGGATGACAATGTTTCTTTTGAGAATTAATTGCTAATGTTGATGGGGAATCTATTTGATTTTTTGTTCGATTTAGTTATAATATTACTTGACCTACTTTGCAAGCAATCGAAAATTCGATCCTTGTCCGGGCAATCCGCTATGTTGGTCCTGTTTTTCATTGCAAATCTAAGACCTTGTATTGCGAAAATAGGACTGGGTATCCCCGACCATCTTGATGTCTAGAATAGTGACTTACCAGTAGACTAATCAAGGACGTATTGACTTGTATATTAAATATTATAATCATTAATTATTAGGGATAATACTAATTTCATCGAATTACTGCTATTGTTTTATTTTCTCCTTTAACTCTGCATTCATATTGTTCTTGATTATGTTTTTAAATAATTTATGTTCACATTTGTATTTTTTTTAATATATTATTTCTATTGTCTATTGTTTATCAACTTTGTACAAATTGTAAAGTAAAAGTCTTTAAAAAGTCTTTAACCTGACAAATAATATATTATATATATATCTATAATATCGAATACTATCCAATATATATATAACTATATATATAATATCACTATCATATACTATATATATATATCTATACTATATATACCTATAGAATATTATCATTTCAAATATATTAACGTATTGAAACAAAAAACACTTCGGTACACTTGCCTTCATAAATAAATTCATTCAAAATCATAAAATTCTACGCAGAAATGTAGGAGCTCATGTATGTATATTGAATCGTTGAATAATAATAGGTTATAAAGCCTCGACACGAAACTCAGTATTGCTGATTTGTACAAAATGGTTAACACATTGATCCCCAGAGTTAATTTTCACACGTGTACTAGATCATTAAGGTAGTTTGTAACCAACCACAGCAGTATTGCGCACTTTACTCTGATTGCACGAATGCGTACATTGTATATACTGACAATAATATGGGAAATGAGTCGAATATATTCTCCATCACGGCTACAAAAAAATTCTTAAAAAACACAAAATACATGCACAATAAATGGTTATATCAAGTCATAACAACTTATGTGTCTGCAGCGTTCACTTGTTATAAAAAGAAATTTACGCTAGGAATATAAAGATACTAAAAAACATACAAAACAGACAATAAAAGTGGCGTTGCCAGCAATGAAAAAAATATTTAATTATTATTAAAAATAATATGATACGGCAGGTTCACACAGAAACATGTTGCGGTCAATATGCAAAAGCTAGAAGTTATGGAATACACTATGAGTGGCTAATGGAAGCTGTTTATATTGTTATTTCTATGTTTTTACGAGTATTTAGAGTGCTTTTATTTTCAAACATTTAATTTTTATGTATGTATTTTACATTCTCAATGCACTATTCGTACCGACTCTGGTATTTGAAGCCTACGGTAGATAATTGCATTATAGTCATATAAATTTTTACATACTTATACACAGACTTATTTATTCGGTACTTATATTCTATCATCAAAGTAGTTATACTTGTATAATATGAAATAATACAAAATAAAACTTGAATGTAAAATAAAATACAATTTACATTTAAAATTAACAAAGATATATACGATCATATAGGGTGTAACAGAGGTAGTTCTCAAAATTTTACAGTACTTTTCGCTAAACCTTCGTCTCCGGAAATTAAACATATTTTTAGCCAGATTGTCATAGAAACAACGTCGGTCAAAATGACCCAATCACTAGATTTTTAAGTTAATATAACCAGTTGTGTCATTGGGATGTGGAAAGCGTGGATCTGTTTAGCAGTTATTTAAACTACTTTAGCAAAATTCCGCACCAATACACCTTCCATTAGCCGCTACTAGTGTATTCCGAAACTTCCATCTTCTATGTACATATTGACTGCAACTTGCTGTTGTGTATACTTGACATTATTTTTTAACGTTCAACATTCTTAATTTCTCTATTTTTAGTGTTTTTTTAAAATTATTTATTTTTTCCAAAGTGCATTTCTTTTTCATATACATATGTACATTATTCTTAATTTTGAGAGTTTACATAAACATTTTTTTGTTTTTGTATTAAATGTATGTATTGTCAACGTCTCTTAATGTGTCTTTTTAATTAAAATAAAATAGATTCCTACTTAAATTAGTCTGAAATATGATGACATCGATGTCCTAATATTAATTGCCACGAAGATAAGCGACATCAAAATTTGCATTTTTTTTTTTTAAATCGTTGGAGTACTATTAAAGTAACTTGTATGCAATTTTTAAAATTCATACTGGGCAAATTAAATGATTTAAACCTAGCAGAAAAATCCGCGTTCAAATATCTGCATGTTTTTAGTGAAGCAATATATTTAAATTTCTTTACTAGCTGTAATCTGCGAAAATGAGGTCCTTTTTCATGTCGTTTCCTAAAGAATAAGTATTTATTTAATTATAAAAAGAAGAAAAAAAAGTAAAGAAAAAAATAAGTTTTTATACTATAAAGTAGTTACGGACGTTACACGAAGGTACGACGGATAGACGGACGTCACACGAAGTTAAGATGGATAGACGGACGGACAGATGGACGGACAGATGGACGGACAGACAGACGGACGGACACACGGACGCACGGACAGACGGACGGAGGGACAGACAACGAAATTATTATGATTTGGGATTATTTTAAATTATGCAGAGTACTATTACTTTGACTAGCTTTAACCCGTCAAAACGACGGTACTTTTACATGCTGTTTCCTAAAGAATAAGTATTTACTTATTTACAGCTGACACCCATGAAAAAGTTATAACGACTTTTTCAGAATATTTGAACACTTTTTTTATATTTCCCCGGCAGTTAATGGCGCCTTTTATTTTAAATCCTGGCGATCGTGGCGATTGCGCATGCGTAAAATTAACGCGACAACGTAATTAAATAATTAATATTATAAATTAAATACACGTCAAAATAATAGTTTTTAGTGATGCAATATATTTATATTTCTGTACCAGCTATAACCCGTCAAAAATGACGGTACTTTTACATTTCGTTTCCTAAAGAGTAAGTATTTATTTAATTATAAAAAAAAAAGAAAACTTAGTTTTAATACTACAAAGAAGTTACGGACGTTACACGAAGTAACACAATGAAATTATTATAATTGGGATACGCATCGAAAACTAAACCAAACACTAATTTTAATCAATAACCCCGCTGCAAAACGAGCTAAATACAGTATACACACTTACCTACAATGAGGCACGATGAGACTGATAGCATTTTGCATTGTTTGCTAACAATAATCAATCAATACTCTACTGCCCGCAATGTCACGCAATATTGGGTAAAACTTACAAACTGTAATAAATTATTAATTAACTCAAATTTGTGTTCTGTTAGAATTTCCCGACTCTGAGGGAAATAGCAACATTTACAATTTGACGTATCACGATTTTTTATTGAAAAAAAATCTTTGTGAATGATTTTACTTTTCAACGTTTGATATTGTTTTTATTCGTCACGATCCGGGATAGTCAGCAGGCCATCACGGGAGTTTAAGTTAAAAGAAATTCGCCGAATCGGAAATTCTTAATCAACCCAAACCCGCCCTTGAGTAAGAGGGAGGTTCTGGAATATTCCCAACTGTGTCAAATTACTCATTGACCTTATCGTGCGGTGGGAAGAAAGGGCAGATGAAATGCTAAATTTCAAGAAGTTGTCTTCAGATCAATAGTGGTCGTCAGCTTTCACGTATTAAATTACTTCAATCGGCTGCATCATAATAAATAAAAAAAATCTTTATTCAATTTAGAATAGAAATTATACTTTATTTTGTGGGTGAAAAAACGACAGTTACGGAGATAAATAAGTTCTAGGATATAAGTTAATATGTTTATTACTATCTATTTACACTCTCATGTATATATATAAAAATGTATCATTTTCTTATATCTGTTAATATTTCCAAATAAATAATAAATGGACGACATCAAATTTGTATTTTTTTCAATATTTCTGTCTTACTTGTAAATTGTTCGACTATCATTACAGTAACTTAGGTGGATTATTTAAAATTCATTCGCTTTAATACAATCAAATAAAATTACATTAACCTTACAAAAAAATTCTGTAAGGTTTTTATCATTTTGTTTAACTTTTATAGAAGCGAATTAATTTTTAATATTTAATATGAATTAGTTTCCATCAGTTTAACGTTTTACAAAAGATAATCTAGAAATGTTTAAAAAATGCAAACTTTGCTATCGCTTATCTCTGTAACTGTTGAACCAAAGTGTAAAAAATATATTTTCTACTCAAAATTGATTGAAGAAGACTCTTCCGAAGTTTTTGCTACTTCTTTATTAATAATCGGCCGTATTCTGAAATAAGCAATACAGCTTTTTCTGTATCTTCAAATTTATTGTATTAGACTGTAATATCGCCAATTTTGAAGTTTTAAGTTTGACAGGTTTAAAATTAATGAATTCATTCATTCATTTAATTCATCAGAAAGCTCTTAAACGTAAAAAAAAATTTCACTTATTAATTTATTCACAATTATGAATTATGAGCTTTCTAATTGATTGAATTCATTTATTTCAAAAATTGACGGCATCACTATTTTATACAATAACTGTCAAGATACAGATATATCAATATTGCTTATTTCAGAATACGGCCGAATATCTTCCCAAAATTAAATTATTTCAATGCCGTTATATGGTTGCAACTTATTCTTTAAAATAATTAACATGTTCATTTGACATTCACGTTCAATAAGATAATTTTCTTTGTTCATCATTTAATACACAACGCCATTTCACATAATAAATAATACATTCAATTTGAACTCACTAGAATGACTATGGTTTTGTTAATTTGGAAATAGATTATCAAAAACTTTTTGCCGTCCCTGGATTTGAAGTATCGCCGAGTCAGCGTGAAGAGTGGAAAATGGCCAGGGGAGCCTGTCGCAGGGGTGGTAAATCTTTTGTCACGTAGACCTCTCCACTGAAGGGCAGCTCTTTGTATCGTGCCTCCCGTGAACATTCTCACGAGGACTCTCGTCACCTCTTGTGACTGGTCTATTTTGCATCTTTTTTGATGAGATAACAAATCTATCTTCATTTTTCTCAAGTTTAATAAAAAAAATTAAGTGATTCTACTCAGAAACATCTCTTTAGAATTTAATGATCATTTGACGCCCTCATAATTTGCTTCTAAAAATCTATACAAATTTATGCATTCGTGATATTATTTTGTTGTTATCGTCATGATTTCCACCCTGAATCTGATCTTGATTTAAAGTATTGAATTTTGGAGCTCACGCACTTAGCGGTTAGTGTGTATGTAGGGATATGGTATGTATGTTTCTTATAATTACCTAAGACAGCGTCAATATAGATTGTTTCATATTCCAATATAGAATATCAACTTGCCGATGGTTATGCTTGTTGAAAGAGCTACCGCTATGCTGAACAATATCACTTTGGATATTGATCTGTTCCATATCTCTGAGATGGTTTTCCGAAGCAGAATTTTCCTACAAATTAAGATAAGAGTTTTAATTCATGTATATTAATTAAAAGTAATAACATGTACGAAATAAATGTAAGTTTGTCATGTATATGTTTTGTTCGGTGTTTGTCGTAAATTAATAGATATGTAAATATCTTTCTCTTTTTGTTAATTAAGTTTCTGTAATTATTTTTGCAGATGGATAATAAATATATTTATCTCATATAATGTAGTGCAGTACCCGCTGGGTGGGTTCAGATGTATTTTTCTTCGTGTGATGACGTGCATGTGCGGCATCTGTTCTGGCGATAGACTCTATAGTGACGACAATAGCTATCATCGTAAATATGGTGATCTCTACTGTCTTTTTTTTATAAAAGTTTTTTTTTATTTTTATTTTATTTAATTTAATATATGGTACAAATACAATTCTCATATATTTACATATAAAAATTTACATTTTTTAAAATACTTTGTAGTCATGTAGACCTCATCAGTGAAGAGAAGCTCTTGATGAGGGAGCCTCAGTTCTTATTTTATATATAGGTACTTATGCGAGTCATTTAATAGTACGGTAATAAAAGGTAATTTGATAATGAAGTATTGAAGTATTTTGAAAAAAGCTATAGGTGTAAATGATTTATGAAATTAAGTTTGATTTTAGGATGATTTAGATTTTTTTTATTTGCTCTGAGAGGTTACTGATGCAGCGTATTTCGATTTTATATAGTTACATGCTTTTTATTTTTCTTTAATAATTTCGTAGAGTCCGTTCACTTTAGGTAAGCCACTTGCATAAGTGTGAGTAATACCCTCTGTAACACGTAAATTGTGTAGTGGTATTCCTTTTTTAAAGCAACTCCATTGGCCGCTTCAGTAACACTCTGACCGGCGAACCAAGCGGTCGTTTCTTTTTTTAATATTTTTTTGCTTAAAGATACGGTGACCGCAAAATTGCGAATATGTCTAAGTTAGGAAAGGGAAAATCACTCTCAGGTTAAGCAAAGGAGATAGTTTTAAATGTATATAAATATCTCGAAGAATTATTAACTACTAACCGTAAAACCGTGAAAAATCACGGGACATAGTCATAATTAATAACGACCTCGTACCTGACCCGCGCGCTGATTGACGTGTCACACTCAAGCGCCTGAGCCTCATTAGCGGCTAGTCATTATCAGTGTTGTAATTATAGACTAATTCCAGCGAGTTACGAACGGACTGACATTCAAAAATGGGATAGTTGATGATTGTCGTGTTGTTTTTTGAGGTAACCACGGTCACAAATAAGTCGCTTTTAACCAAGGTTATAAACAAAAAATAATCCTAACAGCGCTATCTATTATTACACACATATGATACATTCGTTCGAAGGCAATTATAATTGTTGAATTTCTTTATAAATTGCACATATAACATAAAATTCAAACATGACAAATATTGTAGTAAATAAGTATAAGTACTTATTTATAATTTATTTTAGATCATTTAAGTCAGTAGTAGTCATTGACAATGCATCTTATCATGATAAGGTCCTAAATCCTACTCCTACCTCAAATTCAAAAATGGCTGTTATGGTTACATGGCTTTTAAGAAAGGGCATAGAATTTACCAGTACTATGCTAAAGGCAGAACTCTATACCATTGCATAAAACGAAACACAAAGAGTATGCAATAGATTCTATTTTCCAAGAACATGAACACGAAGTATTAAGATTGCCACCATAACACACGGTGCTCAATCATATTGAAAAAATATGGTCACACATTATAGGATATGTGGCCTGTAATAATGTTGGTATGACATTGAATCTGTGAAGAGATTAGTTTCGAAAAAAGTCAATAAAATAACCATCGGCGAATGGGAAAATGTTTGCAGACATGCAAAAGGAATTGAAACTGAGTACGCGACAAACGATATTCAAGTGTATGAAGTCACAGACTTTCATCAATTTAATATAAATTTAGACGAAGATGCGGAGTACCTAAGATACAGGCGACAATAGTTTATCTGATTAAAATTCTTTATAAAAATTTGAAATTATTCAATTTTATTAGAAAAGCAGATAGTCAATGTTTTCATTTTATTTAATAACAAATTTGATATCATTTTTCATAAAACGAAATCAGATAAGCTATTGGATTCTAGTTACGGTTACGAATAGATTTCAAAATAATTATTATTTGGGGATTTAAAAAATTAAATATAGTTTTTTTATGATACATATATGCTTATTTCAGGTAAAGAAAATAAAACACTGTTTATATATTTTTTTGCGTCTGAAATTAACTCAAAAAATTAATGTTTCGAGCTTTTGTAAACGCACTGTAACTCACACCAATGCAACTTGCTTTCTTAAAGTGAACGGAGTCTACCTTCATTTAATATACTGTTCATCCTACCTGATCTACCTTCATTGTGAATAATAATTTAAAACGCAAAATAACTTTTTGCTTACTCTACGCCCTGATTTTACCCTTCAGCTTGAGCATACTGCTAATTTTATTTTTAATTTTATTAGTAGAAGTGATTAAATTAACTTCTTCAGTAATAGCGAAATAATCAATAATACATTATTAAAAAGAAAACATTTTGTACAAAAGGACTATTTATCAAATTATCAACATGTTTCAAGGCTAATGGTCCCTTATGTTTTCTTTTTATTAGTAAAATTTACATTAATTTATGGAAACATTGATTTCGTAGAACAAAATTAATGAAATTATACGTTAATATTTAAGTCACGTAATTTCACGACTGGTTTTTATCGGTACTTACATAATCTTTAATATTTGCATCGTTAAAGTTTAATGTTTAGTGGTTTCCAATTTTTGTTTTCCGGTTTTGTAATTCAATTTGAAAATCGTAGCAACATGATTTTATTGAAGCAGAATGATATTAGTTTGTTAATACGATAATTTAAATTCTGAAAACAATCTTTAAAAAATGACTGTAAAACGACTATTAAAATGACAAATATGTAATGTTAACTGTAACAATAACGAAAGATTTTTGGCAATGGTTTGTGATATTTTAGTGTGAACAATGTTGTACCCGCAGAATATAACAATTGTCTCTAAAATTTCCATCATTACTTAGTTTTATTGCCATTACATTCAGAACCTTCTTACGAATGGTTTATTCTATTTTGCGAGACATTTCCATCATATTTATTTCAAAATAGCTTATTTCATTCTGGAATTTTGTAACATCTTTCATGTACTTTTATTTTCTTTCTCATTTTTATTTATCATAATACTGTTAATAAATATTCATTCCACAAATAGCAAAGCGATAGCAATGTATCTTTTTTATTTTCGTTTCCCTCCTTCCTTCCCTTATTCACGTGTCGTGGCTAGGGAAGAATTAAAGAAAACATTGAAAAGTAATTAGCGATTTTTTTAATTAATGATTTACACGAATTTAACTTAACGATATTCTTTAAATTACACTACTTCGCTAAATAAATCACTCGTAAATTTATTTACTCGTACTTTTTCGTTCACTGTAACATTCCATCCAATTCTCACTCGTAGCATTTATCGCATTTATTTTCAACGCCAATTAGATACTTCGCTCGATTATTCTCTTTATTTATCGCTTCATAATTCATGACTGGCCACACTGGGTGTCGTCTCGCGCGTACTTCGCGGCCGATTTCGCACCGAATGAACTGTCAAACGTGACAACTGAACTCGCGCCGCGGCTTCGTTTCGTATTTATACCTAAACGCTGATATTTTCGTACTTCTAGATTAAGATTCTAGTGTTTAGGAGAAGGTTCTCATCGCTTCTCTGTTGTACCAGGCAATTATGACGTTTCCCAAAGGTTGTAGATCACCCTAGATAATTATAGGCCGTTCTCGATCCTTGGATAATGTTATCACGTATTATAATAAATTCATATTATTTATATTATATATACATATTATTATAATATACATATTACAATAAATTCGGACGGTGCGTAAATTCTTTTTAGCATCTCGTTACATTATTTTATTACCTTCTTTGTGACTGTCAAGTAATTCTATACTCAATTGGTAATGTATTTGACGCACGTTAATCTACCTACTCACGTTAATGTCTGGCGCGTGTCGGAGCTTCAAATGAGGTAAGGTTCACAAAGTTTAGTTAATATTAACAATAGACGTTATGGATGTTCGTCCGAAAATTGTTCGATTAGACCCGTGTCTTAAATATGGAGAGTAATTATGTTAGTTGAGTGAGTATATGAAATTGTTATTTTATGTCCTCAGAACATTAAATAAGTTCGGAACTTTTTTGCAAATTACAACATTCGCATCGAACACAATCATAAATTCGATTGACAGCCCCGATGATTAATAAAATAGAGATACCTATGTATAATGGAGCTGACCTCTTACAGTACATAGGCTTGAGAGGAATAAATCGCCAGTATAAAGGACTTCGTGTATCTAGTGACAACAAGATAAGGTATATCTTTAGCGCCCTTGAGGTGAACTCATGAAAACTATATAAATTATCTATATAAATTATCAAAATTATCAAAATAGCTGTATAAATTATCAAAATATTATTACTATTATTATTACTATCTGCGTGTGTTAAAGTAGTAAATTAATAAAAGCTAGATTACAGATTTATCTTAAATTTATTGAATAAATTCCATAGGTATTTTGCGTGTTTAATTAGGTACTCGACAAGTACGCACGTATACGCGAGAAGTACGCATGTTACGGTGATCAGGTCTGAGGAGAAAATTAAGATGCGTCTTGTATGGCGAGCTCTCATTGTCCATTAGATACGTTCGACTGCATTTTGTATCTTAGGCTGTTGCGTTTGTACATTATGTGTTCTTTGGTACATTTATGAAGACATTTGTTAAGTGGCGATAACCCTGCATAGTAACAACAGTAGGCATAACCATGAATTTAAATACGTATGAACTATGTATGTTTTTTAAATGTAATTTTGTTAATTTTTCCAACAAGAGTGTTTTCAAATCTTTATATATAAAACTTTTCTTGCACCTTTGGATGTAGTGAGTGTTGTATGAAATGTGATATAGGTATAGGATGTTATCACAAGGCTTACCATTTCGTGTTCGCATAGAAATAGGCATGTTGCTGAGTCAACTTGGTATTGTGTGTTATTATAGCAGTTTTAAAATATAAAATAAAGAGGAAACACGTTCTTATGATTTCACACTTATTTAAAGCCAGTATAAAAAAGTTTGAATATAGTTAATAATTTTACGTGGTTGAACGGGGTGTGTAACAAAAGCTGCTAAGGAAGTGGATAGCTTATGGAGCCCGTCAGTTAGTACACGAGGCCATGTGGCCAGCGTCTTGTGGTTATTCATTGGTGCACGTATCAACTACAGCGCTTCGCTTGACAACCTATAGATATCGTTAGGCGTTTGCAACACTTACAAATTTAGGAGTAATTTAAAGATAATGGGAGAAAATACTTTATTTTATTTGTAACTATTATTGTTCTGTTAAAACCTTTATAGTTTACCAAGTATCCAGAGCCATACAGTCAATTCATCTGTCAAACAAATATATTTAGAAATTATAAATACGCTGTACCTGCACTAATTAGACACCATCTTCACCTAGTTGTTAAATATTAACGTTATTTAAGAAAGAGTGGTGGATTAACTGTTAACCTGAAGGATAAAATATTGGGCTAACAGGAGACAAGATTAGGGAAAGCTCTCTAAGAAAGGACGGGTAAATGATTTGTGGATGTTTGGTGACAGTTGGCGAAAGCATTGTATTATTGTGTCCATCTTTCTTTGACAGCGTAACTTTTTGATGTTTGTGTTCGGGAAAACTTTGTGAGCAGCAGCGGCTCCTTGCTTGTGAGCTGAATTATTTATAGTCTTCTTTTTAATATTTTACGTAAATAGTTAATTAATAATTCTTAATCATTAATGACAAAATATTTTTTTAATTAAAAATACATCAAATATTCATTACAGTAAGGATTTTGCAAGTGTTATCGACATTTTCACAAGTAAGCGAATAAAACTAAATGCTTATTTCTTTGGGGGTATGAGATGAAGTCAAAAATTATATGTAATATTTGTTTTACGGAAGCGCAGCCCAACGTGGATAAATTGGTGGGCAGAGTCGGCGATCCTCGTTGCCCAGTAGACATGACACTGACTTCCCATAGTGAGGGTTCTAGGTTCGATTCCCGGTGAGGTCTTAATAGGTCTGCGTGATCAAATCAGTGTCGTGTAACGTTACAATAATTGGTCCCGACGGACTATTATAGCTTAGCAAAAAAAACTTGCCCCTGTACTGCCAAATATTTGAATGATTTTTGTTCCTCTTTGATGGAAACTGTTAATAATAACTGTTATATCTGAAAGGAAAATGGCGCGATCAGGATCAAATTGCGTACACGTGACTATTGTCATACCATCTCTTAGGACGAATGCGCAGAAGACAGTATCACATTCTTGGAGGTGTGCTGTGGCGAAGGGATAGATAATTTGTGTCTCTTCCTCGTAAACACAATCGAATATGAATTATGCCTACACGCTTTATCGCTGAGAATATCTTGATCGATGAGATTTCACCGCACTAACAGAAAGACGTAAAGTAAACATATGTAATTACGCGTGCCATAGGTACACCGTGTATTTACATATATTCTTATGTTTTTACTTTTATTTTTTACAGAGTTTAACCGTTTTGATGACAGCCAGATATAAAAATCACTTGTTCATACAAATTCTGTCATCATAATATCTTTTTAAAATTCTTATTACATGAGTGAGTTATAATTTGATTACCCACAACAACCCACAAAAACCATAGGTATGAATTGTACGTTAAGAATATAGTACACTTAAAAATGAAATCTTATAGTGAACGTCTTAACATATTAAAATGCAAAATTAATTGATTAATAAAATTCAAATCCGAAAGTAAAATAAAATTTCACTAAATAATATATAATCTCTAATATTTAACTTACAGAATATTTAATTAACCGTCATTTTTTCGAAGAGATACCAAAAATATTTTGATGTTATGTACATACCTAGTATGATTTTATATGATGTTATATAGTACCTATTTATTTATTTTCTTCGAGTGTAAATTTTTCAGCCATGGAAAGTGTATTCTATTATACTTTGTTCCCGGAATATTAAATGTTTTTGTATTGTATTTTAATGTATCGGGGTCTACTCATAAACTACATATGAGTTAAAAATGAATCAATTTCACATAATGTGGTTCGCCTTCGGCTTCATCGTGAACTGGACTACCAGACAAATATTTAGATACCCTAAACAATTATTTATATTAATTTATGAAATGATCTTTTAAATCTGACTTCATGTGTTTTTCAATTTTAAAAGTCTTATAATATAAAGGTATATTAACATATTTTATTATCAACTAGGTACCTTTATGACTGGTTAAGCTATTATAAAATTCTCAAAAGTGTCCCTTACTAGATGAAAATATTCCGTAAACGAAGCAGTCCGACCTAGTATCATTTGATATTCAATTATCGCAAAACAGCACCGATCCTAACGACCAAATTCACGCGTTGGTCGCAAGCGACCATCGAAATGAAAATGATTCATTCTATTGTTATTATTTTCTCATCGCTGAATACTATTTCAATATCAATAATCTTTAGTGGTTCAGAAATAATATTTTAATCAAACCTTCATACGATAATTGCGTATCGTGTTTCAAAACCTTACTTTGTTACCCGGAAATATCTACGTAACATTTTACTATAAAAACATTGAAACCAGTCAATTTTGTTAATTAGACTTATAATAAATTCAAAAGACAAATATAATAAATTATTTATCAATTCTGGTGTATTTAAATATAGTTGTATAGATTGTATTGCTTTTTGTTTTGGAAAACAAAAATAATAGTTTTTCAGAATTTTCGAACCGTTCATTGGATGGTAAATAAACTTTTGATTAGAGAAATTGATATCTGTTTTACGTGTGAATAATCAAGGAATACATATTTTTTTATTTAATAATGTCTGTCACTAACGCTTCCAAACGGCGCACATAATATACAGGACCATCCTGCCAATGGTTATACCTGTTGGAAGAGCTACTGATATGCTGAACAATATTACTCTGGACATTGATCTGTTCCATGTCTCTGAGAGGGTTTTCCGTAGCAGGATTCTCCTACACCTTTGATATGAATGTATTTATATACATTTGATATTTTGTTATTTGTGTATTTTCTCACATGTTAATCATATTTACGAATTAAACATATATTTGTAAGTTCAATGTTATATTAAAAATAAATAAATTGTATTGAAATTGAATTAAATAATAATGAGGTATAAAAAAATACATAATTCTCCATGTCCATCGCTAACGTTACTAGATGGCGCAAATAATGATGAGGTATAAAAAGGAAAATTAATTCATAATTCTCAATGTAAACTTGTTCGTCACTAACGCTGGGGGTTACGTGAGAGAGAGAGGGTATGGGGGTATAACTACACCCACCCATACATATCCATTCTCTCTCACCTAACCCTTATCATATTTGACGTTCTGTCTCTTTATTTTCTTAATGCTTTCTTAATTTTTTATGATTCTGTTTTTGATTAGTTAATATTCAACCCTGATGAAACAGCTGTGAGTCGACTAATTGATTACAACTCAATAAAGTAGTGTTAAACAAAGAGTTTTTTTATTAAATAATAATTAAATAATTGAATAATGCAGTGTTACCAATTGAATTTAATCAATATTCTTGTCTCTAAAAAAATTCAATATCCTTATCATGTGGTTTTTTTTATATTTCTTGAACAGTCAGTTATGTACCTACTACAATTTTTAAATGAATTTGAAAACACAAAATAATAATTTGATGTGTACTCCAACGAAAGAAATATTTCTCGAAATCTGTGGGTTTTAATAACACTCAAGTGGTTAAAAACGAATTTGATTATAAATTTGATTAAACAGTAGATATTATTGAGTATGGAAAAAACCGCAGTCTTATCTATCTTGAAATAAAAATAAATTCGTTGCCATGGTGACGGGATGCTGCGCGACGCGGGGTGCGCAGAAATCTCGCCAGCATCCCCTCCTGTCAGATTAGAACGCTTCCACGCTCGCTGCTCGGCGGTCGCTTGGTAGCCGCGTCCCGTGAACACCAAAATTGCCATATCGCGTGTTGAATTTTCTTTTAAGACTTTTTCAAAACTTGTTCGTATTTTATAATATTGTTAGTATCAGCTCAAAACAGAAACTTTAAGTTTATTTTTCATTTCGGATGATTTAAAATATATATTTAAGTGACGTAATTTAATACGACGGATTAAATCTGCACAGCAAAAAATAATATAGCAAATATAAAATAAAATAAAAACAATTGTACCGTACCATCGTGTAGCACTTTTTTATCATGTATTTTATTTCGCGTACCGTTGACAGTTGAAAATATTAAATGTGAATGAAAGGCCCGGACTGTCAGTTTGGAGTTCTGTGATCGTGCTTCATTTTTGATAATTCCTATCGATGCCCGACGATGACAGTACTGAACGGTGATGAGCGCCTGGATATTCTGTGCTGTCTTCTGTCATAATGCTGTTGGGAATGCTGTTTGACGTCACGTGACAGTCGGCGGCGCGGGCAGCATGCTGTGCTATGTGAGTAAATTATTATTTTTTAATTATAAATGTTCGTTTTTCGTTTAAAATAGTTTGACGTACCTACTTATTATTTTCTTTGCCGCGTCGCACGAATGCTTTTGCGTCGTTATCAGCGTAGCGAGAAAACTGCTTTAGCATTAAAAAAAAACAAAAATAGCAACAAAAAAAAAGCTTTAGCATTAAAGCAATTTTGGATGGTGAAAGCTCCCGATACGGACGTCTGCGGTGGGTCCCATTTCGCTGACATATATATATATATGTTTTGCTTGAGGTTTCCGCGAGCGTTATTGTATGTAACAAAAGGAACTTCTGGACTCCCTCGCGTTTTCTGTAAATGGTCTCCGTGAGAAGACCAAGGCCGACGTTTCGACACGGTATCACTTGCCATTGTCAAGGCTAAAAAGGCCTCAAAAGTTACGGACTAGCCGTACTTGTTCGCGGGTGACATGAAAGTTTCCCACCAATGAGGCTGTCATACTTCGAGTTCAGTTCAGTGTAACTAAATCGTCGCCATGTTTCACGTGTCAGTTGCGAGCGAACGTCGGCCTTGGTCTTCTCACGGAGACCATTTACAGAAAACGCGAGGGAGTCCAGAAGTTCATTTTGTTACATATAGATATATATATATATATATTATATATATATATATGTATATATTTATTTATAAATATATTTATAAAATCATTCCATATGTTCATTTTATATTAAGACTTTTATTTTACCAACTACAGACAGCACCGCCACCGGAAGCGATCGTTTTTAAAAAATTCGTTTATTAAGATTGTTTGCTTCGATATGGATGTTTTCATCTTATTTCCCCGGAGATTTCTCTCTCGGAGATGGATACATGAAGATATCTGCTTTAATTGAAAACGAAGGCTTATTTCTCAGCAGAAATATTTTTACACCCGAGATGTCAGCGCTGGTATTTATATGCAAATTGTATTCTTGTTATTATATTTGGTATATTCGCAAGAATATACAGCGTTGAAACTAAATTGTAAAAATGTTTAATAAAAAAATATTGCCTTTGTAATTGAAAGTATAGTTTGCTCATTGAGAGAGGCTTTTAAATTTCTGAATGTCTTCCAGTTTTCTTTGATGACACAAAAATCGTTTGTAATATAATTTTCTTATCTTGACCATAGTCAATTTCGTGTTGAAGAAACTTATTATATTCCCTCAGACTACATGTAAGAAAGTTTTTCAATTTGGAGTTTACAAAAATACAGCTTCTTTCATGAGTATTCTTTAAAATGTTTCAAAACTAATTCGCTGTTACATTTGTTAGTAATTGTGTTTACGTAATACTTGGTGTGCCACGGTGTTTTCTTAAACATATTGTATTTTTAAATAAAATGCACTAAAAATAATCACAATGATATTTCCATTTATATACTATTTTGAAACCACAGAACAAAATTGAACTCCATTATTATCCAGAATTACCGGTATGTAGCTTTTGAATCATGGATTTATGAAATCATGGCAAAACATTGAATTCCTAACCACAGTATATTGAAGCAACAATACTAATTGATAAACTACTTTACCTACTAAAAATATAGCCTTTACAGTATTCATTAATTCTGTCATGATGATAAAACTAACGTTGTTCCGAAACAATTTGACAATAAATAAATACCTAAGTTTTTTGCGGTTTGTAATTACATAAAATAAAGACATGAGGGCAAATTGGAGTAGTTTGTTGGTCTTGTGATTAGGACACTCGCCCCGTAATCCAAAGGTCGCGGGTTCGGACCTCACTCCAGACTAGCAAGTTAGTCCTATTTTCATAGCACAAGCGTTTAGCTTAGTTTGAAAATAGTAATAATATTGATGTGACACATATTCCGTGTTCGCATCTCTATTTAAATTAAAATAATAATAATAAGAAGAAATTTAATTCTGACAAGACGATGCTTGTACGAATTGCAATTAAAATTGATGATTTAAATATATATTTGATGGCAATATGTACCATTAGGCATAAAATTTATAGTCACGCCATACCTGTTTTTATGATAAATTAAAATAAATATATAATTAACATAAAATTAATTATTTACTTCAAATACTAAAATTAACATGAAAATACTACTTTAGAATACGTATTTAAAGAATTAACACAAAGAGTTTGATACTATGACAAACTTTAATATAATAATGCATGTTTTCTTGTACACATTTTCAGAACTTGTCATTATATCAAGACTCGATTAAGATTCTCTCTGGGAAGAGGATACAGAGAAGGATGTCAGAAAGGTAAAAAAAATCTATTCAATTATCGTCCCTGCTATGTCGCTGATAAACTTTGCGAAGTAATTATCAAGTAACGTTGCGATACTGAATTTGTGGTCTCGCCTACGAGCACACAAGCATACACCATGTATGTATCTACAGTATTTATATAGATGTATGTATAATAGGTAGGCTTAACAAAGTCGTAACTGTCTTTTTTCGGTAAAAACCATTAAAATAATGCCATTGTTTTGGTCATTATAACGTGAATAATACAAGTAGAATTTTTTTTTTAGAAATTCAATGTTTATTTGTGTTATGTATTGCAGCTCTGTTACGTAGGTATTAACATAAAATTCGTTTTGCAAAAAAAAAAATTTTAAATACTCGTGTTTTTTGATTCATGATCATCACTTTTAGCTTTGCAACTCTGGTGGGTCGGACTTTCTCAGATTTCCTCCAATAATTATTGTTTTGCACTCTTTCTCTCCATTGTTGCATCTGCATGAAAAGGAGATAATGGCTTTTGGAAGTTGTCGCTCCATGTTACGTGTTGGCCATGTGTTCAGAAATGACTTCAGTGTTGGCCCTTCGGACATCCTCTCCACATGGTTCAATCACTGAAGAATCCCTATTTTAATTAACGTTAAGAGGCTCAAATGAATAACACAGTATATAAAGAAGTATATTTCTACACAAAGATGCGTATGTAGGCTTTGAGACCAAGCCTTAACAATGACACATGTTAATCATGGACCTAGGTTTCCTCAACAATCCAAGAACGCGATCCGATCCAGAAGATACACGCTTTCCATATAATAGAGCTCGCGGAAACCTCAAACTCAACACATATATAAACGTTAAAAAGAGAGAGCGAGAGAGAGAGAGAGAGATGAGATAGAGATAGTATGAGGATAGAGACCGATCAATATATATTGTATGTATATATATATATTAATATAATATACTATAGATATATATTATATATATATATGATATAATATAATAATGAAAAAATTTAATGTTGTTTCAGGAATAAGCCGACCCTTTTAGACACGGTATCCATCATCGCCGCTTATCCATTCAGTTTTGATGTCTTTATCCGCGGTTAAGATTAATTGATGCGTATTAACCAAAAAAGTTCTGGTCTACCAATGGTAGGTGCGCAGAAAACCCCAAACTAATGTGGGCAAATAATATTTATTCCCTGTTTTTACAGGGTTGATATGAGCTTGGGATTTTCCCTCGGTGATAAGGGCTAGCTGACAAAGCTTAAGCGTTTGTTTCATCCATTTCATATGGAAAACCGTACGAATAACTTTATCTCATCTTTGTGACTATTAATATATTTTAGTATGAGACACACGCTACCTATTGTTTTGTCTTTTCCTTTCGTGGGTATAAATTAATCAATAAAAAATATTGTATTATTTTTAGAAGAATGTATATTAGACAATACAATAGACAATAATTGCCAATTCTTTTAATAATATTTCGTCTAACTCAATTGGTTTGAGTCATTTTTCAATATGGATTTAGGGTTGGGGAGGAAACTGTCCCACACATCTCAAATATTTAATTGTGTTCTAAAAAATTATATTACCAAAAATTATACATTATCCACACACCCAGAGAAGCCTAGTTTCCAATGATTTCTGTGAACTTAATTGAATATCTCATATAAAAAAGCTTTATCGTGGCGTCTTTTCTAAGGAGAAGAATCAAAAGTCATCATAATCACCAGACTACGAGCAGATTCATATGCATGTTAATTTTAAACAAAATATAAAGAATTAAAAGTCTATCTTTAAAATAATTTTCGATTTCGATGGGTTTATGTCGGCTTTTATCACGGCTGTTAACTTTTCCCGAGCCATATTTTCTTATGATGTAGTCCTGATAGAACAAGATTCCAAAAAAGTTATATATCACTAGAAAATAGTTACAAGGCATTAAATGTGTGAGAGAAGATCAAAGTAGTTATTTAGAAACTGATGTAAATGATCTAGTTACTGGGTAATTAGCGACAGATTAGAAACTGATGTAAATGATCTAGTTACTGGATAATTAGCGACAAATTAGAGACAGACAGAAAAACTACAACAGAATAATGAAAAATTATTCTTTTGTAGTTTTTCGTTGGAATGTTAGCATTCATTCGGTAAGTCGTCCGGCACCCGATTTATTATGCTTGAATACTGATTTCACAGTTTCTTTAGAGAATTGAAGCTTGTGCAGAGTTTCAAAATTTTTCTTAAATACCAACAATTTCATTTTTAATATTTTCATTATGTGAAGTTCCCTGGTTTTTCTTTGCGGACTTTTTAGTTTTGCCACCCTATCATATTAACGAAAAAACTTTTAAATATTTACCATATATCGGAGTGGGCAATGTTGTTTCTCATATCAAACACATTTAAACTCACCAATTTATATTATATTAGACGAGATTTCATAAATATATAGCATTTTAATATTTCAATTTTTATATTTTATATTCAGAGGAGAAATATTTCATTTATTTTTTAAACTGCTTGGCAAAAAATGCTGAAACAGTACCATTTAAATAGTGTTTCAGATATTTAAAAAAAAATTTAATTGTAATGGATATAATTTCTGCTGAATGTTTTGGGATTGCAAATAATTATCATTCATTTAAGGAAACATGTTTTCTGGAATATATCGATAGATTAATCATCGAATGAGTCAAATGTTTCGTTTTCATTAATTAATAAGCGTCCAAATCTTTTTAATAAGAATGTTTTATTTAAAATAATAATAATAATACATCAACTGATACAGTTAACTAATAAAGGTATATTATTAACAAAAGTGTTATACTGTATATTAGAAAGTGTTAAACAATTCAATAATACCACAAAAATCTTTGCTGTTAATTCCTAACCGTTTCCAATGCTTTTAACTAAAAATGTTTTAATTATAAATTAATATTTGGACAACGATGTATTGTAACATTGCCCACATGTCTCAAATGATTTTTGTATAATAAAAATTACAACTTATAAATATTTTCCGCTTTTATACATTAATTTGGCTTGTAAATACTCCCATAATCTTGAGCTTTTCGCTCGTATTATTGTTATTGTCTTTAAAATATTATAACATTATTTATTATAAAAAACATCATTATAAATAAATACAATAATAATAAATAAATATATATGTACAATTATTAAAAGTTTTATGGCAATTGAATGAATTCCTACCATCAAATAATGAAAAAGTTAACAAAGTACCTAAATATCGCCGATCCGATGTGAATATTAGTAAAAGTTTGGTATTATTTTTTTAATAACAAAGCGAAAATGCTAGGAAGGAGAAAGAAGATGAGAATACTAGATATTTTAAAAAAATTAGCCGAACGTTACCGAATTTTATTTTACGGCAATCAAATCAATTAGTAAGGTACATTTAAAAAAATACTTTTTTGTTATGTTATGCCTTGCATCTTCATTGCACGTCTTTTTATCGGAAGTATTTTATTCGTTTTTCCCGAATTTATTCCTCTGTGATTTTAATACTAAAGTCAAACCTCGAAATGGAACACGATAATTGTCATTGAACATCGAATTTCTGAAAATCGATGACAATTCAAAAATTAGGTAAAAAGACCTTCGCATGGTCCAGTGTTCAAAGATCTATATCAAAATGGCACGCCAACGAAAAAAAATCGCACGATTTTAAATCAACGCGCACTAGGATGAAAATTGGGGATCACTCTTCATATGTAGTCCCCCGGTCCAGCATTATCCGTTTATCACGTGATTAGATCTATGCATTATTTAGACGAAAGAAAATGTAATAGCGCTAGTGAAATAAAAACAGCTCTTATTTATATATATATGTATATATATAGAGACTATACATATATAATATATATATAATATATGTAAATAGCGCTAGTGAAATAAAAACAGCTTGTATTTATATATATATATAATATAAGATATATATATTAGGATATATATATAGGATATTATATTATATATACATATATATATATAGTATATTATAACATGATATATTCTATTATATATATATAATAATATATAAATAAGAGCTGTTTTTATTTCACTAGCGCTTATTACCTTTTCTTTCGTCTAAATAATGCATAGATCTAATCACGTGATAAACGGATAATGCTGGACCGGGGGACTACATATGAAGAGTGATCCCCAATTTTCATCCTAGTGCGCGTTGATTTAAAATCGTGCGATTTTTTTTCGTTGGCGTGCCATTTTGAATAGATCTTTGAACACTGGACATGCGAAGGTCTTTTTACCTAATTTTGAATTGTCATCGATTTCAGAAATTCGATGTTCAATGTCAATTATCGTGTTCCACTTCGAGGTTGACTTTAGTATTAAAATCACAGAGGAATAAATTCGGAGGAATAATATAAGGAAAGAGGATAATATATATATATATATATATATATATATATATATAATATATTATATATATATGTATATATATCTCAGAATATTTTGCATAAACGAGGAATAAAAAACCTGCTAGAACGATGTAGGTATTGTACGTATACATCATTTTATAAGCGTGTTTTAAAATACTATTAAACATAATTATTTCTTTGTCTGTTCGTCCGTTCGTAACTTCACGTAACGTCCGTAATTTCCGACCGGCCGCTCTACGCATATTGCACCGCCGCCTCTGCGTGGATTGATACGACAAAAAGATACCATAAATATATATTAGGACTAAGCAAAGACACGAACTAATGTTCCGTCATTTTTGACGGATTACAGCTATTACTACCCCCTTTACCCGTTGAGTAGTATATAATACTAAATTTAATAGTACCTACATCACCCAGTAACTTTGATTGGCAATACTAAATTACATAAACATAACATTTTATTAATAGTTGATTTGTGTTAATACACTTAAATTTCAAAAGTATTGGTATCTGTGTATGTTTGTATGTTTTGTCCACAGATAAAAGCTAGTAATTGTGTTCTGAAAAGTTTTTTAGGTAGGTACACATAATAAAGTCAATTATTTAATAATTTCCTAATGATAGGTAAACTCCTTTCCATTTAAGAAAGACAATTGAATAAGTAGGTATGTATAAGCCGTGCGTCCAAGACAAATTGTTTTGTTGTGTTGGTTGTTGGTATTTATACCCGTAAACACCAACACAACGAAACAATGTGCATCATACGCACAGCTTACACGTACTAATTCGACAGTCTTTCTTAAATTGAAAGAGGTCTTATTGAATGAGTATTCTATTTTTTGGATCACAATATATATAATCATAATGGTGTGTCATTGTTTGCGTACCAAATTGTATACATACATATTTAATATAACACGTACATACATCAATGTTTCTAGCGGCTTTAGCTTAAGCATCTCATTAAATATTCCGCGAGAGCACGACCATCTCCGCCAGAACTGTTCTTCAAGATGAAACGAGTGCCACATTATTTCTGATTAAAGTGCGTACATCCTTGAATCGCTCCCGCTCTGTAATTACAGCTCACTGTGATATTTGCTTTAACGTTGATATTTAATTGGATATTTTAATTACGGTATTATTTTAACCTGGGTGACGGTCCTCCATATGTAATTTATATTATGTTACGTTTGTTATCTTTCCGCCTCGGCTTAATAGAATAACTACAAACCAAATACATTAGTTAGATACATTTTTCTCTTTCCAATTGATTTGTCTTATTTATTTAATCAAGGTTGTCCAGCGAAAATATTACGATTTTAAAATTGAAATGAAAACAAACTAGAAAGTTCAATATGTTTATTTTAGTTTTAACACATCTTATGCATGAAGGGTTGTCTCATAGTGAATGTGACATAAAAGGGATTCGCAAATAATTCCAATGTTAATTATAACTCTGAACGGAAATAAATTATTAAATGGCTTTTAAAAGTTGCGACAATTGAACCCGAGTGGCCGGAGTTTCGTTTTATTTAGCGCGTTTGCGAAAAATGGTCGCTAAATCCACAAGTAAAGTATAGAACAAATTCATTCGCTATGAAGCTTCGAGCGCGCACGTGACAGGTCCTCTTTCGGGTAAGACATAGAACCTGAATATGAAACTTGAAACAACATATTGGCAAATTGTATTTTATATGTGAATGTCTTCTAATATGATGTAAATTTATAAGGGATCTTGCGGTGACGATGGTAACGACATCGAGGTATTGGTCCACGTGAGAGTTGGATCGATGGCCCCGGCGATGGGTGAATCTAAGAGTCCGGACGGGATGTACTGAATCCTGACCCAGGGGATGGGCAGCGTTTTGAAACCGGGCTTATCATCCCTCGTCATAGTGCATCAATAAGGTGGAGATCACTGAAGTGGCGTATCAGCTGTCGCGTCCCCGAGGTACTGTTGATGCAGCATGGTAACGGGAGGCCGTGTCAGACCTTCCCTGACATGGGTTCCTATTATCAGGGACTAGTAGAAGTCTTAAACAATTAGATAACGCGTTCGAAAACAAGAAGAGTGTTAAATTCACAAGACGTTTTTGAGATAGAAATTTTTGCACCATGAAGACGAAATGATTAATATTAGATGATAATTTTCTTATAATTTTAATTTTAACTTGACTATTGTATTTTACGCGTTTTTTCCACCGACATGGAGTAGATCTTGGATTGAGCCCAGTAAATCTTAATGAGAAAACGAATCTTTGGCATTACCATGGCGGTGAACATAACGCCTGGGAAAGTTATGGAGTATTTTGGGTATTTTTTGTTAACGAAAAATGTCCTGGGAGAAATTAATGTATAAAATTAGTTCATTAAATTTTCGAGCATTCATATTGTTAATTAAAGTTTTATTATGTGAACTTACCTTATCATTGAACAGATTGATAGTATTGTGTCACATTTTGTGTGTGCCGAAGCCGATTTGATTAAAAGTCACACATTTCTCTGATGATGCTAGTCGGTGATGGCGCTGGGTTTTTCATCATTAGAATGAGAACCCAACGTCACAGGGTATAAATACCCGTTTGCTCGATTGGCGTCTTAGTGCGGGACGGGTATTAATTACGCACTATTAACGTAAAGGTGTCATATTTTGTCGTATAAAACAGATGTCAAATTACTATAGTGCCTACATTAATTGAATCAATCGTGTATTTTATTACAACAAATAATATGCCTAATATCGGCGCCCATGCATTAACCGCTCGGGTTCATGCAGGGATGTGTAAAAAATATTTTTGCCCCCAATTTGTCTTTTTATATACGAAATATTTACGAAAATGTATAAAGTTAAAAAATGCTTAGGTAATGTAGGTAAAAAGGTTTATGTTTAGGGAATCGGAGAACTCCAGTTAAAATGAGATGTCTTTTGTGTTCACTTTTAAGTATTTTCGACTATAACTATTGTTTTTAAGGATATAGAAATCATGCAAAAAAGCCCAATTATACCTACAAGAAAATTGATTCAGCAGTTTTCAGATATGGCGAATTCACGATAGAATTTTTTCGTGAAACCATGGTTTCAGCAGCCAGTAGAAATCTGTGGATTTAACTATATAAACATCCCGAATTCACAGTCAATACTTAGATGACTTAAAAGTTAACGTTCGCCTTAAAAGCATAATTTTTAGTACAAAATAACACTTTTAAGGCGTACATGACCTTTAAATCATCTAAGTATTGACTTTGAATTCGGACCTAAGTGACGTCTACTTCTTGAAATACACTGCTTTAACCGAACACTTATGTAGGCAAATACGCAAGGAAAAAATTTTACGTCGGATGCTTTTTTGTATGACTTGTATTGTTCGAGGATTATTACTGTGCGCTTTAAACTTCAGGTATCGACTGAAGTGGCCAGGATAGGTCTCCGTATTTGCTTATTTATTTTCTTGAAAATTGCCCTCAGTTTCTTTATCGAGACCCTAAACAGTGTGTGGATTTGCCCAGTGTAGTTGAAACTGCGTTACATTATTGTATTCGGGAAATATTTGTAATTGAGGTGCCAAAAACGCATGCACCATACGGCAATAAACCTCAGATGTGACAGTTTGTCTCTGGTTAAAAAAATAAGGTCCGATTAATTCTTGTGCAGAAATTGCTCACAAAACTGTCATTTTTGGATAATGTAAACGTTTTTAATAGCGTTCCTAGAATTTTCGTGGCTCCAATAACGCATATTCTGTTTATTTATGTTGCCATTAATATGGAAATGGGTGTCATCACTGAACAATATATTTCCAAGCGTCCTTTGGGTCCGAAAACGTTCCAACATTGTTCTAGCGTGTCTCTCATAAAACATAATCTCCGTCATTCAGATTTTCCACGATTTGCAGTTTTTAAAGACAAAGCTTACAATTTTTATTTTAAATTATATGTATATGTACAGTTGAATTTTTAATGTTTGTGGTAGCTGTAATCTTTTTTATAGATTTTCTTGGATTCCTTAGTATTACCAATTTACCGGTTATAGTTGTGTGGCCTTGCTAGTCTACCACTTATCTTATTTAAGTAGATTCATGTGAGAGAAATGATTCATCAAAAGTTATAGGAGAATTATAATATCATTCTTACTTACATTTATCTCAATATTTATTCACTGCTATCGTTATTACTATTAGATTATTCCTAATTACATTTATTAAAATTTCAGTTATAATTATAAGTGATAAGGACGTTGTTCACTTGACCGGTGCGGGCTACGGAATGGCGTGGTTTCTTCAGCGGTGGCTTCGGCAGCGGGCTGTCGTTCCCGGTGTTGCTATGACGTGGCGTCCGCCATTGATTTCTTGTCGCACCTAAGCCACATGTTCTGGCATTGCTGCTGATGCTAATTATCTTGGAACAGCTGTGTTACTCATTGCTCCTGTCTGAATCTCTACCCACGATCAGATTAGTTTTTTATTCGACTCTTCACTTAATCGTCAAATATTGAAACGCATACGAAAAGCATCACGTGCGCAAACTAATGATTTGCCGTAATCGAGATATTGCTCAACCACGAACGCACGGTACGCTCCCGAACAATGGTTCATGTCTACTGACAAATCCTCAACAAACGCCACCCTTCCCACAACCCTCGCCACGTTAGTATTCGAATAACAAAAATTCAATCTTGAAAAAGTTACACTAAAAATATCCACTATAATAAAACTTTATTCCAAAATTGCTAAATTTGTTTTCATTAAATAGCACGTGTATTAGCTGTAACGAAGGCATTCCAGATTTAATAAAAATGGATAGATTTATCAAATTTAAGCATGTTTTTTTAATATCAAATGTTCTAAAAAACATAACTTCAAAATAAAATGTTTTCTATAGAAAAAAAATCGAATATGTTTACAATGTTCACATTAAAGAGCTGTAAAAATACGAGTATTTAATTATTTTTTAAATTTGTCAAAAAATCAGCCTTAATTTGTTTCCCAACTACCTGTAAATGTATATATTTCGTTTTTCCCCCATCACGAATACTTTGCCCATGTATGTACCTGTCTGTCGCACGATAAGATCGATCGCTTTTCGGAGTATGACAGATATTTTTTCGTTATTTTATAACGTAATCACATTTGCAAAATATATCATACATATCAAATAAATAAGAAATGACAAATATCGTATACATCTTGGCCAAATGCCTCTTATGGAGGTGAATAAATAATAGCAGACATAATGCTAAAATAAAAAGTATATTTTTTGTACTGGCGACACGCGATGTGAACGATGAAATAAGTAAATGATGTGTTAAGCGAAGGAAATGCATATCTTGCAAAGGTTTCCTGTGCTTGGAGATAATTTTTTCATTTTTCATAGTAATGTAGCTCCGTTTTTCTCTACAAGGCGGGGATCCTTCTTTGTCCTCGTCTGGCTTTGTGATTTTATTTACTTTTGTAGGGACATTAAAACTGATGTGGATATTTTTCTTTCAGTTAAATACAGTAAATCTTTGCACCGTTTTCTAGTTGAGAGGAATATCTCCGGAGTCTATTTTTCACTGTCAAATGAATTATGCAAAGAGTAACATACTTCTAAGGAGTGTATTTTCTTGTAATGTATTCAACTATTTAATTGTTTTTTATGCCTCATTTTCAATTTACAAAACATATATTCATTTTCAAATAGATTATAATAACCTTATAACCTTTTAAACTTTATTTATTTGCATTTTTTCCTTGTAAGTTGTACTGCAAATTACATAATATACTTACTTACTTACCATCACGCCGTTTCCCCGTGGGGGTAGGCAGAGAGGATAGAGCGCCACACTCTTCTGTTTTACATAATATAACAAATATAAATAGATTATAACCCTATAACCTCTATTTTTTTTTTATATTTGAATTTTTTCCTTGTAAGTTGTACTGTAAATTACATCATATAACATATACAAATAGATTATAACCTTATTACCTTTTAATTTTTTTTAATCATTTGCATTTTTTCCATGAAAGTTGTACTGCAAATTACATAATGTTATAAATTTTTATTTTTAATTTATGCACTCTGTTTAGATTCGAATTATCATACATTTTATCCGTATTCTCAAATTGTTATTCCTAATCTAGGTGTTTTGAAATCCATTTACATATTATTTTTTACATTTAACTTTTAAACTTATTAAATCTTATATTGAGATTATGGATAAATTAAAAATGAATAATATTAAATAATATATTTATAAAATAAAATAACTAAAATTATGGATAAATCTACGTCTTTTAAATCTGAGAGACAAATTGTTTATCTAAACAGTATTAAATTCTCTTAATAAGTCGTACTTCGACTCTCAAATTAAGATACTTTTTGGCTTCGATTTCAATGTCGATTTTCTAGGTCCTCTTTTTTTGTAAATTTTATTACCCGGCAGAATATAAGATTATTATGAAAGTAATTATTAGACTTTTCAAACCCAATTTCCTGTGTATAATTTAAATCTTCATTATTTTTTTGGTTTGTACAGGCGTACATTATTAGTCGTTATTATTCCGTTCAAATATCGCTTTAACTTTTAGTATAAGAAATAAAATTATCTTTTTACAATATTGTTTACATAATTTCTTATGGTATTAGAAATTTAATTTTTTATTTATTTCGCAAATGGTACTTATTGAACGTATGGTTTAAGCACAAATAAGAATGCGGAAGCTTTCCGGAAACTATTAGATACATTTTGTGTCATCCATCCCCGATACTAAGAGGTATTTTTTAATTTTCTATACAGTATTAATTGTATTATATTTATATTAGGTTTTCTTGTCCACAAACGCATAGTAATAGAATAATTATTGTATATGTTTACAAACCACAAAACATAGATTTTCGGTACCTACACATGAGGCGAACAAAAGTAATAATAATTTAATTTAACACATATTCACTTGGTTTTAACCACTATATTTTTAGTAACACTAACCGGTACGTAACCACTGTTCCTATTATAAATGAATAACCATAGATAATTAGCCGATTACAATAGTATAAAAATTATAATTATTTAAAACCAACCAGTTTTTATTAAAAAATATATATATAAGAGACGAGTATCGAAATTATCGGCTTTATTTTTTGTATGCATAATATTTTTGAAAAATTACGTTATCCTCTATCTCTTAGATTTTATATTTCGTCATTTTTCTGCAAAAATTTGCTCTGCACAATTTCACGATGTAAAATGTTAATGAAAGACACCGAGGATGCACTTTTCAAAATATTATCTCACAAAGGGGATGCCGTACTGTACACTTTAATGACTACAGCTTCGCGGATGAGATATTAAAGATATACAATTTGGTTACCTAGCACAGCTGTACCATTAAACAGCAATTTTTCAGTGTTTTATATAATATCATTTTATTAATTTTAAAAATATCATTTTATCAATATTTTCACGAGAGTCTAAAAAAACAATGGTAACTGCGCATTATCGAAGTCTCTCGAACAGTTCGGTCTCATAACATGAATCTAGAATCAACTACGCTTTTCTCGAAAGAACTATGAAATACTTGAAATATGAAGAATTAGTCGAACTACTCGTTGCTTCGAAAATTATCGAGAAGAATCGAGAAACCGACATTTTTGTATAAAAGCGAGCAAGCGCTCGCGGCGAGTTAGTTATTTCTGACAGCGGGCTTACGCCACAGAAAAGCGAAGATTTTGACCAAAGACGAAAAACAAGCGACAGATATCCAGTGCGAGTGAGTACCGCGCGAAATTGAGCGGTAGGACTTGCCATTAGACAAAACGTGCAGCGATGATTCTGTTCTATTATCTTTCTCTTCGTATTAAAAAACATTTATTATTAAGTAAAAAATCAACCTTATATTTTACTTAATTCTTAATGATAATACTTTGTTTATTGAATCATTCTTACTCATATTATTTAACTTCAACTATACAATTTTGGTAAATTACATACTTTTACTGAATCTGCTACAAAATTACAATGCGATTATTTTGGGAGTCTGCTTCACTGGCTTCCACGCCCTTAAATAATTCGCTTCACTGTAACATACGCATAATAATCTCAAACATCTTCGTACCCACTACATTTTCTTCTGTATTTCTTTACGTTACATATTCTATGCATCTTTTTGTCTTGCTATTTTGTACGTTATTTCGTCTATGCCCTAATTTTCATGACATTTTTAAAATTGTAAGTATTTTTTTTCATTCTTAAATAAATATATTTCTTTATTTAAGAATTTTTAAAGGTAGGTACAAAAACGTGCCGCAAAATAAGCAGTATCTATTATTACAAATTTGCAAAGTTTCTTCAACTTTTTAACCCAAAAAACAAACAACTCGAAAATCCTCAAAAAAATATCTTAACTTGTGCTAACTTTATGTACCGCCTGTTTGGAAAATAATTCTTATTTGTCTTGTTTTTCCTGTTGTTTTCTTATTTCCAAAGTTTTCACTTGAAACCATTTCTATCTTGTTTTAGAAGATAAAATTTTGGATTGAAAAAACTACCTAACGATTCAACATCTGTAATTTAAACAGTATATACAGGAAGTTAAAATCACCTAATCTAATTGACATTTACCTAAGCTAAATAGCGGGAGTGCCAGTGACCCAAATGTAAATATTACATTACGAGTACTACGTCTATTCAATTCGCAATTTTACCTGCTTTTTATGTGGGAAATATTAGGAAATTTAAAAAAAAATTCGTGGGTCAACATTGCACGTTATATCCCTACTGTATTTTTACTATCGTTGAGTGGGTGAAGGAAGAGGAGTAACTTTGTTTTGCGCCAACTTTAAAGACTAACGATTTATAAAAGATTTGGTCCAGACACGGTGATATCTAGAGAATAGTATGGGATGGTTTCTTTCTCAGGCTTAAAATAATGCAGGTAAGTCACGTGCAGTCAGTACATTGAAGTTCGCTAAATGTGAATGTGTATAATCTATATATATATATATATATATTTTTTTTTTTTATATTGAAATTTCTTTATTGAAAACAAAAATATTTTTTATTTTCAATAAAATGTATAGTGAGTTCTGAAGAGTGACTACGTAAAGTTTATTTAAAATCGGTAATGGATGACCTTGTAAACATCTCAGGTCAGTATCCAAAGTCCGATATTTAAAATGGCAGGTAAAAAAATTAGTTTTCCTTATGAAATATTCCCAATAGAGTAATGAAATTTAATCGACAGAAATTGAGTATCTACCGTTCATTTGGGAAATATTCTTTCCTTTCACACACACAATATTTGTTTTATTCCGAAATTTTTGTAATATATACCTTTTTGTAATACATTTTTCATATTTACCTTTTTGTAATGTATTTTTCAAAGTTCCTCGAGTAAGGTGATCGAACGTTGAAAATACAATTTACATTACTGATAACCCCCCCTTCCCTCCCCCCTACCAATAACCGAAGTTTACTGCACCACAATTCAATTTTCATACCTTATGCTTATTGTACAATAATTAATACATGTATTTCTAGTTCAATTTCCAAGAGGTCACGGCGCTTTATAAACAGATCAACGGAAAGACAGACCTGTACATATGAAATATTTATTCAAATTATTTATTTTTGACTTAAAAACTTTTGGAAATAACATTCGAACCCAATTAACATAATTTAATTCCCGATCCCCCAATAATAAAATGTATTGAATGTCCATTCGTAACTTCTCTCTCTCATTTCACTTTCAAAATTATTATGATTCCAAAATTGTTATTAAATAAAATTAATACATTTTCTTTATACTTTTTTTATGAAATACTCTGAATTAGATTTTTTTTTAATATTTAAAAAAAAAGGTTTCAGTTTAAGGAAAATTAAATGTAATATTTGCATCCATTACTATATCGCGTATGTGATTGGTATTAATCATTCATCGAAATATATAATTCTCTCTGTAACAATGTCTGTCACTAATGCTACCAGGTGGCACAAATAATGATGAGGTATATAAAATGAGGTATAAAAAAGTGTATTACCAAATGACTCAAAGAATAATGAGGCATAAGAATCAAAAAAGCATAGTGTCCACCAATAACATTATCGACGATACGCTATTCTAGATAGCGCTTTTCTCACAGGTTAAGTAAATTTATAACAAAAGTAGTTTAATAATAAATTTATAATAAAAGTTCGTAAGTTTTGACAGACTTGACTTGTGTAATACTAATTTCTGCCAGCGGTAATTTATAAAGTCATGTATTATTTTTCGTTTTGTTTCATTATTGATTGATTTGAATAAGCGACATAAAAATTCTTTTAATAGCTTCATATATCCATTTAATGTGAACTCCTTACTTTCTAGATTTTTGTTAGACCATATAAGATTTTGAACGCAAAGAAGCAAAATATGAATCCACTCTCTATAATATGCAGACCAAGACAACATCAGAATATTAAATAACTACTGTAATACAAACAAATGTATTAATTCTCTTTATTTTATACACACAATATCTTACCACTAACATACTGGTGATATTTTTAATAACTGGTATATTATTCCACATCATACTTCAACTCGTTAAAACCAAACGATAACTGGGTTCCATAAAATCTGTCATATTAATGCATAAACCGTAAGATAACTGTTAAAGACAGATTGTAACCAGAAAATTTCTATCAAAATCTTTTTTACCGGAACATTTATTTTATTGTATTTTTTAAAATATATTTCTCTCCTTCAATCATACGCATAAATCCCATTTACTAAATTGCTCGTCAGAATTTTTTTTGGTGATTTGCCCTTCAATCCAATATCTATTTATCTTTCACCTAACAATTTGTTTTTCGATATTATTTGTTTTCGTATAATCCATTTTAATCCGCGGTGGTTTCAAATATTGATCACCAATATACATATGTACAGTATATTGATAATTGGAAATAGTAATTAATTTGTTCATATAAATTTGTGGGTCGTAAAGCTTATACCTAATAACCTTTTCTACCATTAATAAAACATTGCCTGTCCGTCCAATATGCACAGCTCTAATTAATGTCAAATTAATTGTATATATTGATAATTTACAATGTTATTATTACGTTCGTATTTTGGAAATGTGGTTTTGATTATTTCCGGTTCGAAATCTCGGCGGTTGTTCCCGTGGGGATGACGTAGGAGCTCAGTCAAAACAAAATATCAAAACCAGCTGAGTAATTGAAAGGCTTAAAGTACCGGAAGTGTACGTTAAAATTATTTTAATCTAAGTGACTGAATTCCTATTATAGCGGTTCTTGTATGAATGCGGCTCTTATATAATTTAATTTATTTTGTCTATAAATAATAAACTTACATAATATGATTGAATTATTTCCGAAATTAACATTGGTTTGATCAGTGGCATTATGTCAAAAATAAATTTAATGACTTATCTGTTATATACAAGAGAGGAATCTAAAAAATAATATTTTTATGCGTAATTAATTTGAGCTATTAAATAAGCAAAAATATTATTCATTTTCAAAAACAAAATGCGTATCTTCTTTATATGACATTAACCTCTACTCAAAAAATCATCACGTGGGTAAGAGCCACTGGTGTTAATGTTACATGTGATTAATGTTACAGTTGATTCCATCACCGCCACCTGTCATCACAGGAAGTTCTCTGGTCTTCTATACTAAGTTCTCGCATCTTACACAATATTATCGCAGATCTTCTTCAGGATCTTCTCCATCGTCGCATCTGATATTGCTCCATGTGTGGATATCTGAGAGGCATTATTTTTACATGTCCAAACCAGCGTAGCCGGGCGATCTTCAGTATCGCCATGATATCTGGTGCGTCATGCAAGTCTTGCAGTTAATAATTCTACCTGATTCTCCGTTGTCCAGTTTCCTGTATAGCTCTCCGGGATGCCTTCCTCTCCCAGATATTTAGCATATTTTCTTATTCCAGGGTTAATACGAATATTTCTCAACCGTATAATACAATTGGTCATCGGAGAATAGTTTCATAAATGTTTAATGTTTTGTTTATGTTAAAAAACTTGGTTTAACTATGTTTGTAATACATAAAAGTAAATAAGTAATGAATTATTCACAATATTTTTATTAGTATGTATGTTCCAAAAACATTATCATAGGGGTAATCGTTAATTGAGATATTATAGGTAGGTACCTTACAGAATGAAAAGGATTAAAAAATTTTAAATAATTTTCCGGCGTATTTACAGTACATGTTAAAAATTCGGATTACTATCATACTCGCACATTAAAAAGAACATCTATATATACTATTTCATGGGATAATGACAAATTTTTATGGCGATAATATTATTGTATTAAATATGTAAAATAAATTACGTATACAACTTTCGAAAATTAGATAGATGTTACATTGTGTAAAGTGTACAGTGATCAGTCAAGCCAGCCAATATAGGTCCTAAGCCCTGAGGACACTCAATAAAGACTTTCATACATGCTTCCCCATATAAATGCTTATATTCTCAAACTTTCAAATTTATGGTTTGTTTTTAATTCACAATTACCCTTCACTGGCGGCAAGGCCGCGCAGACTTTGAATTCACCCACCTACATAATTTCCAGCTTCATTAGCGTCTTCCAGCGGTGTCCCTGTCTATTTTCTGAGGTAAGTACCGATTCTTGTAATATTTTTGTTCAGATTCACAGCGTAGTTCTCGGCGTTTGCAATAACCATTTTGAAATCTCTAGGATAAACATTTGATCACGTGAAACCATTTTTCTCCACGTCCACCCTTATGTTGCTCTGTCACGCACTGAAATTCAAATAAAATAATATTGTACAATGGTTGGACCGTGTCAGGGATTAACAGTGAAAAATGAAATGGAAAGGCTTTCGTGCGTACTTCTGTACCTTTTATTTCATATTTATTTTTATTTTACGTTATTAATTTTAAAAAAATCATTCAATCACAAAAAAACAAACATTTAACCGATTCCTCAGTATAGTTGTGCTAACCAAAATGGCGTGGGTGTATAATATTGAAAAACATGTATAGTAACTGATTAGCCTGGAGCAATATTTGTTTAGACCATTAATTTTTACATCATCCAATATTTGTAATCCTTCAAAACATATTTTCTTAAAATATATTTTTGACCACATTCATGTATTTTCTTCAGTTATGTAATTCTTCTTTTTATTTATTGTGTTATTCTTTTTTATCTTTTTAACCAGCGGCTCCAAAACTTTTTAGGTTCACAGCACCCTTGTTGCAACATTCTGTTCGCCCTCGTGGTATATTAAGACACATTTATAATGCAGTCAAAGTATTTATGCTTGCATAATTAAATACTCTAGTAAAAAACATAATGTATTTTTAATAATAGTTTCTTCAAGTAAGTTCCTCTCCTAGCACAAGATTTAGTCTCTTTGGAGAGGTACAGCAAATAAAATTTATTTATTTACTATAGATATAATAGACTAGAAAAAACAAATGTTATAAACTGTTTTTAATATTACAAAACACAAAAAAACGTCATTTTGTAATAAAATGCGACTTTTGTAGAAAGATATAATAATTTTCAATTTATTTTGATATTTTATTACTTTGATATTTTCATAATTGTTTCAAAATTTATAAGCTATTAATGTTTTTTACATGAGTAAAGCGCAATTGAGCCAGCCATGGAACCAGACCTAGTACAAAAAAATATTTGTTAGATCGCGTCTATATATGTATATATATATACATATATATGGGCGGTCTCTGGTGCAACAGGATTTTTCTCTCAATTCTCTTCTATTCTGTTCGGTACTTCTCTGTATCCATTTTATTGTAATCATGAAATGTATGTACTAAGATATACCTATAAAAAATAAAAAATAAAAATAAAAATATATTTAAAATAATTTATAATTTATAAAATTAACTTGTCGATATTATTTCCTTGGAAGTATTTTTCAAACCAGTTTATAAGATTATTGTCTTTTGAAACACATTTTAACTCGCAAGGGAAATTAGCTTCAACCAAGATAATCTTTGCAACCATCATTATTCTTTTTCTTTTCTTTAGTTATTCTTTTATAATTTATATAAAAATAAAAATAAATTCTCAAGTAATTAAAGAAATAATAAATTAGGTAACCTAACTAAATTAGGTAACCTAACTAAATTAGGTAACCTTGCTTAATTAGGTAACCTAAGTATATAAGCTTATCTAAGTAAATTAACCTAAGTACCTCTGTAAGCGTTTCGGACTCATAAATTACCTACAAACTTCGGAAACTATAGCTTTAATCAAAAAAATTATATTATTTTTTATTCTCTTTGTTAATAATATTAACGCTTGACAAATCAATTATTGTATGCTTATTTTTGACAATAGGAGCAAATAAATTTAAAAAAAAATTATACTAATTCGTTCACTTTAAAATATTTTCAATTTTTTTCATTCACATTCTTTTCGTGCGTTTTATTACATGTGTAAAAATAAATAAATTGCACTTTTTGACTGGATGGAGTAAAATGATGGCTGCCTAACTAATTTTACATTTTTACAACATAGAATGAATAAATTATTCACATTTAGTGTAATGAATACGTTTTTTTTAAAGTATGAATCTGTTAAAAAGATTTTTTGATTTTTCTCAAAAAAAAATAAAAACTAAAAATCTGCTAATGGCACTATCCGTAAATTATTCATCCTGATGTTCTTCTTTGTTCCTCATTATAATCTTACGCCTGTTAGTTTTATCCATAATTAACAATTACCTTCCCAAGTCTCACTTGCAACGTACAGTTCAATATACTACATTTAATTTATGAATCATTTAAAAACTCTGTTGCATTTCTCAAACTGATTTGTCTTTTGTTACTAATTTTTGCTGCAAAAATCTTTTTTTTGTGCCATTACTATCTGACTTCGAACAATATTTAAATTCTTTTTACATACATTTTATACAACCTTATATTTTTTTTTTGATAAGTGTTGAAAATAATCATTCTATGTAAGAGAGAAAAAAAAAAAAGCTGTGACGAATCAATTCATTATAATTTATAATATAATATGTATATATATATATATATATATATATATATATATATATATATATATTAGAATGAAAGTATTATTTTTTCCTGTTGTTAAATTCGGATTAAACGATATTGCAATAACGTCTTATCGTATATATAACGTGACTATTAAATATTAATTTAAAACCGCCATACCTGAAATATGAAAATAAAATGAATAATTATGAAAATTACGTTGCGTGCTGATAAAAGTCGGGTTGACCTAGAAATTCCAGACGGAATAATTTTTATCATATTTCGTTTTCACGCCGCTTGACGAGTTTTTTATGCTTTTAAATTAAGATTATGCAGTAGTAAACAGAAAAGAAAAATTTACTAAAATTATTATTATCATTCATTTAAAATGGTTAGTGGCTTGTCACCCGTCACGTAAATAGTTGAAACACGGGTATTACAGAGAAGATTTTCAGGATTTACACCCTTCTTGTTTTATTACTTCGCAACTTTTACACAAATTAATTTAAAAGGATTTCTAGTAGTACTGTAACAAACCGTTTCAAATGACTCCGATGTATTTACGGCTAGAGTAAATTTTATGTTATCGTAAACCATCGAAAATCGTTAAAATGCGAACTGACTAGTAAATACGCATAAAAGTAAATATCAAATACACTTACTTAAGAAATATCGGCTTTTAACTGCAATTTTCAGACAAAGTCTACAAAATAAACAATTGCAATTTATTACAATCACATTTACAATTTGCATTAAAAACAATTAAGTACTTACGTCATTTACATTGCTGTATTTGAAACCCAACCAATCCTTACATAATCTATTCAATCTAATCTCTTTTTATTATTTTCGAACGTTAAATTCAGATATTTACTGTATGTGTGTTACGTACGACACGCGTGTTAATGGTATTCTATAAATAATAATATAAATTCTATAAAAAATAAACTATAAATTCAATCTAATCTCTTTTTATTATTTTCGAACGTTAAATTCAGATATTTACTGTATGTGTGTTACGTACGACACGCGTGTTAATGGTACCACCAATGGAGGACGGCTTCGGAATACTTGCCCTGACAAGGTAAACCAAATACTGGACGAAGGTCCTATTAAAAATCTCAAAAACGCGGTGTTGGCGTGTCGGGATAGAAGAATGCCGCGCTCCATCCTGTGCGCCCACCTCCGCGGGGAAAAAAAACGAGTAATCAAGAACTTCAGCAATAATGTTTTAAATAAATTTTCAAATAATTACAAAAACAAAAGACTATTCATTTTGATATTTTGACATGTATATAACACCCTGACGATGGAAAGGTATTTCCGAAACAAGTAGGTGTAATTAATCAAATAATATAAGTAGATTTATACAAATAATACAATTTTTTTTTTAAATGTGTAATAGGTTAAGTAAGGAAATTGGAATATTTATTATTATTGCTCACGTGAGTCGAACATCTTTACTTATTTTATTATACTTTTAACTTGTGTATCATTTTCTTCTGCTATTTTCTAATGTTTGTGTTAAAAAAATGATATTAATGATGATTATTTAGTTTCATCAGTTGTTTTATGTTTTTAAATATTAATTTTTATTTTTTTGATGCCATGCTTGTATGTTAAATTAATTGATTCATTTAAATTAATTTGTACTGTTAAAATTACACTCTTTGATACAAGATGATGATATTGTGATTGAACTGGAACTTTATTATTGTAGTTTTTAGGAAAAAATATTAATTATTGCTTAACTAAGCAACATCTTTTCCATTGCAACATCAAACTCACAACATAATGTGAACATTTAAAAATGTTTATTTTTCTACCTACTTTAGTATGTCTAAATCAATAAATAAATATATTGTGAGATTAGTAACAAGGGGTATTTCCGATGCGAGAGCGCTATGAAAAACAGTTTAAACTGTAGATCTCTGATTGAGACAGTGCGCGTGCGTGCACACTGGGCGGGATTTTTGTCGTCTGTCATCAAAATCGGTTTTATTAAATCTTTCATCACTGTAGTGTCGAAATGTACAATATTTTATAGGGTGTCACAGATTTTTTTGACAATCCACTGATTCAATAGTATTTCTTAACAGGAAAAGTAATTTTCTTAAGCCTAGAATAATATAGTTTTTGAGGGAAGATATGGATTTTGCCGTAACTATTAAAGAATAATACCGCTAGACATTGTTGACAATAAATTTGTTTTATACTTGATATATAAAATGCAACATGATATATAAAAAGGTGGGTAAATGGTGTGTCCGGAATACCTACTGTTTCTTGGATTGCGGATAGGGTAAGCCGTTTTCGACACTATAGTTTCAAAACATTGAATATAAACGATTTCGATGACCCACATCAAAAATCGCGCGCACTGGCTTAAACTAGATTCACACTATAATCCAACCGACCCTTAGTCAATCCGCATTGTGAAGGTTTTCGGCGGATCGCGGTAACTCGGTTCGGAACTTTCGTCACCGCGTCGAGCGTTGACGAGGCGCACCGCATGCCCGCTCTGTGTCGGCCGTTCAGCAGCCTCTGATTGGCGGAGAGAAGTGGATTGATGGCGAATGTAAATGCAAATCTGGCGGCTCCATTCGGTTCGGTCCTCTGCTGGATCCATCCAATTACCATCCGGGGGATTGATAAATTAATCATGCCCGCCGATCACGGCACCTACCTGGGAAACTTCGCCGTTTATAAACCAGGTGCCGCATTCGAGCTCCGAGTAAATGGATTGTTTGCCCGGAGCGCATAGTCAGATTGTCTCCTTTTAAACGACGTGTTTTTTGTGTCAATAAATTACGTAGCATATACGTAGAACGGTGTTGGTGTGCTTTTAAATGTTACGATTCGAGTAGCTTACTAATGTAATGCTCATGGCGCTCTGGTGGTTTAATACCCATTCCAGGATATCAGCAAGTTAGTCCTAATTTCATAGCACAAGCTCTTTTGAAAAATAGCAAGAATATTGATGCTATACGTATTCCGTGTTCGCGTACCTATTTAAAAAAATGTGAAACATATCGCAAAAATTTAATAGTAAAACTGATACAAATCCACATCACACAAGAGAAAGAGGTACTCTTATCTCAGGAAAAAGTCGTCATCTCAAAAATCTATGAAGTACGGTGCAATCTTCCATTAGATTCCAGAGGAAATTTAAAATAAACAAATATCTCAAATAAATCTTCAAAAATATGTAATGTTGTGTAAGTTTTAGACACGTTGACAAAATTCCTTATATTTATATTAGATCATATATTTATATTTATCTATGGATTTACAGAATAAAAATTGACTCATGAAACAGCCATAATAGTTAAATAATTGCTCCTCATTTTCATATATTGCTCCACTATTTTATACTTAAGAAACGAAAAAGACATTTTATATCTGAGAGAGACTTAACTGCAAATTTAATGAGCACGTGAGAGCGATGAAATAAAATAACAATATGTTAACGGATTTAAATTGGCACACAGTAAAACACTGACTTAATCTTAACAGGATGATTTTAGTATTTAAATGCCAAAATAACTCAGAAATATAATTATGTATGTCAGACATTTTTGGACTTGATAAGAGAAATGCAAACGAAACATGAATTCCAAATAGACAGAAAAGAAATACACAAAACTGTTTTTATTACAAAGAACTAAAAGAATACAATAATTTATCAGAGGAAGTAAAAAGTAAAGAAATATTAATATTTTTAAGAGTAATGCAGATGTCACGCCACAGAATAAAATAGAATTATTATATAAAATTTTGCATTAATGAATGATAAAATTGACTTGTGATACAACGTATGTAAATGAGCTTTGGTGATTTTCTGAAGTATTGTGTATTTTAATCGGTAAAGCAATTTATCGACGATGGAAATCTCAGGTTTAATTCTCGGTGGTGAACTAAACTTTTCAAATACATCATTTTTTTAGAGATGGAATAATCGATTAAGAATGTTCTTAGGTTTTCACGGCCACTCAGAATCTTCACGTTTGTGTTTACTGAGGTATTATGCCGTGTTGTTACGACCTTTCGGGCCGACGTTTCGGATCCCATTGCAGGGTCCATCATCAGGGCTGATGTGTTGTCTTGAATGTTGGTGTTGTGGTTAAGTATCGGCTTGCAATACCGTGCCGAAGTCATGATGTGTTGTATTGTGTTGTATGTATGATTCATCTGTTGTCTGATCACTATCTCTGCGGAGTCTGCGACGAGAATGACTTTGAAGCGCCGGATACCAAGATGTTTTTAATTTGAGACCATCATCTCTATTAATGTTTATCGGATGCTTGTAGATTTCTAGTGCTTCCTTGATAAGACGCGCATGGTGACTCTTAGGCTATCCAAGGATTTTCGGTTCGAATGCAAAATGATGGCCGGTATCCAGAAAATGCTCAGCCAGTGCTGATTTTTCTGGATGACCGAGTTTGCATGCCCGTTTGTGCTCGTTGACCCTTTTGGAATTGGTACGCGCCGTTTGCCCCACGTATACTTTATCGCAGTCTTGACAATCGAGTCTATACACACCGTCTGTTTCTAAGCGATCTCGATCCTTCGCTGATCTCAACATATCCTTAATTTTGAAGTTGGTACCAAAAACGGTTCTCCGGTGATTGCTAACTTTTTTATGGAGAAATTTGAAGAAACAGCACTGGACACAGCATCCTTTACTTCGAAGGTCTGGTGGAGATACGTCGATGACGTGTTTGCAATCTGGCCGCATGGTGAAGACAAACTAGGTGATTTTTTGGAATACCTTAATTCACTACATAAGAACCTGAAGTTCACCATGGAGATAGAGAAAGACAACGTGCTGCCTTTTCTTGATGTTGAAATAAAAAAGAAAGCCGATGGGAGTTTCGGACACAGAGTTTATAGGAAGCCTACACATACAAACCGTTATCTACATGCGAACTCCGTTATCTACAAAAAAGAGGTCTCATCAACACTTTGGCCACGAGGGCCAAAAGGATATGCCAAGATGAATATCTACAGGAGGAAATGATAACACTCAGCGACGCACTGGAAGGCAATGGTTACCAGAAGCGACAGATACAACGCGTCATAAGTACGAGGTCTATTCGCCCTGAAAAACATACAGAACCTGAGTACAAAGGCATCGCCTTTCTGCCTTTTGTCCAAAGCGTTACAGACAGAATTACCAGAGCTCTCAAGAAAAGAGACATTAAGACAGTTTTTGGTACCAACTTCAAAAATAAGGATATGTTGAGATCAGCGAAGGATCGAGATCGCTTAGAAATAGACGGTGTGTATAGACTCGATTGTCAAGACTGCGATAAAGTATACGTGGGGCAAACGGCGCGTACCATTTCCAAAAGGGTCAACGAGCACAAACGGGCATGCAAACTCGGTCATCCAGAAAAATCAGCACTGGCTGAGCATTTTCTGGATACCGGCCATCATTTTGCATTCGAACCGAAAATCCTTGGAAAGCCTAAGAGTCACCATGCGCGTCTTATCAAGGAAGCACTAGAAATCTACAAGCATCCGATAAACATTAATAGAGATGATGGTCTCAAATTAAAAACATCTTGGTATCCGGCGCTTCAAAGTCATTCTCGTCGCAGACTCCGCAGAGATAATGATCAGACAACAGATGAATCATACATACAACACAATACAACACATCATGACTTCGGCACGGTATTGCAAGCCGATACTTAACCACAACACCAACATTCAAGACAACACATCAGCCCTGATGATGGACCCTGCAATGGGATCCGAAACGTCGGCCCGAAAGGTCGTAACAACACGGCATAATACCCCAGTAAACACAAACGTGAAGGAATAATCGATGTAAAGATATAAAAAGAACAATCTGGATTTTTCATATATAGTCACGTACAATGTCGACTATATAGATTAACAATTATCATTACTGACCTGTCTCTAGATTTTATTTTTTCGGCTTTTTTCATTATAACTTTCTTATTACGTTTCCTTAATAATTCAATAACAAATAAGGCCATCTCGGCAACGGAAGCTCATGAAAGCAAAAAGGAAACGAGTGTTTTTCATTTTAAACTCCATATTTACGATCATGATGCTTTTCTGTTCTGTCCATGCGGGAACATAATAATGGTTTTATGTTGGACTACACGGGAGTCTATCGTATGTTGTAGATTGAATTCTCCTTGCGCGAGGTGCAAAGTTAATTTCTATCGCCATTGTTGCCACCATGGGGCGCGAGGGTGCGAACAACCCCCCTCCGCCTGGGGCCGCCGAGGGTGTGAACACAACACCCTCCAGCAGCTTGAGTGCTGTCTGGCTCAGCCCACGGTTTAACTCCGTTGATCTCGCCGAAGCAACACGATGACTTTGTTTAGTATAATACCGATTTGGCACGTACAAATGGTTACGTGGAATCGCTAAATTGCAGCTTTCACTTTCTTTGATCTGTACTTAAACTCGATTATGACAAGTCCGTAAAGGAGTATTTGAATTAATAAATTTAGTAAAGTTGATTTAATCTACGAATGTTTATGATTTTATCAAATATTTTTTGATAAAGGATTTTATCAAAAATTCTTTCTTTTTATCTGTGAAAAGACATATAAAAAACTTTACATTTTTAAGCGAAGAAAACATTAATTTATCAGTTATAAAAATTGAACAGAGTAGGTTGATAGTTGGACAATGTCTTGTATTTCTTACGACTCACAGATGTAAAATACTTACTAGAAAGTAAACTACACAAAATAGACTTTATCTTGTAAAAGACGTATTATGTAGAATGAACTATCAAAATTATTACATGTTTCTGTCGGAATTAATTTTATAAATTTAATATTTAACAATTTTGATGGTTTTATATTATTCACCTTTATAGAATATACGTTTACGAGTACAAATTAATTAATGAAATTTCGAAAATCTTTGTCTTTGTACATTTACAGTACCCGCATATTTACTGTAATTCACCAAACACTTCTCACCGTAGCTCCTCACGTACACGTACAGAGCTGGCTGTTAATTAAGATTAACTTCATGCAAATATTTCACCTGTTCTGCATTTAGTAACGGCGATATTTGAAGCACGTAGTCCTTTTACCACGCTTTAGTACATGTTCACTAAACATCTTATACATTATTGTGTTTGATGTCGATTTTAAAAGAACATTATATACTCAAATTGTACAAACTGAAAATATCCGACCTTGCAGTACTACAAAAGTTATTCTATCTATAGAGTCGCTTTCTTTTCCGACATAGATTTGCATGTTGAACCCCGAACAGTAATTCCGGAGTTCTTTAGAATAAGTCAGCATCCTAATTATGTTGGTTATTACTTTTATTGATTGTACAGCGTTTGATATTGGAAAAATCGGTCAAAAATCAATGTTAGAGTAAAAGAGCATTTGAGATGTCTAAATAATCATGTTTTTCTGAATTTGCAAATCATTTATTAGATAGTGATCACGGTTTTGATAAAAATTTGGGATTCAGAATATTTTGAATATGTATGGCGTATCCTAGTGTAATGCAAGTATTCGGATGAATTTCATTACACAATAAAGTATATTGCTCTCAAAATTCCGTAAAAATCAATGTAGATTTTCTCATTAGCGACATCTGTGGGGATTTAGGGGAATGAAAATGGCTTTGTACAGGCCGCATGGAAAGGCGCTTACAACTCATATGTGAAAGCTTTCCACGCAATTTGAACATATATACAACTTCCAAAAAATGAATAAGCATGGTATATTCTATCATGGGTGGAAATGGCGAATGTTACAATTGTGTAAAGTGATCACTTAAGCCAACCATAAAGATAGGTCATAAGTCCTATGTACACCCAAATGACTTCTATACCTACTTTCCCAAAATAAATACAGCTTCGTCTCTGTGAGATATCTATAATATACATTAAAAATTTGGGACTTTCTGTTTTACACATAAATAATTTTGGTCTGAAATTGAATAATTTAGAATCATTAGAAATTAATAAAGCATGTAAAAGTAAACAAATTATTATTAGTAATCAATTAAATTTAACTACTAGCCCAATTCTAAAAAAAATCCAATAATTGTGAGTAATCAAGAACTTTAGCAATAATATTTATGAATAATTTAGAAAAACAAAAGACATTATTCATGTTGATATGAAGGTGTAATTAATAAAAAATAAAAGTAGATACATACAAATAATACAATCAATATTTAATGTTGGTCATTTTTCTGCCATCACAATAATGTGTCGTATATATAATCTGTATTGTGCTGACCCTGACACCGATGCTGATATTCTTGCAGAACTCGAATACAATTTAAAAGTCACTCCTACACAGCATTAATTTTCTTGACAATAACCTGAACCCCTAAAACTCATATTTTCAATTCTTTATTTACATATTATTCGTACATGATTGCATTGCATTCATGCATACTCATATTATATGCGTGTTGCTAGAGCAGGCCAAAGGGGATAGCGGACTTAGCGCAAAATAAGTCATTTATTGTTTTTTTTATATATTTCTTACCCATTACCATAGCGTCTCATTAAAAATAATATTTAATATATATCAATAAAAATTTGATGAATACTTTTAGAAAACTTTTAGTTTGCATCGTTTACTGAGGCTATACTGCCAGTTTTTATCGTATTGCTTGCTTGGATATAAACAGAGCTTAAAATATAATACCTTTAATTATGTCCATTAAATAAGATATATAAGATTTATGTATTTTATAGTAATTTTTATCTTAAAAATATTTTAATTTATATACATACGTAATTATCTTGTATGCATATTCTATCTACATACACACATATATGTTATGTTGGGACCTTAGCTTTAAGTCACAAGACTTATGTGGATTTAGAATGCTGGGGATAACACACTTACAGCCATTTTGAAGGATTCTGATTGACTAGCGAGAAGTCGCATGCACGAACTGACTTGAGTGGAAAGCTATGGATGAAAGGCTCTGGTATTTGAAAGCACTGTGAGTACCCCCTCACCTGCATACCTTGCACCCGGTATCTCGCATTTTGTACGTGGAAAATTCACATTTTGAAATTCAGGTCATCGACGAAATTCTGCAATGCGAAAATACTTTTTTTTGTTATGTGGACTTCTTGTTTATTTATAAAAGTTCATGTAAATTTATAGATTTGACATTTTCACATTTACTGTTCCGATTAGTATAATTAATCAATGACCACAAACTAGTGTCATTGATTTTAGAAATTATAGATATAACGAGTATAAAGATATAAAATTAATTATTACATTTTACATGTACGTACACAAAATCATAGTTAAAAATTCGTTTTGATATTTTATATTAACTGAAATTAATTTTTATTTATTTCAATACTTTGTTTTTTCACGAGATATATTTGTAATGCTGTGTATTTTTTTCAAGACCTCTTTCTTCAACGTTAGGTTAGATAGTTATTTATGGTAAATATCTACATTTCTAATCGCCAGGGGCCGGATAAAGTTTTACATTTATGAAGTCTTATACTTGAAATTAGATGCAATGTTAAAAATTAGTTTGCTTCGGTGACTGTGTGTTAAACCTTACAAAAACAATATTTGACGGTAATATCCCCGCATTGGGCAATATTATTTTAGGCTAAGATATTTTTTTTCAAAATTCTATTTATTTGTGCACAGACATGAATTATTTATTCGTATAAATATTAAAACCGCGCTTTTTTAAGCAGCCTGTTTCCTCGTTTAACGAAAGGAACGCCTTAACGGAATGTGTTGGAATATGATGTTTGTAACGAGTATTTTTTCTGAATTTATGTTTTTTTGGATTTCGACGGCTTTCAAACTGTTCATTATCAATCCTTTGTGAAGAACCGAGTGAAGTAGTTTAATCTTTTTAGTTAAATATTAATTGAAACTAATTTCAGAATTATTAAAATACAGACGTGCCGAAGTAATATTTATAAAAATATAATTATGTTTTATGACGTCCCAGGACAACAAGAAGCTTTCGGTTTAAATCTGTCGACGGGATCTTCTCTATTAAAATATATCAACCTTTCTCAACGGCCATGTTAACCCTCTCCCCCATTTTACCCTTTAAACGCGAGTTCTTGGCGAATCCTACCCTCATATTATATGAAGTATTCTAATAAAAACTTCATCTTTATTAGTTCCCTGCTTTTGAAAGTCTTGCCCTCGAAGTATTCCCTTTTTGTACTCTTCTACCTTCTAAATAAATTTTTGAAATCTTTTCTTTCGAATAAATATGATAGGTAGGTATGTAATGAATGTTTGTGGAAAGCCCGGCGATTTTAAATGTCATTTTTATTTTAGAAGACGACCGAACAATGACCTTGCAAAAATTTTATTACATGTGTTTTCATAATATTGGTACCTAATTAATTTTATTTTGTAGTATATACCTGTATTTATAAGTTTACTTATTGTGTATTAAATTGTACATTATTTTTATTAAGTATTGATTATTTTATACGGACCAGGTATTGAACACTCAACCTGGTAACGCAGAAATCAACTCGCTATTATGATCCTCATAGTCCAGTGGATGAATATAGCTTCTTTAGCTGGGGATTTCTAGTTCAATTTCCGTCGAGGTCACAATAAATATTTGCCTTGCTCAATCCTGTGTATTTTTGTGATTCTGTTTTTCGTTGCAGTAATTGGATCTCATGTCCTGTTTTGTCATTAAATGAATTAATAATATGTATTATGAATTTTTGAAAATTATCTAAAAAAGTTCTGGTTTATTTCATCATTAATCTTTATAGTCAATTACATACAAACATGTAAATCATACAAATAGTAAATTTACTGTTTTATGAGAACCATTTATTCCGAACAATTGTGTATTATTTTTCGCCATTTTTATTGTAGCTTATTACTTCGTGTGTGAAAATTGGTTCCTCGTTATAAAACGAAACTGCGCTTAAACGGAGCCTTTATATTCATGGTGCACTTTAGCTAAAAGGCTTTAATCGCCTGTTCCGCCCTACCTCCTAGAGTTAATTTCCGATTTCGAAGCCTTTCGAGACTATCGACTCCATTTAAAAGGATTAAACGTCACATAAAATCTCAAAATCCTTCGTGTCATTTGAAGAGGGTTTCTAATGGCCGAAATTTTAGTTTTTTTTAGATCTTTTCTCATGTTTTACTCCAGAAAAATCCTGAAAACATTACAAAATTGTAAGGCTATTTGATTTCTCAAAAACTTTTAAATGGTCCTTGCCTAAACCTGTTTGCACCTATTTTTCTTAGTAAACTTTTCAAATTATCAATTCTATAATCCACGTTTCAAAAAATTACATAGTTTGCCATCTGTATCTTTATTCAGCGGACTTTTGTTTCAACTTTCACATATCATTACAGTAATTGCAGGTTCTCCTATTTACTTAACGAATATTATTCATTACTACATGTGCATTTCCTCTTGTCTTTCCATTATTCAAAAAAAAATGCTTACCCACATTTATTTTAAACTCATAAACTATGTTATATTCAGAAACAATTTTTTTTAACCAGTTTTTCAGTTTAATTTCGCTTATTCTAATACTGGTTTTTTTTTCTAGCCTGATTGCCCTTTCTTCCTTTATTTCACCTATCCTTTTTTTATTATTGTGAATCAATTTATTTTATTTCATAAACCTGAGAGCTTGTAAAAACATCTCCGTCAATTTTATATTTATTTGTAGTAAGATTTTGATTGTATTGTTAGTTTCTCTACGACATAAAAAAAGTTAAAATAAAAATGTGTATTTGAGCTCCAGAGGAGAACGTTAATAAAGATATTGTAGTTTATTCATTTATTGAAATAAATAAAAAATATATATAAAATAAAATCTAAAAACACAATGTATATATATGTAAATCTTGTTGCGTATTTTATATGTTACGATCAAATTATAAAAGAATAAAACCTAACATTGTGGTAAATTTGGGATTTTAGCATTCTGAGCATGAAAATAATAATAAAAATCATTCAAATTTAAATAAATTACTGTTATGAGTACTTGAACCAGTCAACTTATAAACAACCATGAATAATGAATGTGATCTCAGAACCATTTAAATAATATTCTTTCCATCTTATAGATTTACTTGTTAACTCTGACACTATCTCAGGAGGATTGTTACAACTAATATGTGAAACGTGGCGTATAATTTAAATATATACAACATCCAAAAATTAGTAGACATGGTATTATTCTATCATGGGTGGAAATGGCGAACGTTACATTGTATAAAGTGATCACTTAAGCCAGCCGTCTGATATGTCGTAAGCCCTATATATACCCAAAAGATTTCTGTCCCTACCTTCCTATTAAAAATACAGTTTCGTATCTGTGAGACATCTATAATATATATTGATTGATAAATCAAAGTTTTATACGGGAAGTTAGTTGATGAGTTCAAAAGGTGGTTCTAGTTTTATACCAAAGTGATTATGCACGCTGGGTAATATAAATACTAAAAAGTAGAAAATCATATTACTTTAAAAAAATCTTTAAAACGTCGATTTTATTATATTTAAATGTACTAAAAAGTAAAAAATTAAATTTTCGGATCACTCTCTAAATAAAAAGTTGGGCTCTTTCCCTTCATCAACAATAGTCCTGTTATCTATATCAATATCATAAGCGCCCCACTTTGTATTTGGAGAATAGGGCAAAAAAAATTTGGTAGTAGGTAAATGTATTTCTTACTTTTTAGTAATTTTCTTCTTGTTTATCCTTTTCCCGTTTCCTTCTGGAATTATTTTGTGTCCAAAAGACTCAGGAAAACACGTTCTCATAGCGACTTGCGACCCGAACGAGACTCAAGTCGTTGGGAAGAGTCGGTATAGAAGTGAACGACTTGAACGGCGGCCATTATATGAAGAAAAAAATATGGCGGCAGATTACGAAAAGTGACGCTGAAGATAGTGACACAAGATATCAAATACGACAACTATTACGAAACTTATAAACAAACTTATAAACATTTGTACTCAATACTCCATCACGCCGTGCGTACCGATTAAAAGAATTAATAAGCCGCCGAAGAAGTGAAAGAACTCTCTTTCCTTTATGGGTCAATGAGAGTGAAATATTGGTGTCCAGCTCAAGGATATCCAGGTAAGCCAGATCCTCTTTAAATTCTTTTCTAACATTATTCATATCCTGTCGGGTTGCTCTAAACCAAAATCTTATGATTACAGTACATTCAGGGATACGACATACGACTCCCTACCAAAAAGCATGGTTTAAAAATATTTTTTTCATGTAAAACAATTTTCTACTTTTTATTTAAAGATCGTTCGCTGCTTTTGGAACGGTTAACCGAACTCTAACTATTTATAATTTCAACGTTAATACCCTTTTAAGACCCTTTTCCCGTGATCCAACCGAGCTGAAACATGGCAAGTAGACTCGTGGCGACGATCAAGAAGATCTGTCAAATTTTCGTTAAAAAAAATTAATAATTATAGTATAATTACTAATTTTTAGAAATTTTATTGGTTTTTTCAAATTGGGATCATTAGAAAAGTTTGATTACGGCGCCGGCGGCCCGATAACGTCGCGGAATATTTTCTAAATTTGAATTACTCCGTCGGTATGCATAATAGGTACTTCACTACGAATGTCGAAAATCTAAATTGACTGACAAATGTTTTTAGAATTTAATCTTCAAAGCATGAAGTGTCATATCAAAGCATTTGACATTTTAGGAATATATTTAATTACTGTAAGTTTAGTGTTATGTTATATGTTTTAATTCGTCTTTCATTGTTGATATATTTTACAAAGAAAGGGAGTATAATAAAAACTTGGTTTTTATGGTTTACTTTTTTTATTGTTTATTCATTTTTTAATCTTGTAGCGGTAGACGCTGACTTAAATTATTTTGAAGTTATAATACGTGCGGTAACCCGCATGTGATGAAATATTCGGCAGCGTTGAATCTATCTAACTTGTCTCCGCATCAAGTATCTCTTTTCTCTTTCGCTTGTAAACTTTTCATCCGAGTAATACGATCTGAAAGTTTTAATTTCCACAAAGACATATATGATTATCACTCCCCCATTTGTCAAAGGAAAGTATTATCTTTTAAATAAAAATAAAAGTAGCCACGATATTTTATACCTTTGGGAGAAAAAGTTACTATACTTAATGTTATTTGGTTTTTATACATTTTCTCGTAAATATCTTATAAAAGAAACGAGAAAAGTCTTCCAGTTTCGGTGTGCAATTGGTCTCAGGGGTACAATTCGATAAATTGCTTTAATCGTAAAAGTTATATTAAATATAAAATATACGAACGAATAAGTACAGCCCATTTTTTTGCATAATTTGAATAGATTTATTTATTTTTTTACTGTATTTTTCATCATCCTAAGTCTTCAAGGGTTTTTTAGTTGGTCAAATATATTGTAACGGGTCCTGGCTTTGAGAGGCAAACAAAAACACTGGAAATTAATAAAAAGATTTGTTAATTAGTGATTAATTAATTATTAAAGTCACTCATCACTAATTAACTTAGCGCTATTCTTTAAATCACACAATTTCGTAATCTTATTATCGCTGGGGACACTTTATTTTACACTCGCTAGAACATTCCATCCAATACTCGCTTTTAAAATTTGTTTTTATTTATTTCGCTACTAAGGTAAGAACTCCGTTGATTATCTCGCTCCATGTTTGTCGTTCTGAAATTCCACGACTGGGTACACCGCCGTAATCCCGCTCGTACTGGCGCGTACTTCTCACCGATCGAAATGTTAATACAACAACTCTCGCCGCGGCTTTGTCTCCTAGATTATTCTAGTATTTAGGAGAAGGTTTCCCGGTGCTTCTAGACTGTTCCAGGCGTCTCCCGAAGGTTCGTACGATGTAGATAATACGAGTGTGGTAGAGGGTGAAGAATTTATTTATTTAAGAAGAATTAATTAAATGATTTCCCAAGTACTAAGAATATTAAGAATCGCTTGTATGTTTTGCTAATTTTTTAAAAATCAAATTAATTATACTATTTTGGAAATAGTATGCACATGTTTCAGCGCAAAATAACAGAGAGATACTATATTTTTCTATTCATATTATATATATTTTAAAAATGTACTTGTATATTCATACACGTTCATCATTTCTCTAATACTTAATTGATATACAATTTCTTTCTCTTGTATGTTTTTCTTCTTTCTGCTCTCTCACAAAAACTCCCATCACTTCACGCGCGAGGGCGGTACGAACATTAAAAACGAATTAACTTTCTATCCTTTCTTCCCTCTTGAGATCGAATATGTGTTTTCCAAGCTTATCATTTTTTGTCCGTCTTAAGCCGCTCCAAAGGGTCACTTTATCAATCGCTCACAAAAGAAATAATTTTCATTGAAAGTATCATCAGTTGTTTTTCAGAAAATGTTCAGCATGCCGAGGGGAAAATGTCGACGAGCATATTTTTTGATCATTTTTATTCTTCCAACGCGCCGTCCGACCTTGTGAGATTTTTATTTTATTTTATTTTCAAAAAAAGCGACTACAATACGCGATGTAATGGAAATAAATGGTTCAAAAATGGCCCTTGCAAACAAAGCATGCACTGTTTACTGTTAATTATTAAAAATATTACCCTAGGGATGGTAATAATTATTTTTATAATGCTCTTGAATATTTCGAGAGATGTTTTTTCGAAAGTGCTGTTTTTTGTTTTACATTATTAAGTATGTAAGTACATAATTAATGTGTTACATTTCCAACGGATAGATGGAACACATTTATATATTCATAAGACCTGTTTTGTGGAAAAAAAAATTATAATTATTATTACACATTGATAAATGTCAAATGACGATAATTTTTTTATCTGCTCTCGTTGTGTGATAATATTGTAACAAAATGGTAAAAGAGATGACGCACAGAATCCTTCGTAATATGTCAATGACGACAGTAGAAATCTTTTGGACCTACCACTATATTCTGGAACACACTACCACACTCTGGAATTAGATACAACATTCGACAAATGTCTAGAATAGTCAGGAAGCGACGAGAATAAACTACAAACATTTGGAGTATCCCGAAAGCCAACATGTTTTTCTGTAAAAGTGAAGCCAAGTCGCGGCCATAGTTTAGTTGAGTCGTATTTTGATACGTTCGCAAACGAGCTGTCAAAATACGAACGTTCGATGCGAAGTGAGTCGTGGGAATGACCACGAGTGTCTAATCGCGAAATAATAAGCAATAGATTTTGAGCGAAATATTCTGTTTACGTTTATGTTAATTTATATAGCGCCATTTTTGCATAAGAGACGCTTCAAGGGCGCTTTACAGGTGAGACATCCCGAAAAAATGAGTTTTGAGGCTCTTCTTGAAGTGTTCCTGGTTCTCCGTAGATCGCAGCACTGGAGACAGTTGATTCCACATAGCTGGGCCCGCAAGCTGAAAGCATGTTCCGCAAACTTGGTGGCTCCAGGTCTCCTTGGTACTACCAGCCTGCAGAGTGCCATCGATTTAGCTGAACGCACTGTGAGCCGTCTTCCAGTGATATTGTCTGGGATACACAGGTCGATCAAATATTGTGGTGCCTTTCTTTGAAGACTTTTGTACACCATCAGAGAGAGTTTGAAATTTATCCGCTCTGGCAGGCGAAGTTTGCGCTTGGAAAATCAAGCAAATATTGGGCGAGTACTTACGTGTAGTGGTGAAAGAAATAAATGAGATAAACACTACGTGCGAGAATTGAATGCTCTACGATGTATAAAGTATTAACCAGCGATAATAAAGTATTCTTATATATGTGATATATTACAAAATAGTGTGATTTAAAAAATGTCGTCAAGTTTTATTCGTGTCAAGGGACTTTGTACATTGAATAATTAATTTATCATTAATAAAGCGCTTATTAATTTTAAAGCTTTTCATTTGCCACCCGTAGCTACGACTTGTAACAATATAACATATGTACTTACTTAAGTTTAAACATTATTTACTTGCGATTCTTCTTAACACATAAAATTTTTGTTATGAGTGAGACTCTTTTCTCTATCAAAATTCTAAGTGATGATTTATTTCGAATGATGTTGAGACTTGAGTGCACATAGTTATATACTACGTAGTATACCTGTATGAACGTATGTATTACTCAACAATTGAATATATCTTTAAATTTTGATATTTTTCACAATTTTCAATCTATTTTTAGACGCGTTAATACATGAGCAATTTATGAGAAAATATATTATATTTTATAAATAAAATTTAATTCTTCACATATAAACCTTGGCACCGTAGGGGCACAGCGAACTATGTTATCCTTACATATCTCAATTACCCTTTAAAGGGAAAAGGACGAGGCACAGAAATTAAAAACAAGATTTACTATCAAAAAAAACCGGGACCTTCAGATATTCAATTTATATTGTTAGGCACATGGCCCCCACCCTCTTCCAAAGCATCAGACCGCCTCAAGATCTCCCGTCCTTACACACCTTCGCAAAGATCCTTTAATTTCTATAATTCTTCTCAAGGTCATCGTTCCGAACAACACGATGACCCCGCACGTGCAAACCCGCAAGCGTCCCTCATACTCTCGCACGCTCAGAGTCAGCCTAACAAAACCCCAGACGCCCAGCCACAACGACCAACCCAGGTTAAAATATTTCACCTTCGCTATGGCCCGAGACCATCTGCTCCGTGCAATGTTTAAACGCCCTTGGAATTCTCTTTGACCTGGACCTTTCTGTCTCACGGTTACTCACCGTGAGAAAGTTCTTACAAACAAAAGGTTTTTCTTGCCATTTCTCTAGCGTTATTGTCTTCATTCTGATGTCCAACTACTGGCGTTGTCTGTATGATAGTGTGGCCAAGATAGTTCACTTTCAGTAGACTCGTTTCGTGCACCTCGTATTCAGCAGGTAGCACCCCCGATAGCAACTGGAGAGCCTCATACGACACAGGAGCGATACCCTCTTTATTAAAATACTGAAGTAATTAAAATACTTCCCTCATGATTCAACGGTCAGAATTTTTTTTTATGTAATATAAGACCATAGACCCACCATAGTACACAATCCAGATAAACAATGAATTCACAGAAAAAATTTAAGTAAAAATTAAGATAACCTTGGTTAACAGAATAAAAAAGTGCACAATTATATAGCACATTGGACATACAATAACTAGATATAGGATATACATTACTCACAATAGAATATACGATTATTGGCAAAACCAGACAGTGAAAGTATTCTGAAGATTAAAAAAATATACATCAAAAAATATTGAGAACTCTTCCAGTTGTCATGGAAAGCGCTGTCGTTTTTATCTGCCATTCCATCTTCATTTTTAATGTCTTTCTTTTCTTGCTTTTCAATATATTTTGTATTTTTTTGCTTCTACTTTCGAACTTGTTTGGTTGAGCTTAAGTACATGAATCCTTGAGTGTTTTTATCATTTTAATGTTTGCGTTCTTGCTTTGACAATAATAATAAAATCATATAACCGAAAATTCCAAGTAATTGTTATGATTACAACTAAATAATCCAAGTAACTTGTATATAAGACGAATTAACACTCTTTGTATTGTAATCACACCACTACACGGGTGCTTGTTTTCAAAAAAATTATATCACCACCACACTCTCTACAAAACTACGCTCTTAGCAATACCGGATAAAATAGTGGTAAACTTTTTTGATTTCTATAACCTTCGGGATCAATCGAAAAATGTTTTTATATTTTTATTATACCTCATTCTATTATTATTTATAATTTTTTTTATATTTTTTTAACGAACTAATGAAATCAATAATACAACTGTTTGAAACTAAAATAAATTGTGCTTTAGACCTGATTTACTAAGAGCACTATCAATCGACAATATTTACAGACACATTTATACTTTCTAGATATTTCATTTCTTAATAAGAACCTGTATGATCTTTTTATTCTGTTTCAAACAACCGTGCATCGGGGAAAGTTGCATATCAGTCACGAAGTAGTAGTTCTACGGATATAGACATAACGCGGCCATTTTATGTTTTTTACTTTAAATTTAAAATAAAATTATAATTTTGTAGGGGAGAGTGGGGTAATCAGAGCCGACATGTTATGAAAGTCATCCTGTTCTAGGCACTTTTAGTACTAGGATTGCGCCGAAAAATCGAACGGCTTCGGCTAATCGGAGCTCGTCAGCAGTCGACCGCGAGCGGCTTTCTATATTCTTTCAATATTTCTCCGTCTTCATCAAGATGAGTAGGTACCTAAAAGTATAATATCTGTTTTTTGCATTATACCCATTGCCAGTCATGTTAGATATGGTTTTTGGGTTCGGAAATACTTATCGATAGGTTTTATTAAATTATTTTTTTAAATATTTGAAATATCGCAGTATGAATGTACGAATGCACATACAATGGATAATTTTCATCCAATTTATTTTTGTATCGGGCTCTCATTACCCCTTATGGTAATATTTGGCTCTTATTCCATCGGAAAATCAGACCTTAAGATACTTTTTATGCTTTAAATAAAATTTTCCATTAAAATTGTTTTTTTCTTAACTACATATATGTAGATATTTTCATAGATAATTAAAGAAAATAATATGAAAGTCATAAAGACTATTTAAAAATCATATTTCCCTTAGTGGGCTCCGATTTCCCCAATTTCCCCTACGTCTCTTAATATAAATTAAAAATAAGTTTAATTTATAAAATAAAAGTAAGAATTACCTCCTTGTAAAAAAATCTACCAATTTTTACAAACTTTTCCCGTTCGTGATCATCATCATCACATCGTTCTATGAATTATGTACCCAGACATTATTTCGAATTAACATATGTGCACATACTCGTATGTGAAGAATGTTCTAAAGATTTAATTTATAAAGGGGATAAAAATAAATTATTTCTTTCTACGTGCCGTGTTTGCGATTGGAGTCCGGACGTGGTCGGGTCCCGACCCGGTAAGACTCAATGAATGGTTCAGAAAGAGACATAAAACCTTTGCTTTACCGCGTTTATCGCAAAAAACATATTTTTGCATTTTGTTCATTAATTTAATAATTCTTTCTAATTTTCCGTACTGTAAATATTTCACGAGCAAAGAATTTCAATTTCGTTATACCAAAGCACCGCATGCATTCGAAAATTCTACCTGTAAAAAGATAAAGTTCATGAGCGGCAAATTTTACACAGGAGCACCGCAAGCGACCGGACCATGGCTGAAACTTTTGTTGGTGGCAACATTTTATACGGTGAAGTTACTTTCATACGCTGGTGTATGCTTTTACTAGTTTCACAGGTGGATTCAAATATTAAAAAATTACATTTATAAATACAAAGAAATGTTTCACAAGAGTTGAATAGATTTATCCATTAAATTATTTTGTCAGAAACGTGTATTTTTAAACTATTTTTGAAATTATCTTTTGTGAGCATTATTTAAAACAGCTAAGAAAAAGGTCATCGTCATCATCATTTTCATCCTCTTGTCCTAGAAGGGTTGGAGGCCCAAAGACTTGACAAGGTGTTTCCATATTTCCCTGTCTTTCGCTGCTTCTGCATGATTCAACCACTCACTATAGAAACAAGTTTTCAAACATATTTTTCTGTTGCTTCTTTCAGCTTAATCTAGAGTGACCCACCGGCTGTCTTCCTTCCGGGGTTGCCAAGAGGATTCTTCTTGGTATTCGTTCCTCCGGCTTTCTTAGCACATGTCCTAATAAAAAGATCATTATCATCTTTGTTCTCTTATCTTACGAAGGTGTTGGGCCCAACTACTCGACAAGATGCTACCATCTTTCCCTGCCTAACGCTGCTTCGATACAGTTGACCAATGATTTTTTATATAATTAATATTTTTTGCTATTTGTCTGGGGCGACGAACTGGCTGCCTCCCCTCCAAAGTTTATAATAATGTCACCACAAAGTTCAAGCCTTCATACAGAAGAAAAACTATTTTTCGAATAGTTTATATATACATCTTGGTAATTTACATTCATTCAACTAATAATCGCAAGACATGTCCAAGCTAGAGACTCCATGACGAGGGACTTTCTTAAGTCGAAACTTTTCACTCTGTCCAATAATATTGATCCTGCTATAACTTACTTTGGCAGCCTTGATCTTGATCTCACTCTTTCCGTAAGAATCCTTATTTACTTACTTATTTTTTTTTTTTAATTTACATTTATTTTTTTAGTATACTACAAAAGGTTCACGGAATATACCTATTTATCATAGTTAAAAAGCATATAGTTACCGTTTGGACGTGAGCCTGGAATATATTGTCGGTAGACTGCTTTACTAATTACTCCAAAATAATTTACAAGTCGTCTTTGGTTTACGTCTGATTTTGGTTTATAATAGATATATTATATATATATATATATATATATTATACTGTTTAGTGAGCTATCTTTTTTCCCGTTGGAAGCGACTCACTTTTTAATTACAATATTTCCCAAACACTTTTGAGTGGAACCCGTTAGATGGCGTCTGATTTTCAGTTTTATTAAATAAAAAATATGAACATAAATAAATGTTATCATCTAAAATTTTAAGCCATATTACAAATTAAGTGTGATTTTATTTTAAATTATCGCTTCCTTAAAATAATTCCTTTTTAGAACCTACCTTTGTACCTGACAGATATACTATACCTAATTGAGTTAAAATGGTTTATTTCATCATGTGTTAAAAAATTACAATTATATTATAAAATATACAAAAAATCTATTACAAATACAAAAAAGCAATTAAATTGAACAAATTTCATTTTCTTACTCAGTTTAAATAAACCAAAAATCTGTGTATACGACCAGAAAACCCTGGGGACACATATATAGACATTGCATCATTTGGGACTCCAGATGTCAAAATTCCCACAATATCTTCCCCAATTTTCCACTAAAATTATTATTCCAGTTAATTTGTTTTCCTGACAAGTCAGCCTTTAAAGCATCATACATTCAAAGAAAATATTTGTATTCAGTCTGTAAAGCTTAATGGAGCTCCGTAGTAATTTTTTAAATGACTCAATATTTTTGCCATTCCAAACACGTAATCCAATCAGCAATCAATATTTTAAGTGAATGAAAATCTCACAATTTTTTACCATTTTTTTAATAAAAAAAAGGCTTTGTACAAAAAAATTTTAATAATCATTATTATGTTTCGGGGCCAGTAGTCCCTTCATTAGGATACAACGTATACTAAAAGTTAAAGTTGGAAGTAACTCTATACATTAACATAAACAAAAAATAAATATGTTACTTTAATAACTTATTAAGTACTAATGTGAAAAAATCATCAAAAAGGTTATTATTTCCAAAAGGTATTTGGTTATCCCAATAAAAATAATTTCGTTGCCTATCTGTTCGTAACCTATTTTAAACCGCATTTAAAAGAATGTGCCCAAAAAATATGTGTGTTGTTCCGATGCAAAAAATGAACACAAAAAAAGTTTTTCTAGTAAGTTAGTTACCTTTTTTAAACTAAAAAATATATATTTATTGGGAATATCATATTAAGTCTTGTAATACGGGCTTGGCAGGAAACTTTCCCCCGCTTTCTTCTTACCGGACAAAGCTAGGGAATGGTCTTTTGATTATGGTCGACCTGAAGTTGTCGTTATTGTTATTAAAAATTCAGTTATTGTTATTAAAAAAACTCACCCATAAAAAGTTTTTATTATACTCCCTTTCTCATTTGTATTGTTTTCAATTTGATATTCTATCAACATATTCCTCTTCCTTTAAATTCATGTGGAAAATCTATTCCATGTATATTATTACCCTTAAAACATATAGAATATTGAATACGTAATAATTGGTATAGGGGGGCATAGCGTCGGCGAAACCGTCTGATCGGACGCATGACTCGAGTCAGATGAGTTGAAACATGTTTCTTACCTTCTCCACACGTCGGGCTCCTTTCTCATTTGTATGGTTTCCAATTTGAAAAAAAACGTTAAAATTCGGAATAATTCAAAATTATACTATAATTGAATTTTTTAAATTTTTTTAGATCATTTTTATCGTCACCACAAGTCTGCCTGCAAAGGTTCAGCTCGATTGGATCATGGGAAAAGGGTTAAAAATCGATGCAAAGTTTTTTCGGCAGACAAGCAGACGCCACGAGTTAAAAGAGAGTAAAAATAAAATAATAATACAATAATATTAAAAAGCACTTATGCCTTTGACGAAACGAGATATCAGGTCGGCCATTTATGCTTCTTGTGTAACTCTATACATAATGCTTGATGCCTTAAAATGTTGCTTTGTATTGTGTTTCCTTCGTACCATTAGGAAACCACATATCAATATCAATCAATATCAATCAATCAATGTATATGTATAAAAAGAAACCCGTGTTTCCCTACCCGCCAGGTTTTCTCCATAACCAACCACAACCACCCACCGGTGGTAATGGTGGTGGATAGCCCTTGGTGTCACATCGAAAATATGCGAGTTTGGTGGGGGTGGCTGTGCGTGGGTGACGAAAATGTGCTTTCTAGCACATGGTTTTGTTATGGGAAGGCCGCAAATGCTTCAGATTGTTTCAAAATAGGCGCGCTGTGTCGGTGAGTCTAGAAGGTTCCGGAAAAAACCTGCTCTGGAAAGTTCTGGAAGGAGAAGGTTCTAGAAAATTCGCGAAAGTTCTATAAGGTTTTAAACTGAGTGGCGGAATGTGTCGGTGTGTAGTCCTGTACATTAAATAAATTTCTTGAAAATTCTGGAAGGAGTATGTTCTAGAAAGTTCTATGATGATCCAAACAGTGTACTAAAAATCTACGCGTGCGAAGCCGCGCGGGCACAGCTAGTTACATTATATTTTCATACTCAAACATTCAAGATATAACATAATTCAATTTAATGATCACTTCTACATATTTCATACATCATGCTAGCAGTCTCCAACCTACCTACATACAATGAAGTGCCACATATGTTTAAATACTGAACGCGTGCCACAAATACAAAACGAGTTTTATTTTATTAAGAAAAAAATTTGACTATAATAAACTATAATAATAAAAAAAATTACTAATTCCCTCGAAGTTCAACCTTAGAAGCCAACAAAAAATATTCATGCACATTTACGAATTTTCTTTGAGTTTGACGATTTCTATATCGGTTTAAACACACTTCCTCATTGAAAATGAACATCTATCAGTCTGCCAGGGATTTATTCCATATTTTAGTTATTACATCAAATTATTATGTTTTTCGATTTAAAATTTTTAAATTTATATACCTATATAAATTTCAGATTAATTTATTTTGATTAATTCTAAATTCAAATACTCTAGGCCGAGCTACTGAAAAACTTTGCACGCCAGTGAAAGGGCTGAATTAAAAATATCTCCAGACTGCAAGTTTTTGGTAGCACTTGTAATATATAATAATACAAGTTCTTAGTGGCACAAGCGACATTCAATATACTAACGAGAATCGATTTTTAGTCGAATGAATACTTCCTCATAATTATTCGATACGTTTAACCAACGCGTGGGAACACAGAAAAGTGGAGTTACCAAATCAGTTTTTGAGTATATAAATTAATTTCAAACCGAGTTAATAATTTCTTCGACTGAAACGTCAGTTCTCGATTCTTTGTTATGATGGGTAAGTGGGTCGCTAGGTACTTCATCATTTATTTAGAATGAAAGATAAATTTTGCACTCTGGTAACAGGAGTTTGATCATTTCATGAAGTGAAGATAGAAAATACTCAATTTATATGTATGATTTATTATTGAGGATAAATATTTGCCAAAATGGAAATGAAATATTTATTTACGTGACCTTTATTTTAACAATCCTGAATGTAGAAACATTATTGTCTTGTGTTTTGAACATTATTTTTTCTCGTGCGCCGCCGGATGAATTTGCTTAACATTTTCTTTTTTCATTTCAAGGGTTCAATTCGTACGTAATATAAACAGAATATTCTCGTTCTTATGATTGTATATTTAATCAAGTTTTAACCATGTGATTCACGCTGCTCTATTCATCGTTTTCTCGTATTCGATCTCGCTTTCGACGCGTGCAAGATATTTGGTTTGTAATTAAATTTACACCTCTGATTAAAAGAGCGCACCAGAATTAGAATTTGCTGTAATCAAATTTTACAATTTTTTATCGTGCAAAAACAAAAATAGAAAACATATAAATTATTAAGCATTAATGAGATAAAGCCATGAAACGTGTATTTTATCAATTACTTTGCGTACATTTTTAATATCTTTAAATAATGTCTGTCATATCCCCCGATCTATTTTATATGCATCCCTTTGACTGCCTTATGACTGAAAATCACTATCATTGAACTGCATGCCCCTCATGTACGATTAATAGGGGGTTCATACAGGATGTATCTTCCTCGTTTTCTTTTATTTTCCTTTTTCGGTTTATGCTGCAGCTCCTTCTTGTTGGCATGTTCGGGGTTTACGCCACTCTTTTCAGGTTCTTCTTAAGACTTTCTTTTACTTAAATAATCTTGCTTCTTTTTCGTCAAAAAAGCTGCACAACAATAAATTGTTTGGAAGGCATGCATACATATTTATTTTTATTATAAATAGGTATATTACATTTATTTTAAATGGAAGATTCTCACCACAGAACCACATAGCCTCATATGTATGCAGTGATATTCCCGTTATAATATTATAATAATCGATCTCATATGTAAACTGTTGTTATCAAAAATCGGTAAAAAATCTCGATTCGAAAATTGCCTCGGTACCTCTAATTAATATAAATATTTTCTTGAAGTATTGTTAAGTAGATTCTGCAGGGCTTTATAATAAAAATGCTAATTAATTTATTTTAACTATTTCATCATAAATAATTTTATTGTTATCGGATTTACATTAACACAGAAAATTCTCAGTATGTAGTGAACATAAATTTTAATAAAAGCTCTCACACCGAAAAAGTATTAGACTATTTTTTTTCTATGCAATTGTTTTCTTACCTGTTCTGAAAGATAGATCGTATAAGTAAACGGCTTATGTAAGTTGTCTAATATGTCATTTTGTCATACATTTTCTTGATTCGCTCGTGCCGTTGAAGGCCTTTGATAAATTGCTACACACCGAAGGATCACTCATTTTTCTAAAAACATTCCCTTATTACATGTGCTGGGGAAATCTTTATTCTTGAGATGCCACGTCCTCTCCCTCAAGTATTATGTTGCTTTTATTCGCGTAATATTTTTGATTTCCTCGACAAAGGACAAGAAACTTTCAAAAAAACACCTACAGGATGTGAGACAGAAAGGACGCATGGACAAGGGTTTAAGTCCACCTTTTTTCAGAAATGTCAAAAACATGTAGAAAATTTTTTGATGGTTCGAAACGCTTGCGATTCTGAGTGCCTTGCACCATTTATATATTATATTGATACTTCCTTTCATTTTAGTTAGTACTAGAGATCGTAATTTTAGCAAGAAATGGCATTGCCTGTAAATTGATAAATTATGAAATTAATACCGATTTTCTGGCAATTTTCCGGTTATATCTAGTTGTATTAAAAGGTTTTTGAGTACAGCATAAAGGTATAAAATATCAAATTTAAATCAATTTATTTAAATGAAAGGAGAATATTTCAAAATTTATATTTATTGTAATAAGTTATTTAAATGCGTCACTGTTTACTTTAAGTTGGATCTAATTTTAGTGCAGATTGCTCCATCGGAAGAGTAATATCTGTTGATTTTATACTTTACACTGGGTGGCTGATTTTTTTTTTTCTATTTTTTTGTTAATGGTTTGACAGCCCCGTAAGGAAATTATTTTCTCCGTGATAATTGAACTTGTTGTATATTTGTAAGATCGTAGTTTCTAAATATAATGTAACTGCGTTAAATATTAAAAAATAATGCATTTATTTATCTAACCAGAATATCAGTAATTAGAAATATATTAACAGGTAAACTGGTAACGTGTGCCCCAGTTTGTATGATATGTTTATTATTACAAGAGAATATCTATATACTTGCTTCAATGTTAATCTTTAATGTCCCTTGAGTGCGTCGACATTTGTCTTATTTGCTTGCGATCTACGAGTATGCATATATTATATTAGGTAGTTAATATTCGAGATACCCCACTTCTATTGTGGGTTCTTGATTCCCCACTCAACGACGTTTATCTCCAGTGTATTTCGCCTTTCGCTTGTAATAAATATGTTACGAAATGAGCGTCACCAAGACATTCCTGTGACGATCCCGGGTCCGTAGCACAATGTATGGAAGTATCGCCCGTATTTATCCCGGCATCGCTCGCCATACAAATTTGCAAGGAAATCCGGCCGCTGATAAAGCGGCGGGTATCTAGAGCGGTGAGATAGGTCGGTAAATATGTAAATATTCTATGCGAATCTGCGTCAAAAATAAGGCGAGGTTTGCGTCCAGACCCGGTGATTTATGGTTCAATTCCCGCCGCGGCCGTTAGCATGTATATGTTCCTATTATGCTCCGTACTAACATTTTTGGCCGGAATTTGTGTCTGTATAAAACCCGAATACGGTCCCGTACAAGTATATATATGATTTGTGCCGCTCTACAAATGTGTAATATCTTTCAGTGCCTTTTTATATTTTAGTTTTGATTCCGAGTATTTATTAATTTATTTTATTAATAATTTTAATCAAATTTAAGATATACTTTGTTTATGTAAGTTTATGTAAGTGAGTAGGTACTGGAGTTTATGTATAAACCCAACCGATTTCAAAACAAATCGAAAATACTATTTTTTGCATCAATGTAGGAAAATACTAATGCGTATTATATTTATTATGCTTATTATATTATTATATTTTTGTTTCTTTATTTTTGTATTATATTGATTTTTCTTATTTCTCCATATGCCTCTAAATTCCTTAAATAATTAGTACACTGTCGACTCTATGGTTACTTTGTAGATCTGAAATTTATTTATCTGGGAATCTTTTTCGGATCTAAAACATCTTAATCCTTTGTGAGTTAAAAAAAGGTCGTCCTTTTCGAATACATTCTTTGACTCGATTTTATTTTCAATAATTGGATTGATAGGTTTTAATAAAAATCCATTTAATTGAAGATTTTCTGGTATTCCAGATATTTTTTAAATGCTCAGGTATTTCATTAATTCAAATACATAGGTACTATTAATAAAAAAATATTTACTGACCAGTAAAATTCCTGAACTTACAAAAATTTTCAATCATTCTTATAAAAGTTTTGTAACAGAACATTAAAATACTGGATATAATTTCGACCCTTTCGAGTCAATATTTTATATCACAGTGTTCAAAACTGTCTTTAAAATTAATGTAAATGAAAGTACCTAATGTTATTAGGTAGGTATATAATATTTTATTACTTTAGAAGGTATAAAAATAAGAGTAAAACTCCAAACAATACCACTCAATCAGATGATTTCAAGAGCTAAGAGTTCATTACTTTTTATTACTCCATTAAATCTGTCTTTGAAAAGGTTATAAAACAATAATTGAGTGTTTCAGTCGACAAACTTCGTCCCTTTGATTTGTGATAATGGCGATTGAAGTTTGCACTTCAAAATTACTTTCTTTCAAATCTTTTTTTTTTATGAGTTCATCATTATTTTCAAGGAATTTCAAGGCAATCAACCGTTAGTAAAAGCTCTTGAAGAATGAATATTTTTGTTTTATTATTGTATTCTTACAAAATAAAATCGACGCGAAAGTTATCCAATTAGTACATGGTCCGATAATATTTCTGAAATGTCAGATTCCTTTGAAATACTGGTAATAAACATTTGTAGAATACATCACAGTGCCTAGTATTGAATGAACTACTCGCTGTCACAAGATATCGAAATGACTGTGTGATGAATTTAACCTGCCAACCTATTACAAGAAATAAGAAATAAAATAATAATTATATCGAATATCTCCAAAAGAACTATTTAAGATTAATTTATTACTTGTGTTGTGAGAGTCACGACTGCGCCACTGACGACAGGACGTCGATTCAAAAAAATAATAAATTTTATACGTATTGTAGTCAAGTCCGAATTAAAATTATAAGTATATTATTATCTTTGTATGTGTAAATATAGAATTTCCAACACGTTTTCTGAAATATTAGGGTTGCCACGTGCGTCACAATAGAGGGGGAGTTATAGACTAAAGACGATATCACGAGCCAATAACTTCGACGTTTCTATAGTAATTGAGTGAGAGTATAGTGATTTATTTATTTATAAATTAGGAAAAAAACGACATCATGAGCCATTTAATAGATAATCTAGTATAGAGAGATATCCTGGTAAACTAGGATAAAAGCCATTAGGTAGTATTTGCATTTAGAATGAAACTTGCGATAACTTAATAGGATTTTGATATTAATTAAACATCGATAAGAAACATTACGACCGCATCGCGTTCTTACAAAATAATCCTTTCAGTTCATTCAAAACGGATAATTCTAACCTTTTATCTACGTAAAGATACTTATAGGTTATTATCTATTTTATAATGTGTATTTCGGAACAGTACGATCGAGATCAGTAAGAGTATTTTAGGTTGCGTATCTGAATTAGAACTTATATTAGATGGTTTATTAATTTCGGTTAGATTTAAAAAAAAATTAGTTGGTAGCTTCGGTTCGGTGAGCCAAGGCTCAACCACATTATACACGGTTAGGTCAGGTTCATCACAACTGTTTTGGAAGCCTCTGAACTGAGTACTACAAGTTCCTTGTCTCTGGATAGGGCAGAGAAGGAATGCACTTAACCTCCCGCCAGCTTGCTGCACTAGTCCACCCGGAACCATCTCATCCTTCCCGCGATGTTGGTAACACAGCGATATCTGAGGCTGCTGTTTTATTTTATTACTTTTTTATTTATTTATTTTGGAAATAAAACAGACATGAGTTAACGTATGTTAACTCGTATGTATGAATAAGAGTATATTAACCCGTGTTGTAACATATTTCACATAGAAACAAATTTTAAATTTATAAACAATAAGAAAAACAAATCAAAAATAGGAGACGAGAACGGTAGCAATAGATTGGAAAACGTGAATATAATGAAGTAAAGAAATATTTATAATGAAACAAATATAATGAAGAAATTAAGTAATATCATATTTAAATAAGAGACAATAAAACTACGACGTAATAAATACCCAAGTGAAACTTCATTTATGTCTTGCAACGCAGAGCATTTAATACATGCATTTGGATATTAATTAAATGTAGCGACGCAGAATAATATTCACTTGGATTTTTAGTTCTTATGAAGACACAATACAGATATTTCGGCACATTCCCACTATGGGGGAGCGTAATCCGGAGTTGGTGCGAACAACAGGAATGTTTCTTTTTATTTATTAGTTTGTTTCATGTTTCATTCTCATTGAATATAGTGCTTCTGGTGTACGCTACAAAATGGCGACATGTGTCCATACCAACTGCTAGAAGCTATCGCCACACTACTCGCTATTAGTATTAATACTTGTCTGCCAGAACTTCAGATTCCTTTTTTTTAAATAGAGATGCGAACACAAAATACGTGGCACATCGATATTCTTACTAGCTGAATATGTGCTTGTGCTTGTGCTATGAAAGTAGAACTAACTTGCTGGTCTGGTATAAGCTTCGAACCCGTGACTTTTGGATCAAGAGGCGAGAATCCTAACCACAAGACCAACAAGCTACTCTTTTTTACTTACAACTTACAACAAATTACTTTTGCGGTAAGCATTTGATCACGAGAGTCCTTTATTTTTCGATCCATCCAGAGTGTTTCTATTTCATTAATTTAATAGCAGGTGTAATATTATACCGTAAATAGTAATTGGTAAACTAGTTGTTAAAACACTCACCTAGTGATCCATTGATCGGGGATTTGAGCCTCGTTCCAGAATTACAATTCTATTTTCATGGCCCAATTTTGCTTCATTTGTCTGTTTGTTCGTTTAATAATCAAAATATAAACATTTTCCTGACAAACTAGAGCTCTGAAATATTCAGCATTTATGTATTCTATGACAATACAATTTTTAGTTGTCTCCAATTGTTTAATATATATAGAGATATGATTAATTTTATTATTTGTTATAGAGAAAAGAGAAAAAATATCGAAAAATATGCACTGATTTGAATAAGTATTTTTTCTATGAATTAAAATATTATACTATTGTTGTTTGTGTTTTTATTACAATACGGTATTGCTTTAATTTAATTCATATGCGAATCAAACTTTTAAAAATTTTTCCTCAAAATTCTTTTTTGAATTGCTTGTTTATAAATAAAATTTTCTTGGTGGGAGTAGAGCACAACATTATACATCTTGATCACCAGTATATGTAGATATCCGTAGGATAACCGTATCTTCAATGGCTTGGATTATTATATTTTTTTAGTTGGAAATTAAAATACGCCATAAATTCATTAGTTACGAAACGCCAGCAGAATCGCTTCGAAAAATCTTCAAGCACCACATAACGAATATTTGAAGTTTAAATGTTCCAATCTGCCTTCCTGAGACGCTCGTGGAGGAGCCTCGCGACACAAACCCAATTGTTTGAGTCCTGCCGCGCCATATTCCGCGCAGCGCCGCGAAACAAATTTAATTTCAAATCTAGATCTGAAGACACGTTAACCATTTCTCTTCGGTGCTGTAAACTTATGTAGCGGACATCGCCTCTTATTATACGAAGTATTTACAAAAAACTGACGTTAATTTGTGAATATGTGTATGTACTATAGGGAGCAATGGTGCGGGGAGCGCAGTAGGTACGCAGTACGTAGTGTGCAGGGTGCCGGATTCGGCGGTTTCCCTATCTTAGCGCTATAGTTAAGTTGCGCAATTGGCCTGTCTCGTGTCTTACGCGTCTTTAAGTCGTTTGTCGTTTGTTTTCACCGATGTTTTTTCTTATTTTTAGGACTTTTATGCAATAATTCTATCGTGTATTCACTTATATGCGTATCAACTATTATTTGAATGATTAATACATGTGAAAAATATTCTTATTTATCGTTCACTGCCCTTTCAGGCAGTGAAGGTAATTTTTTTGTCAGCCGGGACTCCGAGAGCAAGAAAAATGAAGCTGAGGAAAGCCAGTCGATCTAAGTTTGAAAAATACACCCTGAGAAGAGCTGATCCCAATAGTCTACCCAGGGACAGTGCAAGGAAAAAGAGATTCGTATTTATCCGACTTAAGAAAAAGTCTACATGTACACTGAGTTTACAACACTGGAACGCTCGTTTCAGTTTTAGCTCCGTACGGGAAAGGTTAATGGGGAATATCGGCCGACGGACGGGAGAGGGAGCCGGGCCGGCTTCCCGCCTAAACGGTCGAGGAGTAAGATTAATTTCCCGCGGCATGACCGAAAAAAGTGGTGCTTGATAAATGGAACCTGCCGTCGAATCGCGTGTTTCGTGCTCCATGTCGCGATTAAATCTGCCGCAGCTGCGCGTCACTCGGCCGCCGCTCCGTCATTATTTTAGAGAATTATTTAATTACACTTCCATCATCATCTTCCGTTGACAACTTTTTTCGAAGTGTTACTTTTTTGGCGACGGCGGCGTAATTTCAATCGGCATTCGAGGCAATCGTAACACGACGTCAAAACGAAAATTATATCACTAAGTTATATATGTTTCGGGGCCAATGTTCTATTCATCAGGATACAATGTTTTCTTAAACTTAAAATATAGACATTAATAAAATAAGAAAATAAATACATGGGAAATTAATAAATAATTAAAAAATTACATACTTAATAAGTATTAGGACGATATTTAAAAAAAAGGGGGTTTATAATTTGATTTATAATGACTAAAATTACTTTTATACAGGAAAAACGTGTAAATTTTTTTAGTTAGAATTAAGGTACATTTGGGATGTTTAATAGCAATAATTATTCCAAATTTTCTAGTAATCTTTTGCAAATGGATCATTCTTTTGACATTTATAAGGGTTTTTGTATAGGAAAAGCGTGTAGAAATTTTGAGTTTGATTCAAGGTACATTTAAAGTGTTAAGTAACAATAATAAATTTTGAATTTTCTAGTCATTTTTGCAAATGGATCGTTCTTCTGATATTAATAAGGGTTCACAAATTTAACATACAAATAATACAATATTGCAGTTGGATAAATTAAATATTATAAATAATCCGGAAATAAAGCATAACTATTTGCAATAAGGATATAAATTATTTTTGCAAATAGATATCTTTTTAATTTCACATCTCCCATATGTTTATTTTTTATTTCGTTAATGTCTGTACTACGATTTTTAATTTTTAATTTTAAATTTTTCGGGACCATTGGCCCCGAAATAAGTTGTCATTTTCAACAAATTAGTGGTATAAACAAAGTATATTTTTGCTAATTATATTAATAATATCATTAATAGTAATTTGGGACACAGCGGACCCACCGTTTAGTGTAATATTAAATTATAATTTAATTAAATTTAATCTAATCTGACAATAATTTGAGGACATCAGCTGGCCGGCCAGACCGTGCGACGTAACGACTCTGGACTTTTCTTTTGAGTTATGTAAAAAGTAAGGTCTGCGCTAGTGCTTCCGAATTGTTTCCGATATTTTTCAGTCGCTTAAGGACAAAATCCGAGCTGGCATTGGTGAAACAGGGCTTTAAATATTCACAAATGTGATAGATATTTTCATATTGAGGCCTCGGGTACGATACAAGCGATGAGTGGTAGAACGTCAGAGCGTGAGGGGTGCCGGCCATGATATAACTAAGCTCAATACTCTGCCGTCAATGCATCCCTTCCTACACTGGTGCATTGACGCTCTACCGCTCGCCACTCTTATAGTACCCGAGGCCTAAGGGTGTCTATATATGAGAGATTCCAATGCGATCAATATATTTAGTTTAGTTAGGTTAGTTTTGGATCATCAATTTTAATATTAATAAAATTATATTAAATTAAAATACCCTACGTAATCAAACATACTAATTTTGTTGTTTGTCTGTATGTCTGTCCGTAACTTCGTGCAACGTCCGTAATTTTATTCGAATTCACGGCTAAAAAAACAAATGAAACAGCCGGAGATGGGGCTTGAACCCTGGGCCAGCAAAACCCGAACTGCCGCGCCGCTTAATGCATGTTTCTACCGCCGCCTCTCCATGAACCATCAAAAATATATTATATAATATACTAGGGCTTAGCAAAGACGTGAATTATTTCATTTTCCGTGATTTTTCACGGGTTGTATTGTTATTTTCACTGGTTATATTATTATTTTAAAAATGTCCTAAGTATTTTATTTTAAAAAGGCCTAAAACTATTTTTTTTAAATGTACCTAAATTCTTTAAAAAACTTGTACGAAATAGTTGACTGGCACCTTTCCTTATTTATTGGCTTACCCCAGTAGACTAATTTTTAAGCTTCAAATTAATGAAGCCTAAAATCAATTTCACATTACGCTGCACGATTCCACTGTGGCGGCATGACGTCACGCCCTTCGGAAATAATCGAGACTGGAGAGCTGCCGTAAACGCTGGCGCAGCACAGTGGAATCTGAGATCTGTTCAATCAGCTGCAAATAGGCTGAACAGTGGCGTGCCAACAGGACGAATTATTGTGCGCATTCTGCGTGACTGCTTTCATGGAATGAAATTAATATTCTCTGGCGGTGCACACGTGACAGTACGCAAACCAAAGGCCTGTTAACCTTTGCCGTGCCGTTAGAGAAGATAACCATGTGCAACTCGGACCACCAAAATAAATGCACATGAACTGTAGGGTATAAAGGCACAGGCAGCAATATCCTAAAAAATAAAAAATAAATTTTGAATGCAGTCATCGAGGATTACTAATTTAAAATGTACTGAATTCTAAATGTTGTCTTCTGGGATACGACTTTTCTGGACGACGTTTCGGATCCCATTGCAGGATCCATCATCAGGGCTGATGTGTTGTTGTGAGTGCCTTGGTTACGGTTAAGTATTGGATTGCAATACCGTGTCGAAAGCAGGGTGAGAACGTTGTCAATCACAAATGTTTTCTTTAATACAGCTTACATCCAACTCATCAATTAAATTAGACTATTCAAAAATAATTATTTTAATTAGAGTTCCGTAAAAAATCCTCAATGTAATCAATTGTTTCAGTATTTTTTTAATATGTGTATTCCGAGAACACCATTACTTGTCCACATAGAGATAATGATTTACTTAAATAAATTATAGAAGTCTCACAGAGACGAAGCCATTAGTTTGAAAATCCACACATTATCAATTTTTTTCAAATTATGGCAATCATACTAAGGACCATAGATGTCTATTCGAATATATGAACAAAACTGCCCTTAACATATGTACAACTCTCACAAATTTGACAATTTGAGAATGTTCTTACTGTGGAATTAGGGAACATTGCATTGTGTAAAGCGATCACTTAAACCAGCTCACACAAGTCACCAGCCCTGAGCCACCTTATAAAGACTTCCATACTGATGTTTGCCATACACATACCTTCGTCTCTGTGAGACTTTTGTCATTTTCTTAATCAATAATTGTTTTAGTCATTTCTAAGTGCAAACGATTGATTAGGATTAGACATGTATCTAGGTATGTATATTTTATTGCAACTTTTTACAGCTTTATTGGGTCCGTAACTGCTGTTACTGCATTTCTTGGGAGGGTAAGCAGAAGTATCCGCGTTGAATTGGCACTGAAAGATTTATTAAAAATTGTTATTTTCTTACTCTTCATAAAAACTTTTCAAAGGCCAAAGCTAGAATGTGCAATTATTTCAATGTTACGGTAAGTAGAAAATTGAAATAGCAATATAAAATTAAACTAGAATTAAATTTAATTACTTACTGTCTGTGTTATATATTTTTTTACGTGGACGTCTCTCTGCTTCTAACTACGGCCAATGGTTCCATCCAATTTCATCTCTTTTCGTGTAAAGATTGTGATAAAATTATATTTTTTAAATTATTTTTTTTATGTAATCAATTATCAATCAATAATGTAATCAATTACGTTTATAAAACAAAATATCTATTTGTTCTCTACAAATTGACACATCTTTAAACCGATCATTATAATTTTTTTTCGTAGTTACTCTTTAGGACTATTCTTTCTCACTCTGACAATGACATAAGTCATCCTTTCTAAATTAAATGCAATGCCGTCTATTCCAAATTATGCGTAGTTACACTTTAGGATCCTATACAAAATATAGGTACCCTAACCACTGACACAAATATTTACTATATAAAATACCATCAAAATGTTAATCAATTACTCTTTACCCTGCGGAAAATTACCTCAATTTCCTGACATCCTTCCGTCTCCCCATCTGGACCAAATGTTGAAATAATCATTATTAGAGATTTAGGACCTGTACAAAACAAAGACTTCATCAATTCATCAATGTAGATTATAGATGTCTCACAGAGACGAAACTGTATTTTTATGGGAAAGTAGTTATAGAAGTCTTTGGGTGTACATAGGGCTTACGACTTATCGTACGGCTGACTTAAGTGATCACTTTACACAATGTAACGTTCGCCCTTTCCACGCACGCCATTCCACCATAGAATAATACCATGTCTAATTTATGGAAGTTGTATATATTTAAATTACACGCCACGTTTCACATATGAGTTGTAACAACTTCAGCCCCGCTGGCACCAGAGCTTTTTCATTCCCCTTAAATGACCACAGATGTCGCTAATGACACATCTATATTGATTTTGGAGTTTTGTTAGCAATATCCTTTATCCAATTACTTAATTTAAACTACAACTAAATCTAAATGCCAAGAGAGACTGTGTACTAACCGCTAATAAATGAAAAAAAAAATATTCAAATGTTCAAATTAGACTTGTGGACCCTTTTGTAATATTTATAAATTTTTCATGCTCTTTATATTTTTTTTCGCTATTTAAAGCTTGTAGTCTGTTAGAAAAGTGCGGACAGACGGATTGCGAGTTTTACGCGCAAACAAACAAGCCATATTTCAGGTTCAATCATTATAAATTAGAGCCTTTCCGATATTTATCGCTTTCATTCTTTTATTTATTGGTTTCACCTGGCGTTTTTCTTATAGCAGGATAATGTAGAACCCCAATTTTATTTCCAGCTCAAACAATTATTGTTGTTTTATGTTATGTTTTTTTTTAATTAATAGTATGGGGTTCTTGGTACGTAAAATGTTTGTTTTTAAAATATTAGCGATAATAGTATTATAATTAAAAATATTTAAAATGACTGTATACATAATTATTTTAAAATAAAAACATTTTTACTATAAAATTGTGTTACTATATATTTTTTACGATATGTTTAATCAAATAAAATGAATAATTTATAAATATATATATAGATAAAAAATGCCACGTTCTTTTGCCCTAGCTGACCACTTTTGCCTCATCTACCTACTTTATTTAATTATTTATTATTTTATTACCCAGAGTATACATTGCATTAACCAAAAGATTCAGAGATTTTTAAAATGTAGTAAATAAAGCACAAAACTGGATAAGATATTATTTTAAAGTTAATTTATGTAAGCAATAGACAATATTAAATGCGATTTAATTGTAAGCTACTGAATATAAAAATTATAAAAACAATGTTTTTGATATGAGTTTTGCGATGCGTTTTGATAATAACACAGAAATCACGGGGGAAAAGGAAACCTACTCTCATGCACGCTTTTTTGTTTTTGAAGCATAACGGGACCATCCTCCATTTGGTTTACCTGGTCCCGCCAGGTCTTCAAAATTTGCCTCACGCTTTCCTCGGCCATACATTACACATGCCCAAGCCATATCATCGAACCATTCTTTATTCTATCTACTATGCAACAGCCAGCATTCCATTCGCTTCTAATTTAGTCTTTCTCCACCTTATCATACACAGATTTACCACACTTACGCCTTCACTTCCATAGATCAGTATTGCCACCAAAACTCTATTGGGATTATAATTGACCATAATTGTATTCAGAGCGCCATTTACTTTGTTCCCCGCAGACATTCTCCTTCTCCTTTCAAATCTTAATATATATATGAATATATATTTTAAAAATTACATATCGAAAAATATTTGCTTTCCTTCAGGATACGAACCATGATTTTTTTATGTAGGGGAACTGCGGTACCACTTCAGCTTCGTTAATATTTTAAGATTACAAAAAAAATACTGGTAAATACATGTCTTCTGTATGTGATCCATCTAAACTTAGGCGAGAAAGTGGTAATGAAACGTGTCGGCAAGCTGTATACGAGGCTTGTCACGATCTACAATAATAGAAAATATGTATTAATTTAACAATTAATAATGATTAAAAAATAAACTACAGAAAACTGTGTAGAAGTCTCACATTTTTTGTAATTTTAAATAGTAAATAAGGCGAAATTTTTAAAGCAGTTCCCCCGCATGAAAATATTTCGATTTCGTATCCCGGAAAACAAATACTTTGTATTGTATACGATATATACAAAATGTTTTAGTATATAAATTTATATTAATAAATTATTTAAAATATCTTTAAAAACACCATGAGTTATGGCACTACCTAATATGCAAATTAGCAGAATATATGTAAAACGAAAACAAGGTAATTAAATTCTTATGGCCAGTTAAAGAAATATTGTCTTCATAATCCTGTACAAAGGAAAACTACCAAATTTAGAATGTACTCAGCATTCACCTATATAAGATACAGCAGAAGATCTATCTAAGGTCATATCTGTCTACACTACGTATTGAAAATAAAGGTAGTCAAATTAAACATTACCTTTTTCCACTTATATTAAATGGATATATTTTTATACATTATTTTTTGAGTATGTTAAAGTTTTAAGAACTCAATCAATTGGATTTTCTTCCCAAAGGGATCATCATTAATTAAGATAGATTAAAGATTAATTAAGATGAATTATAAGTCTAACAGAGACGAAGCTATGAATATGAAAAAGAAATGTGGAAGTCTTTTTAGATGAGATGGCTTAAGTGATCACTCTACGCAATGCAACATTCACCAGTTCCATCGTAAAAACATCAACACATTAGCAAATTTTGAAAGTAAGTAAATTTTGTAAGCCCTGGGCCATCGTATAAAAAGATTTCCACGCAAGTTTCTCATATTCATAGCATCGTCTCTGTGAGACTTTTATAATTTATCTTAACTAATTAATCATCTCTCCGGAGATAAAATCCAGTAACTGTGTTCTTAGAACAAACCTACATATAAAAATATTCTTAAATTATAGACGTGTCTCAGTACATATAGACACTTCTTAAGTATATGATATTTGGTTACGCCGATCTTACATTACGCCTTCTCCCCGTTTATTATCTTTCGAGAATTTGTTTTAAAAATTATGCTGTACCCACTTATAAATAATTTTTAGACATAGTTGTTTCATTGTAACATAATCATAAACTAGCACATCATCCAAGCGAGGTATGAATATTGAAAAATATTGCAATTTATAAGTTGCCAAGTTTGTACGTTCTGATTATACATAATTGTCTTACTTAGATAGAAAAGAAGTATAGTATTTTACTATTTTAGTTGTACACTGAAATGAAGTAAGAATCGAATCGTTTTTATTTTCACTCCCCTGATAAAACCTGAATTTTGATAAAAGAAAATGAACCCTGGCAAAATCCCTATTGTTCTCGAACAAATGTGACCTTAGTCAGTGAAAGAAATATATTTTTGAAAAACACGTGCCTATCGGATAACAAGGACATTACAAGAATGTAAGAATACACGACTTTCGCGCGTCGCCCGGATTAAGTAGGGATGAAGGATATCGGGATGTGAAAATAAAAAAGAATTTTTAAGGATAGGGGTAGGGTGCCAGTAGCTTTAATAATAATTTTAGTATACCTCTCCGACATGACGGTGATAGGTGACAATATATGTACATATAACAAGTTAAATATTTTGTAAAAGTGAAAATATTATAGAATAATTTGTAACCTAAAAAGCGCGGCAATAATGATTATCAAACCTGGTTTTGACTCGCATGTAATTATTGCAAAAATATTACTTTCGTTATATAAAGTGTTAACGTTGTGGCTGTGCATAATTATAAATAACAAAATACAAACGAGTTTTTGTTTAGTTATTCTTCTTCTTCTGTTTATTTTAGGTTAGGTTAGTTTATTTAATTTTTTTGGGTCACAATCCTAGAAAGATGTACAATTTTTTGGCATACGATAAGAAAGAAACAAGAAAAGAAACATGTTGCTTAGAGAACCGACAAGAGGAGTTTGATATAGTTTATTACGCCAAGAAAACGAACTGGCTGCCGTTAGATGAATGCACTCGTCTAGTGATACACATGTGCACACGGAAATTCTGCGATACGTTGTAATACATATCGCAGAATTTCCACAGAAGATAAATATATATATGTGTGTACTTAAATATATGTTTATCTGTATTACAACGTATCGCATATATATATGGAACAAAAGTAGTTTCTGGAATATCTCGCGTTTCCTGTAAATGGTCTCCCTAAGAAGACCTAGGCGTATATATATATAATTATATATACACATATTGATATATTGTTCATTTTCTATTCAAAATAATCATTTTTAACTTCATTGTTGATTAAAATTACCGAGAGAATTTTTTATTTTATATCTACAGTTAATAAAAAAAATTTCATCTTTATTATAATAAATACATCGAGTTGCTATTTTTAGATTTGTTATTTGACGTTTTATACATCTATCTAGTGTTATATGGCTAATATACCTGAGAAATGGGCAAAAATTGTTTTGGAGATGCTGTACGTTTACATTTCTTATTTTTTCATAACTGCTGACAGTTTTCGTGATCGATCTCATGAATAAATATTGAAAAAAGTATTCCGAGAACCACGTGTCACTATTGATTGTCTCTGTAAATATTTATTACAGTCAGCGGGAGAAACTTCGGATTGTTTTCTTACACTCTTTCTTCTTTGTTTACATATTTATAGTAGTGTTGGTAAAACCTTTACAATGCATTTTTTTTATTATTCAAGGCTTGTAACCCATGTCACGAATTAACATTTATTATTAACGCGGGTAATAAGATTTGGATGATTGATAAGGCTGGGTTTTTATTTCTGTTTAGTTGAATTCAGTGAATTGAATTGTTGAATGTTGTATTATTAAATATTGATAGTGTCAAGTTTTTTTTATTTCTTTTACTGATTAATTTTTTAGAATACAGTTCTATGATTTTTAAAATAAATGAGATAAGTCAATAACACATAAAAAATTAATCATTTATATTAATATAATTTATTGATATATCTTGGTGCCATCTAGCGTGTGCTCAAAATATAAACTTTGGAATTTATCGCATAGGCAACAAAAAATTTGGTAAAATAAAAAAATAAAAACAGCTTTTTGAAAAAAACTGAATAATAAATGTACTATTTACTAAGCTAAGTTTAATTTTAAATTTGTGGTAATCTTATATGGTTAACATCGCAAAATTACTAATCGCAGTAGGTACCTCGATTTGAAATGTTCTAGGTTCGTATCCCAGTGGTAAATTTATCTGTTTTTAAAATATTTTCAATAACAATTTCATCAATAATCATTTTCATGTATCTTTTCATCACACAAATTATTATATTTATATAGTTGGGTATTATAATTTTGTTTTTATTATTTAAAATATTTATATTTGTTGACAATAGATAATTAGGTCACTATTGTGAATATAAAAATAATAATTAAAATGTTACCTGCAATCCGTGAGCACTCTATTAATTAGTGAATAAATTATCGTTGGTATGTGCGATTCTGGGAACTACTATCAAATTTAAAATTTCACACTAATTTACGCCATTATCTCTCCTGGCTCATCTGTGAAAGCAAATAACAAAGGAACCGCGATAGGGCTCGTCTTTGTTATTTCAAAGTCTAAAATATGAAATGAAACTTTTCTACGAGCGAAACTAACTTTTGCTCCCTGAACAAACTCGACCACAATAGATCCCGAGGTATATTTGGAGACCGCAAGCCCAAACTTTTTGCGGACTTTGTTAATTAGTAAAATAATTGAGTTTTAATGTAGAAACTTTGAGATACATATTTACGTCGCGAGCAATTTGGGTTTATTTATTTACTGAAAGCCTTGATTAATGATAATATAATCATTATAATTGAATTAATAATTGAGATTCTTGCTTACAAGATTATTTTTCCGTTTGATTGATTATGTATCTTTTAAAATGAGCCTCATATTTATCATTGTAAAGACTGTTTTTGAGATCTATCCTAATTCGTATTGTGTCTTCAATACATTTTGTCTCGATTAAATAGGAGAAACCAGAAATTCTTTGATAGGTTTTTAATTTATTTTTTTTTAATTTTATCCATTCGTTTAATTTATCAAAATTTGAAAATATTTACTATCGATGATTGCTTACTTTGTAATATTTTTTTTCAATATAGATGCGAACACCGAATACGTGTCACATCAATATTCTTACTATTTTCAAACTAAACTAAACGCTTGTGCTATGAAAATAGGACTGCCTTGCTGGTCTGGAGTGAGGTTCGAACCTGCGGACCTTGGATCACGAGGCGAGAGTCCTAACCACAAGACCAACAAGCTACTCGATTATGATATTATTGATGAAAATTATGTCACAAGTTTTATACAGTTATGAAAATACCACAAAGTAGAAATTTTCTCCAGTTCTTAAACATCGTCAGTTTGGTAATTTATTTCCTGATTAATTAATTTGGTTAGTGTCGTTTTAAAAAAAATGTACTTTACTTTATAAATTAGATACCTTTCCATATACATACCAGATAAAAAAATTAGATACCTTTCCCATGAAAATATGATTTTTTTCTATGAAATTGTAATGTTACAATCTCAGATAAACATAAAATTAAAATATTTACTATGTATTTACGTATTTCTTAAGTAAACTAGTACTTAATATAAGATATATTAATATTTTAAATCCTTGATACAAAAATATTGTATTTGCCTCTACGTTCTCCAAAAAAATTAAATCTGACATTTGTGTGCATTTCCAAAATATTTTTTTCTTCGTCGCTTCTCACTTTAAGGCACGCGGGGAATCACTCGTGGAATACAAATTGATAATGCTGGTGTACCTGAGAATTTAGTGTCGTATTTCAGGGGGTAGATTTAACCTCTTACTTTATTCGAAAAATCTAATTTCCTGGCCTGATGTTTAACACCAGGTTTACCCGCGTTTAAAAAAATAATATATTTACGTATCCCAGAAGATATATAAAATACTTTTTTCAACATTTTAGCTTTCGGAAATCGCTTTAAAGAATTATCTTTTTTTATCAGAACGTTGAAAATTATAAATGAGAAATAATGAAAAAAAACTTCAATAACAGCAAAATTGGATTACCGAATTAAATAAAAAAAAATAAAAAAATAAAAGTAACATAATTTACATTAAATAGAGAGGAAACACTTTGTATTGAATTATCAACATATTATACAACTCTCATTTGTTTATTTAGTGTTTTTGTTAATGTATATTTTTCCAATTTTTCGTTGTTCCTGATGAAGGGACCGTTGACCCGAAAATTGTTGACAATTCAATAAATAATAGTAGTTTGGTATTAAAAATCACCTTTTCATTAATATAGTTTTTTTCATAACTGCTCATTTTGTATTTGATAATACACAAAAATTCTAATAATACACAAAAATATTGATAGTAAAATTGAACTTTTGAATTAGGTGTATACATATATAAATAGATACTTACATGAATATATGAACAATTTTAGAAAAATTTATTTCCTTCATCATAGTAGTAAAGACTATTATTTGAAGAAGTAAACTAATTTTGCCGAAATCAGTTGGTTAAATAAATAAACGTATGTGACTAGTCAATGTTAAAAGAATTTTTTTTTTCAAAATGTTGTTATATTTCAAAATGTTATTTTAGAACTATTATCATATTTTCTTTATATTTATCTGTCCATTTCCATCCGTTCAGATACGAAAAACCAATATAGATGGACAATTATCAGTCCGGTGTATCTTGTTATACGATTATAATAAAACTAGCAGTTAAACAATCGGCTTAAGCCGATTGCTTGCTGCTAGGCCCTGCGGGCGGCTGTGCTTGCCTCTACGCGGCCGATAGTGATTGCGCAGCCATTTTTATCTGGAATTGCTCTCATGCATTGCCTAATTCTGCTACGTTCCGCATACGACTATGATGGCCGCTTAGCGACTAATAGTGACCGCTGCGCAGCCATTGGCATTTGCATTCAGTTCTCACCGATTGCTTGCTTCTAGGCCCAGCAGGCAGCTTTGTATTTACTTTAGATAAAAGTTATAAAAATATTAACATAAATATTATTTTTGCTTCTAAAAATATACAAACATACTTTCAAATTCAATTATCTATTGTAAATTTAACACTTTTTACCAGATATTGAAGTCTTTCTCTTGCAACCTCACTTAAATACAACTTTTTCTTAAAAATATTAATTCGGTTTCTTTAAAACAATGAGCTTGAGTGTCAAAAATTTTCGGTAAATATTTTGACACGTATCAAAAAATAACCAAATATTTCTGCGAGTTCTATTCCTGTTCTCGAATTCTCCAACCTGTATTCCTCCGATCACGTTATTGAAAACGTATTGCGCCAAAATATTATTTTTAACTTCAAAAACTGAAATATTTGACACATGTCGTCGTAACGTGAAATGAATATTAAGACTGTTGACCAATATTACGTCCGATTATTTTCATTTCAATTCATTCGCGTACATTTGTTTGAGTTTGACATGTCTCATAAACCTAAAAATTAACATCCACCACAATTATTAACAGTTGCACGCGTCACATCAAAAGTTTATTTGCCAGGAGAAAAATTAAATTTTTTTAAATAATATATTAATCGATTCATTATATTCTTTCATTAAATGTCTTGAATAGACTCGAATATTAAATTATTTTCAACATTTCGTCCCTTTAGAGGTAAAACTCACTATGTGACATTTGAGTAGTTTTGAGATAATGAGATTTAAACATTGTGATGTTAATGATGGTGATCAAACATGTGATATTAAAATAATTAAAAATGTTCAAATTATGAGTTTTACCAATTAATAACTATAAATAGACATGGAATATTCACTTACTAATTTTTACCTAAAATAGAGATAGAAAAATATGAATGTTGGTATTCATTACTCATTTTGGTCGATTTCGCGGTTAATAAGTTTTTCCTTTAATGGGACGATATATGCTTTATATAATAATGTGTAAAATATTTGTATACAATAAATTACATCTTGATTTATTTTAAAATGATGTGTAGGTACACCTCGTTTCCTTGAAAAATCATACCATTTGGTTATTTTTTTAAACTGGCAATGGAAAATAAAACACTTCTCCATGCATTTTTAGTGCAATCATAATATAGATTTTATAAGACTTACATGCTTATATTGTTGCATATCTCTTGGAGAAATACCGTAATTAGTTAATCTAATTATATTCATAATAAATCCCAAAAAGATAAATCGGTCATATGGAAATTTAATATGCATTTTATGAAACTCCATGTATGGCCATGTTTTTACATAAAATTAATATACGATAATATTCCACTTCAATTTGGCGTTATTTTTAATGAATTACAAATAGTCGATAAACTACTAACATGACATTGCTGATCCTGCAGATTTGTATTGTTATCGGACCTGATGACAATATATTTCAATATTGTACCTAACGCTGACTTTAAAATAAACAATGCTTGTAGCTATCTATGTTTTAGAGAATTTATTGTGTACCAAACTTTATAGTTTTAAAATGTTTATAAACGTTTATGAAACATAAAAATGTTTATAAACACCAATGTAGTAAAATATATCTATCTCTCCTGATTTTATAAAGGTTTCTAACGGCCTTGTTTAATATTTCAGGAGTTATTTATAGTCATTATTGTGTGGTTATGATCCATTGAGAAATTTCTCATGCAGTATTTTCCGCCACTGCCGTAGTAGGTTCTCGGTATCATCATCCCATCTTCTTCCCCGTTGTCCCCCTAAAAGAAAGTAAACTCAAAATGTATTATATACAATAGGCATGATAACACTATTAAATAATAAGTGATTCAAGAGAAGAAAATATTTTAAAAGGATTCTAAAAAATGGTCCAGTTTTAATATACATATATATTGAGATTAATAAGATTTTCAATCAAATATAAGTATAAAATTCTGCATTCGACCATTTTAACTTAAACACCAGTCAGGGCGAATGACGTGACGCCAAAGTAACCATACCGTGTCTCTTGAGCCTGTTGTCCTAGACATAATCCAATGTTAACTTAGGATTGACATCACGTAGACGCTATGACATCTGCGAGTTTTTCGCGCAAAATTAAAAATAGGTAAATGAAAATGCAATTATTTGCGAAAAACTTAGTTCAGTACTGAAATAATGTTATTTTCGGTAATGATAGACATGTACCGTATATGTACGTAGGAACCGTCGATATGTATCGTTTAAGGTGCTGCTTTTTTTGCTCCAAATCTAAAGAATCAACAATGTCATAGCTTTCCATCCTTTCACGAAGTGGTTCAGCATGTGGCGTAAATATGTTTTATTTCCTAACCCTATTCAAGAGTTAGAATATAACTAATATCAATTACGTCAAATTAAAAATAAATAGTCCCTAAAAAATTTTTTGATTGTTACGCATCAACCTAATAACACGACTTTTATAGTATTTTTCTCGTTTCCATATACCTTTATATATTTTATTCAGAACCATTCGTACTCTTTACATACATATTTATTCGTGTCAAAAGTTTTTTCGGCAAATTTCAGTTAACCCTGTAGGAATAAGGATATCATAAAAAACCTTTCGATATTTGAATTAGATTGTGAAGGTATGCGTGACTGATCGGAATCGTTCGGCTGTGAAATACGTTACAGGAAATTGAAGGACATCTTACGGCGGATCGGGAAAGCGACACTTGAATAAACTTAGATTTCTAGTTCCAATTCCCTACCTATTCATGCTCGTGTGGAAATTGAAAACCACTTCAGAGAGTTTCGAAATACGGATTATAATAAGATGTAATTAAACATGTTTGCAATATTAAATTGAAGCTAGACGATTTAAATACCACAATTATATACCTACGGTTGATTTTTATTTAATATAAATGTTTTCAATGCGAGTGTGCTTTATTATCAATCAATTTTATCAAATAATTTTATTGTGTTTTCTCTTGTCTTATTTTGTACTATTCATAGTATTGTGGAATATATTTTATCGTATATTAATCAATCGCTCCTTTATACTACTAATCCATCTAAACAATATCTTCTTATTATAATTGTCTATTTTCTATGTATTAGCGCATATCATCTATGTTGCATTTTATTTTATGTAATTTTTTCCGTTATGCCCCTTTAAAACATTATTACAGCGATAGTTTAATAATACGTCCTATTATTTTATAAAGACACGTCACATAAAATTATTTCGAATATGATACTATATTTTTTATTGTGATAATACTTTATTTTGCCATAAATTAGCTTCAATTTGATAGCTTAGCAACACGAACTCATATCTACAAAAAATGCGCTTTTGAGTGAAGTATGGAGGTTTATTCAGAATAAATAAATGTATTTGTAGCGCAATGAAAACTTTTTCCAGGAAATTTAGGATGTATAATCTTAAATGCATCTTGAGAATTTGAAGTTAAACACTTAACACAACGACTCATATATGGATGCATAGTTTTATTTAACTATTCACTCTAAAAGAGAATATTCCATATATATTGCAAATAAAATTTGGTTAGTATACGATTTTCAATTGGTAAAAATTAAACATCAATCTGAAAAAGGGGTTATTTTCCTCTTTTTTTTAAAGAACTATGATTTTTTTTAAATGGGTTTTAATTAGTTTTTTAACAATTTCATCCATCCTTCATCAAAGTGTTTAATTTTAAATCCATTGATAGCTGTACATAGTACGCTACCCAAATTAAACATTTTTAATCAGTTATCTGTGTTATTATAATTATAACAGACATGAAAACATACATTTGATAGAATTTTAAATTTAAAAGAAATATAGTCTATTCCGAATTATGGAATAAATCTTCATCGGGGTAGCTAGATAGTAGAGTACCCTGTTACCCACCCGTGCTCCAGCGTGCGCTCGTGCGACACAGGAATTTCCATTTGTAGCCTAAAGCAATTAATTCCCACAAATCCGCGGTTTGAACCAACTAGGGATGGCGTGTATCCACTGTGCGGAACGCAGTGTAGTACCTACTGCCTCCCTCATTATAAAGAGATATTTGCTTACATAAATTTTCTGTGTGCCCGTGGCATGATTTATCGAATTTTCTAGGGCACTGTCCTGTAGCTAATTATTTCCAACATCACGTTGCCTGCTTTTATTGATGGTGCAATATCTTAGTCTAGAATATATATAAGGTGTATGAGTTTTTAATATCAATTGGCGATTTCGACGGTATCAAAGTTAATTATCCTTTAAAATATAATATATATAAATATATATATATGCGTTTTATTTTGTGCCTAATAGTAAAAACGTTTTTATTATGCGATTATAAGTTCCAATTTTTTTTTAGGCAACGGAGATAATGTTTAATATTCGTATTTATGACTCGCGGTTAGGCCAATATTTTTATGGCAATCTTTATAAGTTATTTAATTTATCCCACTTTTTATAGTTTTCCATAAATATAGTTTCGTAGTTTAGAAGAATTTTTACGATATCGTTATTGGTATAGAACGCGAGTTTTATGTGCGGGAGGAAATGATTTGTAATTTTCCTTAAAAGTGAAAAACTCTCAAAACAATAGCAGTTGAAAAACTCAACATGTATGTACACACACTTTATAGTACAGAATTTAGTTTATTGATGCCGACATTTTCAGTATTTAAAAAAAAAACTAAAAAATTATAATTATCATGAGAAGTTTATAGCTATATGCAAAAAGTGAATATTTAATTAATGTACCTACTCACAATATAATTTTGATTTTTTTGTGATACGGATTCTGGTACCAACACTGATGTACGTTTAGGAAGTGAAGCATGGAGCTGGCAGAAGAATAACGAAAGTAGACTGAATGTGGTAGATATGAGATCACTTAGACTTATGTGTGGAAAATGATAAGTAAGGAATGAAGATGTTAGAAAATAATGTAATGTTTAGCATAGTTGAGATGAATGAAAAAAGAGTCGCTCAGATTGTTTGGACACTTTGAGCGAATGAATGAGAAAAAAATGGACAGAAAGGGAGAGCAAAGGGAGAGGACGATTGTGGAAGACGTAGCATGACCAGATTAACCAGATACTAGAGATGGTCTTTTCAGGAGCCTCAATAATCGTCGAGCTTGTAAGCGAAGATGTATGAATGTGGATGAGTCGAGAGGACAGAAGAGTATGGCGCTCTATCTTCTCTACATACTCCCGCGGGGAAATAGCATGATGGTAAGAGTTAATTGGACAATTACATTAAATTTTACTATTAGCCAATGTTCTGTTCAGAAATTAACTATATTTTTATTTTAATAAAAAGAAAACACTTCATATATATTCTCTATCAATTGAATATTCAACATCTTTCATCAGGATACGACGTTTACTAAGAATTGAAATTCGAATTAATGACAGTAACAAAATAAAAAATGAATCTATGGGAGATGAATATATAATTAAAAACTATTGTGAAAACAAATTTAAAAATTTGCAAAAATTATTTGGGTAAATATTTATAATATTTAATTTGTTATTCATACTTTTACTATTTTTAAATAGAGGTGCGAACACGGTATACGTGTTGTTATAATTTATAATTTATCTTACTATAAGTCCTACGTTTTTTATATTGGAAATTTATAAATCCCTGTTAATCTCAAAATAATGATCATTTTATTGTCTTGCGTCTATTTCATTAAATACTTCATAAAAATTATAACACGAGAAATATATTTTTAATTGAGTATTGGTCGAAAAAGAATGTTATAGACCAATTTTCTTTATTTTTTGTGTATTATATAATATTGTATAATATTATAGAGTACCCTGTTGGCAATGCTGCATTATTTTAGTAAAATTAATCCATATTTTATTCTGAATATATTTAAAAATAACATAATATTTTAAGAGAACGATAAAATTTTTAACATTTATTTATTGTTATAATATCTTCTGGAACGCCTTGGAAATACACTTAAAGTGATGTATGTCTGGGATATATATTTTCTGTACAAGGTTTTATTTTAAAATTCTATTCAAGATTTACAGTTAAATCAGTCTTATAAAATATATAACCAAACTACCTACTCAGAATGGAAACTATATCTTTCGCTGGAAGATCTTTGAGAATATTGGAACAGAATAGCTAGAAGGGATTATAAAAGGTAATCTCCGAATCAAAATCTAAAACATATTTTCTTCTTCAAATGTAGCAAATTTATTTTGTGGTAACATAATTATAATTAATATAAATTAACTTTGTTTAAACCACTTATTTATTGAAAAAAATCAACATGTTTCAAAGCCAATGGCTTCTTCATCAGGAAAACCAATGAAAACCAAGTTTTCCTGATGAAGAAGCCATTGGCTTTGAAACATGTTGATTTTTTTCAATAAATAAGTGGTTTAAACAAAGTTAATTTATATTAATTTTAACTAAAACATATTGTTTGATTTTGATGAAAATTTTAATATACTTACAGGATGTCCCGGAGACAGTAGTCCAAACGGAACTAACTGTTACGGCGCATCTAGGGTTGCTAAACCACCCAAAAAATGACGAAAGTGAATCAATTAAGTCGAGTGAGTGAGTGGCAATCATTTCTTGAAAATAACAAACCTTCTAAACTCTTGCATTTCTGTTAAAAATATTTATGGTGCTGGTATAATTATTTGTGTAAAATGTTCTTCTATAGCTGCTCTAACTAACATTCGACGAAATAATCGTGAGATTGATATGAAAAAATGGAAGAAATGAGAGCAGTGAGATTGATATGAAAAAATGGAAATGCAAAAAGTGTGAGAATCGTGAGGTGACTAATGTACAATAGTCGATCGATAATGGCTAAAATACGATTAGGTGCTGTGAATGTTAAAATATATTTAAACTGTATGTCTACACCAATTCATTAATTAGCTAATTTTCCAACCTTTATATCAGGTTTCTACTCAAATGTACAAAAGCTGCTAGGGTGGACTCAGAAGGGTAGACATTTATATCAATCTGACATAATAAGTTTCAAAGATTTGAATATTAATGGTATGTCTCATACATTTGTGTTCAATTATGTAGTTATTGTTCTAAAAAATATTATGCGTTCTATTAAAATAAAACTCCGTCTTCTTGTTACCTCCTACTGATACTAAATTTTATGAGTATTGTATTTGATTTTAACACGTACATATGTAACACTTTTAACCAGAAAACAATTATTTTTTTTTTTTAAAACACGGAATAAACGTCGCATTAGCTTTTTTACTATTTTCAAACTAAGCTAAACGCTTGTGCTATAAAAATAGGACTCTTTCGCTTGTCTTTTTTTATTGAAACATTCGTAGGTACTCCGAATACACGTCACATCAATTTTATTACTATTTTCAGACTTTTGCTATAAAATTAAGTTTATGGTCTCCTGAAATACGGCTCGAACCTCCGACCACGAATAAATTAGCCACTCGACGAACAAATGTGTCAGAACTTTGATACGAAAATTTCAATTTAACGAAATTGTCAGTTTCTTATTGCTCGAAAATCACAATTTAAAAAAATATTTTAGTCATTGAAAGTTTTTGTTTCATTTATTATTGTTGAAATTGATCAGTTTCATTCAATATGCGTTCCAACCCATATTCTCTCGCTGTGATTTAAACCTTTCGAATGCGTGATTACCGTTTACCGCATTGAAAATCATCTGCATTCATCATATTTGCATCAAACACCATTAAAATTGAGTTTGATGTTAATAAGCTGTTTTCAAACAGCTCATTAATTCGTGCTCGAAATGTACTCACGAATTAATTTTGGCAGTTTAATAGCTCAATCTCTCTTATACGCGTATTGATTAATAGTTTTTATCGAAACTCGATTTTATGAGTTTCATAATATTTTTTGACTTATTTTACGCTATATTATTTTGGTTAACTGATACTTTGGTTCGATAATAATGATGATGAGATCTATTTTCTTATTTTTTGATGATTAATTTTTTTTTAATAACAAATTAAATTTAATAATTTGGAAAACATACAGAAACACATATAACTCTTAAATTTTAAATAGTTGTTGTGCCAAAATTAGTATCGCTGTTCACCAGTAGCGAAAATTTCTGGATTCTTATTAAGGGGGTCATTGAATATTTTTTTGCACATCTTTATTTATTTTTAATATCATATAACCACGTTTTAAAATTCTAACCTTAGGATTAAATTAATACTTGTATTTTGATTCAAATTTAAATCTTACCTTTTTACCTGTATAAAAAGTGTATTGCAATTGCATAAAATTTTTACCAAAATTAGTAAAATGTTAGGGGGGTTGAAGTTTTTAAGTTAATGCCGAATATTTATTAAACCAGCGTGATTTGATGGCTTTTTGAAACTGTCTTACGATCCAGTTAGAAAGTTGTAAAAAAATATTTATATATATGTGAATAGGGATGTAAATTTTTGTTAGTTTTTTATATTTCAAGAAATATTTTAATATTGTCGTAGAAAATTAAAGTAAATAAAAATTTTACATTTTACTGAAACTCGAGAGACGGCAAATATTTGCAAGTCATATTCATTTCTACTTAAATTCTTCCCAAAATTATGACAGGCTTCCAGAAAAGAATTTTTCTTTTCTCTTCATTTCCACGCTTCATTTTTCATTACGGCATACGCAAACAATGTTTATGTTGGCCAAATATTTGACTTCGTAAAGGAACCGGAGTAAACACTTCGTATTTCTCTTTTTGCATTAGGTAAATCAAGCTTTGCCTTCATGAATAACATAGCTTATCATTCGGAAATTATTAAGGCTTCCAGCGCTGTACATTTTAACTGATTTATGTTAAACTATTACTTCGTATTTTTTATAATATTTTTTTTATTTATTGACGAAATCTTTTTTTTTAATATTTGAAATTTATCTACCATTAACTACATAAAGTAAAGTATGCCGAAGACATTAAAAAAAAGAGACGTTAATCATTTTTTTGTTTTCATGGGAAAATACCTCGGATCAGACCTCTTTCCATTTAAGGTACAGATACACATGCTTATTAGTGGCATGCTCATAAATCAACCGGCGGTTGTATGGCTAGTGGCATGCTCGTTACTAGCAATGTGCGTACACACATGCCACTAATAAGCAAGGCCTAGAGAAGGTCGATACTGCGCATGCTCACGTGCCACTAAATAAGCATGTGTATCTGTAGCTTTAAGAAAAACAATCGTATTAGGATACGTAAGCGGTGCGTAGGCACATTGTTTCGTTGTGTTGGTGTTTATGCCCGTAAACACCAACACAGCGAAACAATGTACGTCATACGCATGGCTGATACATACTAATTCGATTGACTTTCTTAAATGGAAAGAGGTCTACATTTGAGAAAGATCATCAGCTAGGACAGAAAAGTTACATATGAGGTAGGTTCTCTATCGCCAGGTTTACCACCTCATCCTTCCATATCGTTGTCATACTAACAATTTAAATTTATTGCAATTGTGTACTAAAAACGAAAGATGTGCGGTGGATACCAACCATATAATAGGTTGGATGAAAATTTGATCGATATTAGGAGTTTCGTGTTTTTTTTTCCTATATTGCCTATAAAATTAAAAGAAAAAGTATACCTACCAGGATACTGTCAGATTCGCAATTATTTATGGCTTTGAATACTTTGTACTAGGCAACTTGAAACAAAAGAAATGCGTTTGCACAGATAATCGGCAGGAGTATCACAGACAAAGACAGAATTAAAAGATCACGCATTCTGCGTACCTGGGTGCATTATTTTATGAACATAAGTTATTATTACATACAGAAATACGGACATAAATTAAACAGTAAGCTCGAAGAACGATGGCTTAAATGTTACTAGCAAATAAGACGGAGACTACCAGACCACACGGTAGAGCAGGCAATGTCTTTGGAGCTTCATCGACTCCTCCTGGATGACTTAATGCTCGAAATCCTGCTAACAAATAGCCTCGATGAAAGCGTCACCTAGAACCGAAAAATATATAGCCTGAGAACGAGAAAAGCTGGCCCCAACCGCCCACTTAGTGTGATAGAGCCAGGAAGAAGAAAGAGTCTGTGTTCTAAAGCTAAAAAATATTTATTTTATGCTTGGTTAAATTATATTATATTATAAATAATTGCGCAGGCAAAGCGCTACGAGATAGGGTTGATTTTTATAAAGACGCGATTTCTAAGGTGTGCAGGCAAATCACGAAAAGTGTTTGCAATCCCTTCCAAAGCATGAAAACCACATTGTGGTGTGCATATCGGCATTATGTGACCTTCCTTTGAAGTAGTTTCATAAATTATTACACAATTTCAAGTGGTTCTGTGAAACGATTCTTTTTCAATACTAATGATTTTTTAAGTTTCATATAATGATAAAACATAGTAAAGGACAGACAGCTTTTGAAATAAATAAATTCCCATTGCTCTTCATTTCATTTATACAATTTATATAGATTTATTATAGATAAAAATACTGAGTGTTCAATTGTTTATTTATTTATTAATTTATTTATTTACATTCTCATTTTATATTGAAAATAGTGCCCCCTCACTAGGATGATGTGTCGAGGTGGGCATTGCAATATTATTGCTTACATCATTTTTTTTTATTCGTCAACTTACAAAATAACTTACAGTTCCTCTTTTATTTTTCCGTTGCTAATATTTTTATCCATTTTATAATATGTTTCTTCAATATTATCTCATTCATTGTTGCATTTTTATTTTCGGTCTGTCATACAATTTAGTAGAGTGATATTTAATGGATCTCTACCCAAATGCAGCTTTTGTTATAATTTGTATACCTACTGTGTCTCGTGGCTTTAGACTGCTGTATGTTTTGATAGTTATTAAAATTTTGTATTGGTAGATAAGTAAATTTTATGCATATGTTTGAAAGATTGTCGGATGGATTGATAGATTAAGAAAAAAATTATTTAAGGAATTTTGACAATAGTTAAAATTGTTTAAAATGTAATAAACAGTTGGTAGGCAAATAATGGAAAGCCACGATATAGAACATAAAATAGTTAATTCAAAGTTAAAACAGTAGATAAAAATGGTATGGGTTTAGATAAAAACCATACATAATGTAAAACTTCCAAAAATTTTAAGTTAAAGTGATCTTGGATGGAATCGGTGAACGTTACTTTGTGTAAGGTGATATAAATAAAAATATAATCATAAAATAGCTTCGTCCATGTGAGATATCTATTATTTAACTTAAATAATGATGATCCTTATGGGGACTAATCCAATAATTGTGTTTCTAAAAATTTTAACTTGCTCAAAAAAATAAGGCACTTTGTGTCACTTTAACTTTCTTCTTAGTAACAATCATCCCAACCGTACTTTTTCTCTGAATATCCTTGCAGTTATACTCGTCTGTATATGCGATAATAAGGAAAATCTGGAAAGAGATAAACAAATAAAATATGACAATGTTCTTATTGCTTTCTGGATTAGGAAGAATGTCCCAGATGGAAAAACATGATTAAGATCACTAATAAGTAAATCGCATATTTATATGAAAGATTAGTATTATTATAAAGTATATTATATTATTATAAGTAATATTTATATTATTATAAAGTAGCAAAAATATATTATTACGATTCGCGTTTTAATTACAAAACTTCATTCATAAGGTTATTATTTATTGGTAAAGAATTCATTTAAAATTTTAAAAATTCTACGTAGATTGTTATATTATCGGTCATTCCAGAATTTATAAAATAATTTTAACAATAGGATTTATTTAAGAAAACACTTTTAATGTATGTCAGTATGGTTATTTGTTCGCTCAAAAGTTATTTTAAAAAGTAGAATGATTTATGAAAACATTTTAATTTATACAAAAATATAATTATTAAAATTATTTTTAAGTTAGATGAACGATCGATACTTTATTTTCATTGGTCAAATTGGTAGTGACATCATTATATTTATCTTTCTGATAATTGTATGTAATACAGAAATAAGTAATACATTTGTTAATATAGGGTGTTTATTTAGACGTATAGAACTTTAAAATTAAATAAAACATACAAAAATCGTGGTAAAGGCCATGGTATTGGCTGTATTGGAAATATAATTATATGCCATTAGCGTTTAAGTGTGATAACAATAACACGATATTTGAAATGAATTATCTATTAAAAAAGTGATGAAAAATGAAATAAACGTCCGTTAATGGTAAAATATTTTTTAAATTATTTAACGCAAATGCTTCAGATTGTGTCACTCTTGTATATCGACATGCTCAAAGTATGAAGAAATATCTTCATTTTTCTGCTTGCTTTAGGTCAGAGTTCTTAAAGAACAGAAGCTATCGCTCACCATATGTGGCGTCTAGATGCAAAAGTGCCACAATCCTTATGGATTCCAAATGGATTGTGGCACTTTTGCGTATCGTCGCTTTATATATAATTAATCCTATGTGTCGTTTAGTGCATTCTGAGATGAACGAGTTAATTTGTTAATTTTTCATATAAAAAATGGAGATATACTAAAAAAAAAACATTGCCGTTCATCCGGAAAATCTGCCTAGTAATATTTTTATAATAATATTAGTAAAATATATTTTTTAAATATAGTCTGTGCAATTATTTTTTAAAACAGTTTTGTTCGTTTATCTTAGAATGTACTAAAACGTCACATAGGATTAATTATACATAGCGACGGTATGTATGTTACATAACATTCGCAGCCAATGTACTACATGCAAATCGAAGGCGTCAAGCATGTTTTTTTCTTTTTATCGGGTCGAAGTGTCAACTCCACACAAAGCTATAGGGAACACCAGGGCTGTCGAACTTTTACGATCCATGATATAAAGCATATCTTTCAGATTCTTGATTTTTCTGAATGATTCTATCTAAAACTAACATTATTTTTAAGATATTCTAAACAAGTTTCGAGTGGAGGAAATTTTCTTTTTTTTCATTACGCCAAAACATTATAAAATCACAAAAGCGCCGGAGAAAAAAAACCTGACCGGATGTGCGTGTGATGAATTTTCCCGCGGGTAAATATGTTTCGAGTCTCCTTCCTTCCGGCCGGCCGCAGGAAAAAACAACATTTTTATGGAGATCCGCTTAATTTCCTGCCAGCATCACACCCCGCCAACTTGGCACGTAAACTTTATTGCGGCACCGACTCACAATAATAAGTCGCGGCGCGTATCGTAAAAAGTTCCAGCAAGTTGGGCGGCGCGGGATGTAAGCGGGCGCGCTTAATGAAGTGGGGACATGTCGAGGGCCGAAACTCGAGCTGGGGTCGTAACGTCGTGATGGGGCGCTCTATTTATTTTACAGGGAGACCTGTTAACAATTCGCTTCGATAAAGAGCTTCCAAGTATCGGGGATACGCGCCGGCTGCTTTACGGCTTCAGGTGAGCCGTGGGCGTCTAGTTCTCATTTCATTTTATATGGTTTACTCGAATTCCGTGGAATGTGTGTGTGTAACAAGTTCTGCTGAATTCTATTGAATGCATCAAATTATATTGAACTCTATAATATTTTATGGTTTATCAAATATGTAAGAGTACGCGTGTGTTAATAAAAGTTACAACAGTAACAATTTGAAACGTTGCTCGGAATGGTTTCGGTGAGAGTATTATTTCAGAATGTGTATGGATTAATTCAAATATTGGTAAATTATTAAAAAAGTAACCCATAAAAACCAAGTTTTTATTATACTCCCTTTCTTTGTAAAATATAACAACAATAAAAACGAATTAAAAAATATAACATAACACTAAACTTACGGTAATTTAATATATTTCTAAAATGTCAGATGTTTTGAGCTTTGATAAGACACTTCATGCTTTGAAGATTTAATTCTAAAAACATTTGTCAGTCAATTTATATTTTCGACATTCGTAGTGAAGCACCTATTATGTATACCGATGGAGTAATTCAAATTTAGAAAATATTTCGCGACGTAATCGGGCCGCCGTTGCTAGTAAGCAAACTTTTCTAATGATTCCAATTTGAAAAAACCAATAAAATTTCTAAAAATCCGAAATTATACTATAATTATTAGTTTTTTGTAACGAAAATTTGATAGATCTTCTTGATCGTCGCCACGAGTCTCCTTGCCAAGTTTCAGCTCGATCGGGTCACGGGAAAAGGGTTAAAAATCGATCCAAAAATTTTTCACCCGGCAAGCCGGCATGCAAGCAAGCAGACGCCACGAGTTAATATAAAGGGAGTAATAAAAGAGAGAGTCTCTTTTATCGACATTGACCATCAGTATGGATGAGAATGAAAAATAAGTAGATATATTCAAGTATTTTTAACGCCACTTTTTCTGGGACAGATATTTTAATCCGCATTCAATGTGTGTTAAAAAATTACGAACCTTTTATTGGCAGATAAATAATTATTTATTCATACACATTATACTAACTTTAATATCCTTCAAATTAGTTCTCTTGGTAATGCACATACTTCACCCAGTGGTTCCGCCGTTGATGGAAACACTTCTGGGACGCGTATTTTGGAATGTCGTTCGACTAGACCGCCTTTATAATATATTTTCGTGAATCAAATTGTGTCCTTATCAGCGGCATTTTTAACAATAGCCAAAAATCATAATGAGCCATGTCGGGAGAGTAATGAGTCCGACAAACTAGGGGAATGTTATGTTTAACTAAGAAAGCCTCAATCAGAAGCCAATTCAACACGCGTCCCGCTGTTGTTCGTCCACCGCCAGTCCATTCAACCAATTATTGACTACAAGCAGCGATTTGGCATCACCTTTGAATTGTTTTCAGTCCTGCAACCCTATAAAAACTTTGAAAAAAAAAACGGTTCTCGGATCATGTTGGGGAATATAAAGTGGATGATCGGAAAACTTCTATCCAAAATTGCCCAAGGCTTTTCTGGTTAAAGTGACTGGTGGCGGACAAATATTATAATGGAAATTTTTGAGCTTATGTACAGATATAGTCTATGTTTGTTTGTAAGAAATAGATTAAGATACTGTATTTGAAAAAATATAAAAATGAATGTTTATATATATTCTTATTTTTCGGTTGCATTTAAATTTCGTTTTTGGCGATATTTTGACATACATTCCCAACTTATTAAATAATTTGAAGTTGTTCACTTTTGGACGAATATAATAAATAAGTCAGTTTCCTTATCGGAAAACATAACATTTACCGTTATAACTTTCTTATACTTTTCATATTCACTCACTTGGATGCACGCTGTCACAACTATTTCAGTAGTTCTGTCTTGGTATCTTTCGCTTTTTCCGCAACTACATTTTCTTGCGTGTGCTCGTATATTTTTATGGTTCCTGAATACCAAAAGTCCTTCTTCAAAGTTTGTTCGAGTTGTGCTGCGTCGTCCCAGATTTAATGTATCATCCATTCCTTTCCACGTCTTTAAACTTGTTTCTATCTTGTTACATCTGGTGTTCGCTCTCGAACCATCTACGAAAACTTTAAAATATACTAATTGAAATGAACAAATTAAAATAATTTGTAATATGAAGGTTAAATATTGTAGCAACAGTACTTTTGCTAAATGTTAAATATTTGTATATACTTCTTAACGTCCTATTGTCTTAAATTAATTTTTTCACTGAGCTGTCCATAATAAAACAAATTGCTACAAACAACGGTTACTCTCCTAATTTGATTGATAAAATTCTAAACTAAAAACATAATTAAATACCCACAAATAAATTCATTTTCAATAACTACCTCTTGGACATCCTATATAAATAAAAAAAATACTTTAAAAAATAATTGGGGCACATTTTATCAATTTCTCGATTTGTCAGTTTTTATGAAAATATTTGTGTTCATATTTAATTTTTTAAATAATTTTTTATTTTGAAAATTTTTATAAATAATCATTCATTAATGTTAATTACTAACACAACTGTAATGATATTTAATATCTTATTACGATATAACAATTGCTTCGCTAAGAACAATATTATGTGCCCATTATCTCTCGGTAGTGATCACGGATACAGACTCCCGCGGATTCGCCATCTTAGACCTGTTTACTCCCGCAACACAAGAGACCAGCTAATGGATTTCCAGCCAAGACTGTCTCCAACAGACGAGTAAAGTCAAAAATAATGCACGGCGCAAAACGGTGGATTTTCTACGCCCGGCTCCAGAAACGTAAAGTACAGACGCTTGTACTTTTCCATAACTGTTTGATAAATAGAAATTCCGCCCAATGGAGTGATATTTTTTAAGTTGTGTGACTGAGTGCTCCATTACGAAGGTCTCATATTTCGTAGAAAACTAACAAATTCCGCGATACAGTAACACACCGAGTTACGTTTCCTCGACATACGTAAATTCGGAATTACGATATTTTATTCCCTTCTTTAGAATTACTTAGATTTTGTGTTTTTGTTTGACCTACGTTGTGTTTATTTAATTAAGTGTATTAGTTGTATAAGATAATTATTTAATGAAAACAAACTTTAATTAAAATTATTACTTAGTATCCGTTTTCTTAACAGATATACGTGATGAATGAAAACTCTCCACGACGTATGTCATTTTTTGACATATGTACGTTATCCTTTGCTAGTCCTTCTTATAATCTAATTTCGAGTTATTAATTTGTACAGTAAACTTGGTACCGTAAGGTATGTAGCTTCCAACATAAAAATACCTACAATAAGTGAGCCAAATAACTTTTTTCTTCTCTCTTTGATTTCACGATATCTATATTTTTTCCATGTACTATTATACGTCTTTCGTCATCAAAGGCTGATGAAATTGAGGTGCATTCTTTACAAAATTATTATCTGAACCTGAACCGCTAGCCATGTTTTGTAATTCGCTGTGGTCTTATACCATTACATAAATAAGGCTATCAATTATATTTTCGCGACGTTGGATTAACAAGCCATAACCTTGAAATTTTGGTAGAATGAACTTTTTTGTATTAATATTCTAAATTTTGAACTGTGTTGCAAATATCTCCAAGTAGACTAACAATAAAACAAAATTATATTTCAGTATCACTTGTAATAATTCTTAGAGCATCTCCTGTTGAATAGAATACAAATTAAATTTATAGTGTACGAGTATTTTATAAAGTATCTGAAATCAGCAATCAATTTATTTTATTACTCTATAGTCCGTACACAGAGACATTTTTGTAAATAATTCATCTCGACGGGCGATGATTAAGCTCCGCCGGAGAAATCGAAAAATTAGTATTCAAATCTTTGAAGCTCAGATTGATTTAAATTTCAGATGATACCTTCCTGTCCAAAGGCTCGATATTACATGGTGAAGAAGGATTTCATGAAGATTATCTGTTTGCTTATTAAATCTCACTCGTTCAGCATAAAAAATAGATTTTTAGGAGCTGATTGCATAATTCAAGATTTTTTTAAAAAAAATAGTACCTTCCAAATATATTATTTTTCCAGAAGAGACTTAAAATGTTAAACAACCGTGAATTGTGATGAAATGAACGCATTTTGTTTATTAAACAGACTGCTGCCAGCTATTAGGATTGTACGTTATTTTTACTTTTTCACAACAAAAAACAGTGTACATAGGTGGTACCTGTAAAAAGTATGTACAAATTTATGTACCCAAATGTTGACACATTTTCCTAAATAATCTTTAAATAATCCGATGGTATTTCATTATTTAATGCCATAAAAATAATGTGGTAAGACTGGGATATTGTAGAAATAAATTGGATGTGTGTTAATATCCATAATTGTTTGTAATTTTTAATATTTTAATCGTAATGTCACCTACATATTTTGTACACTATAAAAAATAAATCGAAAATTAATGTTCAAAATTAAGACGAGAATATTTTATACATCAATTTTATAATACTTTCAAAGTTAGTCGATCAGTAGACTGAATAAAATGAAAATAGGCGTTTAGTCGCATGTTGAAAATACATTTTTATTAACAAACCTATTAAATGTTAATGCAAAACTAGGTTCCCATTGTTAAATTATTGAACAGGATAAAGAAAAATTCGATTGGTGGTTTTCTAATTTAGGATTACTCTATTAGAATTAGGCAGAAACTTTATTTTAAAAATGACTGATACCTTTCATCATCAAATCACACCTTTTCAAGAAATGATATCCATAAGTTCGCAAACAATTATTAATTTTAAATACTAGCAGTAAACGGATATCGTATTAAGTTTAATTAATTTCTTTATTATGTTACTTTAATATACAATACTTTATCAAATACAAATAATTATTTTACTATATATGTACATACTATGTTTTGTTTCTACATACCATTGTAAACTATGCCTGTCTCAATACAGATATATCTAGTGAGACACAGGCACAGTCCAACCAAAATTTAATAAAAATATTTTCACTGCCGTTCAGAATCTTCTGTGTATAGTTTTCTGGGATATTCTGCCGTGTATATGTGACCTCTCTGGCCGTCATCAGGGCTGATGACACATCAGCACACACAGAACAAAATTTAGTATTTAAATTAAATAATAAATTTCGGATTCCATTGCAGGGTCCATCATCAGAGCTGATGGCACATCAGCACACACATAACAAAATTTAATATTTAAATTAAATAAAAATAAATAAAGTGCCATTTTTTGTTGTTGTTTTTTTTGTGTGTGTTTGTTTTACGAAATGGCACTACATCAATTATTATTATTTTTATTTTATTTATAAATTATTTAGGTTTTAAGCCAAGTAAACGAAATCGACAAACATAAGAAGTTATGTTTATCAGGCATTTCTGCTGTTCTTTCTTTTGCTGTTTCTGCATTCTATGAAAATTTTCTAGAAAACATTTTGGATTCCGTTGCAGAGTCCATCATCAATGCTTATGTGATAATAATATGGCAGACTATCCCAGAAAACCTTAATCTTAGGAGATGATTTTTGCTACGAGGCAGTTAAAAGGCAAAAGTTTATTCGGGACGAATCGAAAAAGCTTAAAATAATTTAGGCAATTACGTGGATGTTTTGGCGATGGATTTTATTAAGATTTTGCTTGGGTAGATTAATGACCATTTTAAGATAATTTATGCACCGCAACGTTATAAAATTTAAGAAAACCTTGTTAAAATAAATGGAAATTTCACATTTTGCTTGGAGACCTACCTGGCGTGCTCGGAAAGACGATAACATTTTAATAACTGTTTACACTAACTTCATAAAGATAATTGGTTTAATTTACGAGATGAGAACCTTAAAGGACATCACAACCGTAGGACGCCCCGAACGAAGACCTTCGTAACACTCGGGAATTTCGATGAATAATTAAGTCGATCAACTGTTTTGACAATATTTTAAATATAATTTATTGTTTCTAAAAGAGAACTCCTTTGAGAGAATACTTCTTTTTGACATTAATTAATTTAGATTTTTTCACCGTGGCTGCCATTCATATTTTCTTTGAAAACGTCGTCGTAATCCTTGCCATATTAAATTATTACGCTTTATATCAATGGGTGACTCATAACGGTGGTCAATATTTAATGGTGTGACTCAAAAATGTGGTAGAATGTATGGCGAAAAATCATCATACATTATCATGTACAGTCAGTGGTTAAAGAAGGTGCTTAAATAAGGATGCTTGTGACAGAATGAGAAATTAGCATATCAGGGGGGTTTTAGAGTGGTCCCAGTTAATGAAAAGGTAAAGGAATGGAGACTGAAATGGTGTGACCACGTAATGAGGCATGAAGATCATGTAGTTCATTCTGCACTTGAAGTACAAGAGAGAAAAGAGGAGGAGGTCGATCCAGTGCACATGGTGGAGTAGCGTGGAGAAAGACCTGAATAATGACCAGTTGGACGAAGCGATGGCCCAGATTAGGGAATCGTGGAAAAGAAAAGTAAAGAGAACCGACTTTAAATGAAATGGGTGAAGAGGAAGAAGAATTCTAGTATTTAAGATATTCGACTAGTAATCTAGCGGGGGCAGGAGACCGTCAAGACAGTCCTATTATCATAATACAAACGTTTAGCTTCATTTAAAAGTAGTAAGAACATACATGATATATTTACCACGCGTGCATCTCTATTAATTTAAGTAAAATTATGGGCTTTTAATAAAATAATCATTTTTTCGTAGTTTTATGAATCTTACAAATTATTTATCAGTGGCAAAATTGTTTTTGACAAGTTATTTTAAAAGTTTATGTAATTAACGAAATATAAAATGTTAAGATGCGGAAATCAAATAAAGTGGATTTATGACGATTTTAATGCGAATCATTCTTCATTAACTGTTATATGACTTGACTAATGATGACCACTGGGATAAGATCCAGTAGTATGTTCGTTGAAAAATTTGGACAAACTCGAAATATTCTAAATATTCAGTTATTAATCTTTTTGTATGCATTAATGATAATAGTAAAATATATTTTGTATTTAGTGTATGTCCATCTTGACTTGTTCATTCGATTCATCAAAAAAACTGCAAGCATGCTAGTTTGTACGTCATTATGCTGATTGGCTCTTCACGGGCTTTGACTCTATTAATCACTTGTTTCTTTTTATCGATCCTTTATATTAAAATTGAAGAAGAAAATACTTGGTTTTTAATGACATCGCTTTACGGATCATAACGCCATCATCTAAGTTGATGGTTGTTGAACTTTTGCATATCCAAGCGGAGTGTAATGTAACCATTAATAAATTAAGTACCGTACCTACGCGCGGGTCTTGAAATAAAAATTGAGCATTAAAATTATTTTACGACTGTCAAAATAATATTCTTCATGAATATTACGGTTGTAATGGTGTAAGTACAAGTAACAAATAAAACTATGGATTGACGATTATCTCGTCGAGTAAACATATCATCAGCCTTAAATACGACTTTAAACTCTTAGATCTCGACAATTTCACGGACCTAAATAATAGTAATTTTTACTTTTCTAGATTAGTGCTAATAACTTTAAAATATTGAATGTTTGTGTATACAACGTAAACTAAAAACTTTAATTAATTAAATTAAGAGAAATGTAATTTAAATTTTTAAAAAATATATTAATTAGTAAATATTAGGTCCTTACATATGAAATTGGAGTTTAGTATGGGAGGAACATAAAGCCGATTTTTTTTTATTATAATATATTTATTCAATCAAAGTATGTACCATTGCTATCTATGCACTTTTGCCATCTCATAGGTAGTTCATCGATCCTCGACACCGCAGCCTGCAGCTAACTCGGATGTGGTTTGCGATGGATCCGCTTCCACAATAGCCTTCAATTCTTCATTATCAACTTTGGTCTCCGGCCGTCCACGGGGCTTGTTCTGCAGGTCGAAATTTCCAGAACGAAAACGTTGGAACCAAAAACGCACTGTATTTTCTTTTGCGGCACCGTCGCCATACACATCATTAATCCTTCGAGCCGTTTCTGCAGCACTGGTGCCACGGTGGAACTCGTACTCGTAAATAACGCGATATTTCAAGTTTTTCATTTTGTAAACTGAGTGACGCAAAGAAAAAAACAATTGAGGAAAAAACAAATGAATTATAATTTTCAAAACACAAATACATGAGTAAATAGCTGTATAAGTTTGGATTTGGAATTCCTAACCAAAGAGAAGATATTTGAGATCAAATTTGCCAGTACGGCAAAACGCCAATTTCATATGTAAGGACCTAATACATAAATTATAATAGAAATTAGACAGAGAATTTCATTTGATTTTAAATTTATAAATATTCATTGCTTTGTATTTGCGTGCACTTATTGCGTGATATTCTTTTTTTTTAAATACAATAATATTTATTACACAATTGTGTTATTCATGGTACCTCTCCATTTAAGAGCATTGCTCTTGTGCTCGGACGAGGTACTTTGTTTTTCTATATATAATTATTTACAATTAATTATTTTAAATTATATTATATATCCAGGATGAAGTAGTGGAGTGAAACGTCTTTGACTTTGAAGGTAATGGTGTCTATATATAGTTCAGTTCATTGAGATGTTTTCTCAATTTGTTCTTCAATTGTGCTGTATCCTGTATATTTCTCATTTCGATTGGAAGATTGTTTAAAAATTTCACGCCTAAATTTATGAATCCTTGTTGATATATTTTTGTATTGCATTTTGGGATTTTAAAATTATGGCACAAACTTTAGCTGGAACATTATTCCGTAATTCGCACCAATTATTATATTCGTTGCCTAGAATATTCCACCCGTCTGATGAACTTTTTATTCTCGCCGGCGCCGTTTTAATAACTAATCGCATGGATACAGTTTGATAGACCTATTTGCATGTTTCTATGACCTTTGTCAATGTTAGAAAACAAAGACTGACCGACTTTCGATAGCGTCACTCATTATAGAGAAAACGTTCTTTTTCGAATCTTCTCTCATGATTTACCAGCTTCTAGACAATTCCAAAACTTCGAAAAACTTAAATTATGATCCGCAGTTTGTCTGATTTTCGAATCTCGTAACATAATTGTAACGAAATCAATAAACGTTGATTGAAAAAAAATTTTTTTTTGTTATCTTAAATAATGTATTCGCTATAAAATATGTTGATGTAATTTAGGACGCCCGTTAGCTAAATTAATCTCTCGTCCTTTGTTGTCGCTGAGGCATGTACTTTAACTTTCCTTTTTAAACCACTCGACCGCACAAGCTAGTGCGTATTTTTATTTTGAACTCCATTAGCCCCCGCAAATTGCGACCTGGCCGTCGCAGTCGCGCCCGCGCCTTTACGAGTACGAATAACGAACGACCCGCCGAAAGTTCCCGTTTAACTCGGCCGCCACTGGTTGGCCACGCGGTTACAAAATTCGTTTTTGACTGCATCATAAAACAATTCCGCTAAAAGCGATATTCCGTCACGACCGAAAAGTTTCCATTTTCAGCTTTTTTCGATTCTCCAGAAAGTTCCGACAATGGCGCAGACTTGGCGAAACGCTCGATGTCTGCCGTTTTGAAGTTTTGTTTTTCCATCCGACGTTCCGTGCCCCGGATTTAAAAGGATATCGCCCGAGCAGATTTGTTCGAAACATTCCCTTCAAAAACAATAAAACGAACGGCGTTCGCTCAGAAGACGCAAATATTTCACGAAACTCGAGTTGTTTATCGGTCGTGCTACACAAAACTTATTATATTAAGTAGTTTTCTCCTTCAGCGATCTGTGTTTCATTTTTCATTTCATTTTAGAGACATTTGAAAAATATACATCATCCCAGTCATTTCTATTCCATTGGCTTCACTTTGAGGTAAATTTATCCGTTATTTTTTTCTTCATACTAACATCGACATTAAAGCGTAACTAGAGTTGATCAAGATTATTTTACAAACGAATGGCTTAGATATCCTACATTCCATTGTTAAGTTGATTTCAGTGCCGCATTGTGGCTTTTATTAATATTATAATATAATTTAAATACTATTAAAAATTAAATTGGAAAAGTTCGACAAGTATGTACGGTGTATTTTTTTTAAATGATTTTTATTTTTCTTCTAGCACAGCCTTAATTAAAATTTAAGATCAAAATTATTTATTACTTTATGATTTTAACTCTTGCTCTCCTTCACACATAAATGCATAGAGAGTATTTTCTATTTTATTACTTTTAATTTGTAAATTTTACATATTTTTGCTATGCCGACTATAGGAGAACACGACCTTCAATATAAATATTTAATTTTAGATTGAGTTCTCCTTTAGAGCCAACTGAAAATTGTTCTAAAATTTAATCGTGAATGTTTTACGCCATACAACCCTCATTTCAGTTGATCCAAAATAAAAAAAATGTGGTGTCATTTTTAAGCCTATCACAAAAATTATAAACATCAGAAAGTAAATAATTTTTCTGAAAAATTCTATTTATTCGCAGGAGTTTATTTTTTATTTCATCCATAATGTAATTGAACTTATCTAATATCATAAAAAATCTTTGAGATCGTGGGAGAAGAAAAAATTTAGAAATGAAGTAAAGGTTGAAAATATATTATATAATCACTTAAAAATATGCTATGAAAAATCAAATCATTTTTCATCCAGATGTATAATAAAAATCATTTTTCATCCAGATGTATAATAAAAATCATTTTTCATCCAGATGTATAATATTCTGCTTAGTGACAATAATGTTAATAATTAATTATTAAACATTTCTTCGCCTAATTTAAAGATATTTTTGCATAATGTTGAAAAATACAGTCTATTTAAAAATTATTATAATGAATATTCGAGTAGTTAACAAAATTTATTTTTGGTAAATACTTTTACACCTAATATTTTGATATTTATTCTTTTCTGTCTTAGAATCTTACCCCAGTACAAAATGTTCCTTACCTAATAAGCTGGATCAAAATCCACTGTCCCTATCAGTTTTTTGTTTGTTCAATAAATTAATATTCTTCAAGACAACAATGTTTAATTACTCAACACATAGCAGTTTTTTTTTTATTTTAAATTCATTTATATTTTTTATTCCTGGGAACGACCATTCCCTTCAAATTTTTCACTGAAATAAAAGCGGATTTATATTTAAGGGTATTGATTGAGCTGACAAATACGTTACCAGTAAAATGCTATTCAAATTATAAAATCTTAACATTCTTGTACTTTGAAATAAATAAGACATATTTTCAGTTGATTTTGATCCTCGAATTTCCTTATACTGATTTTGTGATTCAATTTTAATGTCATTTTAAGCCTATATTGTTTTGTTTCTTTAAACTATCATTGAAGCTTCCATAAGAATCTGATTGGATTACTAATTTTTGAATTCAGTAAAGACATTAATATTTATATCATTGACTTGTTATATATTATAATACTTTTATGTTAAAAAGAAATGAAACACTGATAAAGAGACGACATTTAAAGTTAAAATGTAAATAATAACTTTGTTTGTGTATGACCTGATTGAACCTGATTTAGCTCTATTTTCTCAGTGATTCAGTAGCTCTATGTAAATCGGGACCCTCGCGACTTGCGCAACGCTGAATCCGCCTCTGATCTCGACCCACAACTAGTGCCAGCAAACACGACGAGCACGCGGAATCCTCATTCTGCCTCACCAACACATCAATATGTACTTTTATATTTGCTTCGTTGCTTCTCAAAAGACCTTTTTTCTTTTCCCTTTATATACAATCTACCACGATTTGACTTTTTCCGTGTAGCTTTTAAAGGCGAACCTTATTTTTTCTCGTGAACTATCGATGTTTCTAGATTATTCTAAAGGGTTGTTTTACCACTTTACGGATTGAAGGTCGTAATCAATTATTCGTAACATCATATTCCTGCGTTCTACTCACTTTACAAGTTGTACATATTTTATCATTCGCTAACATGAGAATTTTTCGATTTCATGGAATTTTCAGGAGTAAAATATTATTTGATATATATAAAGCCGATTTTTTTTTTATTATAATATATTTATTTAATCAAAGTATGTACCATTGCTATCTATGCACTTTTGCCATCTCATAGGTAGTTCATCGATCCCTTTACTTAAAAAACCATTCGGACGGGAATCGATAAAATCTTTGAAGGCGGTTTGGACTGCCCCATCGGAGTTGAATTTTTTCCTTTGCAAGAAGTTATCCAAATTTCGAAAAAAATTGTAATCTATTGGGGCAAGGTCCGGAGAGTACGGTGGATGTCTTAGACATTCCAATTGAAGCTCCTCTAATTTGGTAGCCGTCTGTTGTGCAGTGTGTGGTCTAGCGTTATCATGAAGCAGCAGTGGCCTAGAGCGATTAACCAGCCTCGGTTGTTTAGCAGCTAGCTTTTCCATCATGTTTGCAGTTGCTGACAATAGACATCTGCCGTAATCGTCTGGCCAGATTTAAGAAAGCTGTAGTGAACGACACCAGCAATAGTCCACCAAACGCTCACAAGTAACTTTTTTGGAGTCAATTTTCGCGTGGGGCATGGTTTGGCTGGTTCGGCAGGGTTCAGACATTGCGATGAGCGCTTCCGATTATCGTACAGGATCCACTTTTCATCACAGGTAATGATTCGATTTAAAATCCCTTCATTAGTGTGCCGGTTGAGTAATGCAACGCAGCAGTCAACGCGCGTTTATTGATTTGCTTCACTCAATTCGTGAGGTACCCACCTTTCAAGCTTTTTCACCTTACCAATTTGCTTCAAGTGGATTAAAACAGTTTTATCACTAACACCGCAGCCTGCAGCTAACTCGGATGTGGTTTGCGATGGACCGCTTCCACAATAGCCTTCAATTCTTCATTATCAACTTTGGTCTCCGGCCGTCCACGGGGCTTGTTCTGCAGGTCGAAATTTCCAGAACGAAAACGTTGGAACCAAAAACGCACTGTGTTTTCTTTTGCGGCACCGTCGCCATACACATCATTAATCCTTCGAGCCGTTTCTGCAGCCTGGTGCTACGGTGGAACTCGTACTCGTAAATAACGCGATATTTCAAGTTTTTCATTTTGTAAACTGAGTGACGCAAAGAAAAAAACAATTGAGGAAAAAACAAATGAATTATAATTTTCAAAACACAAATACATGAGTAAATAGCTGTATAAATTTGGATTTGGAATTCCTAACCAAAGAGAAGATATTTGAGATCAAATTTGCCAGTACGGCAAAACGTGAATTTCATATGTAAGGACCTAATATCAACTCGTATAATATTTTCAAGCAAATGTATTACTCAAATGTATTAATGTAATTTTAAATATACTATAATATATTAAGTTATATTAAATATACTGTAATGTATCCTTGCGTATAAACTGCTAATAAAGTTTTGCAAGATGCCCGTAATAATAAAAAAGAATAAATAAATTTAAAAAAAAATTAAAAGTATATTTCTGCGCTCCGAAAGATTTGGTTGTCTTTTATGACGTTAAATTAAACTTTTTTCAAATTTATTTGTAACCTCTTTGTTACTTATTTTCTTAATTATCTGCCGTTTTTGAATGCTGGATGAAGGCCTCTTCAAAAGCATTTTAGTTTTTTCAATGTATTATTATTCGCTGCCATGTATTTTCGTAGAATTTAATTATTTCGTCGGTGTAGTGGGTTTTAAGGCAGCCCGTCGGCCCCTTGATTCCCGTCGGGTACCACTTGATGAATGCATTCATTCGTCCAGCGATTGTCCGTAATCCAAGCGAAACGGCCTGCCCATTCATTTAAATTTCTATACGCATTTAACATCAACATAATTATATGTAATACTCACACTTACAAAAAAAAATTTCTTCCATGCTGGCATAATAACTTTTCACTTTGTATAAAAATACTATTTTTTGGATAAATTATATGTTCCCCTTTCTTTCATAAGAATACAATGCTACTCATAGAGTAAACTTTGTGTGCTATGTGTATATGCCCTTCATACTTTTATGTATTTAGTATTTAGGGATAAAATATTTAAAAATATAACTCTTTCAATAAATGAAAAATGACTTTGAGGTAACATCCTTTTATACACTACTAATTTCTTGAAATACCAACATGTTTCGGAGCCAACGATCCCTTCATTGGAATAAAACGAATTGAAAATCGACGTATAGACAGTAAAAAAATAAATATATGGAAATTAATGACTAATTAAGTACTAATCTTAAAACAAATTTAAAAGGTATCTATATTCAAAAAGGACCTGTTATTTATAATATTTAACTCACTATTAACACTTTTTTTTCCAAAATTTCGAATTGTTTTGAGATAATTAAGCGAAATAATCGGTCGAAGTATTTAATTGGTGAAATAAACCAGAGCAACTTCTGTGTGCGAGAATTGAATATTCTACGAGCGATAAATACGTGTTACCCAGCGATAATAAAGAGTTCATAACCGAGTGGTGTATTGTGAAATAGCATAGATTAAAGAAAAGCGTTATGTTAAATTGGCGCTAATTCATTTATTCCTCCTTAGCCACGGTCCGTGATAGTATGTAAAATCTGAAAACCCTTATTAATGTCAAAAGAAGGATGGTACAAATTCCTCCAACTTTGAGAACTAACCCACAAAATCCAACAATAATAGAAAACACAATTAGTAAAGTCCCGTTCACGAAGTCGGCTATTAAACAAATAAATAAATCAATAATTTTTAGCACCTATTAGAATTTTTAACTCACTTTTGTTTGGCTCTTGCCCCGAACAGTTAGGTTTACTCGACCGGTTTTAGGCAGGATTCAAAGTAGAAAGCCCTTGAAAATGAATAGTGCTATCTATTCGAAACGCCGGGAGTTTAAAAGTCCTTTTGAAGTCATCTTACACGTGTAAGTTCAAAATTTTACGAAATGAAGTGAAGCATTGAGAAGAAGAAGAAAAACATCCTGAAATCGTACCCCTTTTGTCTTCAAAACAATTTGTTCCACTTTCGAGTGTAGCAGTTCGCCGAGATCTCGTTTTGTTTTGCATTTCTCTTACAGGTATATCCTATTCCTGCGAGATTTTTTGTTATAAATTTTGTATGGACGTAGACTTGTGTATACGCCAGCACGCGGATGACATACAACACTCACTTCTGCAGCTTGTGTCTTCCGCAACACAACACACTTTGGCAAAGTGTGTTTTTACAAAGATTTCCCAACAGGCGGGATTTCTTCCCGACGTCGAGAAACTTTTTATAATGGCCGCGCCAGCGATGCGCGCCTGGTTCTATCATAACAATTTAGCAAGGAAAACACGGCAGAATAATATCACTCAAACTTTTCCACTTCGAAATCGTTCAGCAAACGTCAACATTTTACACTTTTTCCATTCGGCGATCTAGACTCGTTTAACGTTGATCAGTGTTTTCATTTTTATATTTACTATTTCAAACATCCTACTGAGTCGTATTGTGTGCATTCCATGTAATTTTTTTATTGATTTAATATAAAATACGTTTGACTACATTTTATTTTATTATGGTCTATGAAAACGATAATTAATTCATTAATTTTATTTGCCGTACCTCTCCAAAAAGAGACTATCTCTTGTACTTGGAGGGGATAATTTGAAATCAACACATACACTGCTTTATTAAATTTGTTAAGTAGAAAATTATGTTTCTTTCACGTTCACAATAACCGAACAGTGCTTTCATTCCCGAGATTCCGGGAATCCCGTAATTTTCAAGCTACCGTAATCCCGATGCTGAGCTTGTCTAAATAACGGGATGATGAACAAAATTTGGGAAACAGTGTCTTCACTTCAACAAAATCTTCGCTTCACCTAAAAATCGCTTGCTCGTCGTATAAATGAATGTCGAACGCATGTATCTTCTTTGTTACAGTTTTTGCACAAATTCAATTAAGACTATGCAGAACTGAATAACGACCTACTGTCAATCGAAAGAACTCTGTGTCCTTTGTGATCGAGGATTACTTATTTATAATATAATTAATTCGAGATTTTATAGAAAACAGAACCTATAAAATCTATATGAAACATGATTTCGGGAGGGATTTTAGATAAGTTATCCTTGGTGACTAAATTCAAAATATTTTTTTATTATTTTGGATATTACTGCCTTTGCTTTTATACCCTACAAATAATATTTATTGCATTTTGTAAAAATGTATAAGTATTAGTCTAATATTTCTATATAATATTAATTTATCTATGTATTTTTATTTAAATTTAAAAATTTTCAATAAAAATATTCGTCAAGATAATATGGTTATTAGTTTCCTGTGACGTGGATCGAACCACAAACCTCCGGTCACTAAGCAAGCGATTATGTCCTACCGCTAGACCAATAGTGAAATCTTAGATTAAAGCCATGTATTCACTAGGGGACAAATTGTCCCTCAACAGCATGCGCGGCATAAAGTCTACGTGACGTTGCAACGTCGTGCACTGTTCCGCGACCTCGCGCACAACATAGCGCGGCATTTCTACGTGCCGTGGCAACGTTGCCATGCGCACGGTACCCGAGCGTACTCACTGCAACATTCCGCGGAGCGTCAATACCACGTGGTATGTTTACAAGTGAATACGCATGCGCTGTATCTGTCAAGATGACAATGCGGGGAAACGAAATCGTTCTCGAACTCATCGAGCTGTATCGATCGAAGATCGCATAGAATGTCCGTCCTTCTTTCTCTTTGTAGTTAATAATTTCGCATTCTCCTCTTACTTTTCGATAAACTCATTAA